>OX344815.1:11998428-12143614 GCA_947034925.1 Eudemis profundana | reverse complement strand
CCGTAGGTTTTTTTTTTTTTTTTTTTTTTTTTTTTTTTTTTTTTTTTTTTTTTTTTTTTTTTTATGCTTGTACACTGCTAGCCTTTAAGGCTGTAACAATAGTCGGACTGCATGGAGGTAGGTAGCCGCAGCTGAACCTCAGCTCCATGGGAGTAAAACGTTGGCGTGCTAGGGCACTCGAACCAAGGTCAGTGTACCTAGCTGAATACGGTTTGTAGATAGGTCTTGTGAGTTGTAGTCCTGTCTAAAATGCATGTATTATCGAGAGGAGATTTTGTGCGGGGCTAACGCGGTGGCCGACCCCGCCGGCGGAGTCGACGTCGTGCATGTTGAGTTGGCCGTGTGCCGTCCGGGTCGTCGTGGTTTTGTCTGTCCCAGTAGTAGTCGGCGTCGTGTACTACGTCGGAGTCACTGTCGTGGTCGCTGATGACGTCCTCAGGGTACCATCGTTTGATGGTGGCCGTGATGACGTCATCAGGGTCAGTCAGAATATGTCTCGGTCGCCGCACTAGCCTGCGCAAAGCAGCACGTAGTGCGACATTGTCCGTAATAGTCTGAGTCAGCTGTACTAAGTCATCGGCTAAGTTATCCGCCCTGCCGGGGAGCGGGATGTCGACAGGAAGAGGGTCCTGAGGTGGTGGTGGGGCGGGGACTTGGAAGTCCTGTGGTCGGGGTACGGGGGCCGGGACATAGTCCGCGGCTTCCCGTATGAGAGGGTTTGGATGGGACATCGCTTTTGTGAAGAATCCCTCTGAGAGATTCCTCACGAAAGTGTGAATGGTGGGGAGCTTGGAGTCGTGGTGCAATAAGAGGTTGGTCTCATACCAAGGGGCATCCAGTGCCCGCCTGAGAAATCGGTTCTGAATCACCTGCAGAGGTTTAAGCTTGTCAACGCCCACGTGGGCGAAGACAGGGCTGGCATACGTGAGGATTGGCCTGACGCAGGCATTGTACAACGCAAGTTTATTTCTAAACTGCATTGTACTCCGCCTGCCGACCATCACGCCCAGCCGGCCGAGGATGAACGCGGCCTTATTTCGCGCTCTCTGCAGATGACTCTTGAACGTCAACCTCCTATCCAACACGACGCCAAGATACTTGACTTCATTCTGCCACGGGATTGGTCTGTTGTGAAGGAAAACGGGATCTACTCTACTATGGACGGGTCTGTAGGAAGTGTGGAAGATAATCCCTGCGCTCTTCTCAGGGTTAACCTCGATTCTCCACAGATTGCACCATCGACCTAGGTCGATGATAGCCTCCTGTAGAGATTGCCAGATGGCCACGAGGCTAACACTGGAAGAGTATAACGCAGTGTCATCGGCGAAAAGGGCTAGATGGACCTTGGGATGGGTTGGGATGTCATTCGTGTAAAGCGAGTAGAGGGTGGGAGACAGTACGGCCCCTTGAGGGACGCCCGCCCGGACAGGGTGTGCTGACGAGATAGATGCTTCCACTCGGTAGCCAAAGGTTCGATCCCGAAGGAAGTCTCGCACTAAGCGTACGAGACGGTCTGGCATGTGAAGCTGGTATAGCTTGTATACCAGTCCATCATGCCAAACCTTGTCAAACGCCTTGGCTACGTCGAGGAAGATCGCTCCCGTCTTCAGACCACTGTCCACAGCGTATCCCTGCCGGCTCTCAAATCCGCTCAGGACGTGCTCCGTAATACGGTGCACCTGCTGAACACATGAGTGAGCCTTACGGAAGCCGAATTGTTCTTGAATCAAGATGTTGTTCGATTCAAGAAACTGTCGGATGCGGGATAGGATGGTTCGCTCATAGAGCTTGCCAAGGGATGAGAGGAGGCTAATGGGTCGATAGGATGTAGGGATGTTGCGGGGTTTGCCGGGTTTATGGATGCCGATGACGGTGGCGTGCTTCCACGGTTTGGGGAAATAGGATAGGTTGAGGCAGGAGTTGAGAATATTGACCAGGAGTTGGACTAAATTATCTGGGAGCAGCTTCAGGAGCCGATTTGAAACGCCATCTGCACCAGGAGACTTCCTAATGTGCAGCTTGCGTAACAGCTGGTGTAGCTCATCCCAGGTAATGGGAGTGATGGGAGGGTCGGTGGGGGTGCGATGGGAATACCATTCGACTGCGTGTTTTATCCAGTCTACCTGCTGCTGGTCGACATTCAGAAGACTAGGAGAACATTGAGACTCCAGGCTATCTGCCAGCGCCTCAGCCTTCTCCGAGTCTTCGACTGCCGGTGTGTTAGTGTCAGGCCTAATCAGAGGGGGGATGGTGAAAACGGTGTCTGATTTGAGAGATCTGGCTAGCTTCCAGTACGCCACGTGACTGGGCCGTATCTCGCTTATCAGATCGTTGAATGAGTTCGCCCGAAAATCTGCAATCTTCTGCCTGACCTCGCGTTGCAAGGCCCGCAGATTACTGCGATTTTGGGGAGAAGGGTACCAAGAGACGTGTTTCATGAGGGCATTCTTTCGCGTCAACAGTGCTCTCAGTTCCTCGGACAGGGGGCGGTACAGGGCTTCTGTGGCCGCTACCTCTCTCGAAGCTTCGCTTAGCACAGTGCTAAGGTAACTATTGACGCTCGAGATAGCCTCATCGATTTCGTCTGTCGTTGTCAGTACGTCTGGAATTGAATCAATAGCAGGGGATGCCTTTAGGAGGCCTTCTTTGACTTTCTCCCAATCCACAATGGTCTTGCGAGGAGTCGTACTACTATTGTCGTCCCCTAGTCTTATGACTACGGGTCGGTGATCTGAATCTAATTCGTGGATAACTTCTATAGAACGTAACTTAAGAGTGACGTTCTTTAGAAGTGCCACGTCCAAAATGTCTGCTTGGTGAAGGTCATTTCCTGGATAGTGTGTGGGTTCTAAGGGACTGATGAGATCGAAGGCAACGCCTTCGAGCAGGAGATGGAACAGTCGAATTCCATTCCCATTGCGTGCGTTGCACCCCCACGAGGTGTGCTTGGCATTAAGGTCCCCGGCCACAATGACTGCAGGGGAGAGTGTCGCTAGGATATTGAGGTCGGTAAGTAGCAATTCAGAGGTAGGCGGGAGATAGGCAGAAACAATAGCTACTGCTGAATGGCCCTCCAATGATAACTTACAGACAGATGCCTCGATGTTAGTGAGCGCTGGTGTTTCCAGGCTCACACACTGGAGGATCCGCCTGTAATATATCATTGTGCCACCCCCCTGTCTATCTTCCCTATCGTTCCTGATGGGAACGTAGCTAGGTATTCTGAAGTGACGATGATTTGGTTTATAAAAAGTTTCTTGAATGGCAATGACATCTATGGCATGTCGAACTAGAAAAGAGCTGAGTTCATCTTTCATGCCTCTAAGACCGTTGGCATTGAAAAAGGCTATGTTGATGGCATGTAATTTAATTTTTAGAGACCTGCTGTCCATTGTTAGGTTTGTTGTTGAAGGAAGCGATGACCTCCTCGTACTGGGCAAGGAGTGTCAGCGCCCGGAGACCGTCAGCCATCTCGATCTCGGCCTCCAGTGCAGCGAGCCGTGCCCTAAAGGCATAAACTCTCTGCATAGGGGCCGAGGTCGGAGGGACGACGTTAGCAAAGACAGAACCAGAATGGCCCTGTTGGGTGAAGCCCTGAAGATGGAAGTGCGGCGCATGGCTTGGAGCGTGAGGAGCATACGACGGAGGCTCCGGCGATTGTTGCCTCTGAGTCAGAGTTTGTGCATATGTAGGATGTGCTGAATACGCGATAAGGGGGGTTCCCAGGGTCAAGGGGGGGGAGGCTGGAAGGTGTTGTGCAGGTGCGTTAGCAGGAACTAAACCGTGGTTGGAAGCTGTCGGGCTTTGGACAGTTGTGCGGTTAGTGAGTACAGCTTTCGGGTTTCGGCCATTGGACAGAGTAGGAAAATCTCGAGTGTTCAATGTAGGGGCGGCGGGACGGAGTGGACTGGTGGTTGTTTGGTTGTTGTGGAATCTTTTTGTGATATTGCGCTTTGGTGGCGCTGCGGGGCAAAGACGATGATTTGCCGGGTGGCCTGTCTGGCCACAATTACAGCAGGCCACCGGCTGATCTGCTGGTCTGTTGCACTCCCAGGTGGGGTGGTCTCCCAGGCATTTAACGCATCGCGGCCTGGCAAAGCACCCTCTCTGGGTGTGTCCATACATTTGACAGCGGTGGCATTGAACCACCAGTTCACTTTGCCTAGGTTCTTCCACGTGGACCCTGAGCATCAGGACTTCCCTCACGGCAAAGATTTTCCTTCTAGTTGCTTCATCTGTCGAAGTTTTTACAAGCACCATGTCGTATGCTCCTCTAATCTTACTTTGGATGCGGCCTACCTCTATGACGTTTATCCCCAAGTCGACGAGGGCCTGATGAACCTCATCAGTCCCTACCTCCTTGGGGATACCCTTCATGACTGAGTTGAAAGTCCTTTCAGTGTCCAATAGTTGATAGTAAACTGACACATAAAGGACACTTAGAAAAACTTAGCAGTAAAATCTCCTCAGCTAATTTTGCACTACTGAAGCTAAGACCGTTAATAAACACAAACACGCTGAAAATGGTTTATTATGCGTATGTTCAGTCTTTGCTAAATTATGCTATAACGATATGGGGAAATGCGTCAGATATAAATAAAATACTAGTGCTTCAAAAACGTTCTGTCAGGATCATATGCGGAGTGAACAAACGGGATTCAGCCAAACCACACTTTGAGAGACTAGGCATTATGACAGTTATATCACTATTCATTTATAACTCCCTAATAGAAATATACAATCAGACTGACTTCCTCCCTAAAATGTCTGATACACACAACTACAATACGCGATCTAAAAATAAATTACTGCTACCGAAATTGAGGCTCAAAAAAACCCAGAAACAAGGTACCTTCTTAAAAATTAAAATGTTTAACAAACTGCCTTTTCAAATAACCAAATTGCCTATTCATAGTTTTAGGGAAAAAATATCGAAGTATTTCAGGAAACACGCCTTTTACTCCGTGTCCGAATATTTAAATACTAATATTGAATTTAAAGACTTTGAATAAAATGTACCAATTTGTATTGTAATGTAATTACCTAATAATTTTAATGACAATTCCTAACTTAACCACATTGTACTCTTGACATACCATGTAATGATCATGTTACTTTATGGTGAAATAAATAAAATCTAAATCTAAATCAACAGGTCTCTATGGAACGGTATTGAAGCCTCGTCTAGTAGCCTACAGATGGCCCTAAATTGGTCGGAGTCCGTAGTCTTTATGACAATACCTACTTTCAGATTCTGGCAGGAGTGGGGTTTTATTCCCCTCTGAGCCATAGTTGCCAATATGAGGCCCCATTTTGATTTATCGCGAATGGTCAATGTCGAATGTTTCTTTTTGCGCCACGGCGGGCACTCGGCGTTGTCACTAGAAGTGTGCGCTCTGTCGTCTGCGTACTCTGTGGAGTAGGCGGGGTTTGCGCTAGACTGGGCGGGGCTACCATCGACCTCGGTAGGGGTGGGAAGTGATGTCGGGCTATTTTTGCGGGATTTCCTCGTGGTGATTGGAGTAAGTTTGTCGTCTTTTCGTGTTCTTTTGAGCTTGGAGACCGTTCTCCAGCCCTCGTCCGCCACGTCCATTTTTGTCTGGTCGTCAGTCGGTACGTTATCGGTCAAGTCTAGTTGGTCGGTTGGAAAGTCTGAGTCAGCGGGCGCGGGCTGGAGCATGTCCGCTCTTGGCGGGCTCCCACGTGATCGCGAGCGAGTCTCGTCGCGGCCTCTCACAGGATTTCTCCTGCGAGGAGAACGCGAGCGTGACCCTCGCTCGCCCGAGAGTGAACGCGACCGATCAATTTTATGTTTAATATTTACTAAACTGCGTTTTTTTCCAGGTAGGGACGCCGGATGCTCGTTGACACCCTCAACCGGAAATATCCCGGGAGTCGCGGGATCCCGGGGCTCGGACGATGAAAGCGTATGTGTCCCAACCCTAGTGGGCGGGGCCATAGCGTTCTTATCTATGATTTTTAACAGGTCATTTTTGTCGATTTTTATGACTTGCAATTTTGTTGCAGTTTTCGGTATTTTAATAACCTTTGGAGCCTTGGGGGCTTCGGGGGCTATAGTGACCATGGAAGTGGGGGTGGCTGAGGGTGTCAGCGAATTTTCATATGACGTGTTTGGAAGTTGATGAGAGGTGTCCATGTACAGGTCCTCGGCGCCGTGAGCTTCAGCAGGCACCGGGGGCACGGGAGCCCTTTTTGGCACTGGGGCCCTGAGGAGCGCAGGGGCTCTTGGTGTAGCCTTGGCTGGCGGCGCCGGGGGCGCGGGCTCAGATGAATTGGCGGCTACTTCAGTAGCTGGGGTCGAGATTGAGGCCTGGGATGGTATCGGTTGGGAAGGCACGGCTGGTGGGGGCAGTAGCGTCTGGCCGCTCTGGTTGGTCGACATCGTCTGAGAGGCAAAGGCCCAGAACCTCTCGAGCAGCCCGCCATCGGCCTCCTTGAGGAAGGCGATGAAGAGCCGCACGAGCCGCTCCGGATCCTGAAGCCATTCCGGACTTTCAGTCGACCCACCTGAACGGTGCGTCGGGTCCATCATCGTAGTCTTGTCTCACAGTAGGTATGGGTCAGTTGGTGTGCCCTACTAAGCTAATGTAAGCGAGCCGCCATTTGACGACTCGCCCTGTGTACCTGCTGCGTGAAACAAAATCCAATTTTGGGCCGATGCGCAGATCACCACACGACACTCAATAGTCACTGTCTAATATATCAGTTCATAAACACACGGTGGCACTAGCAGGCATGCCGCAAGGCAGCCACGGTCGGAAATCGTAAGTTTTGGCGCGAAGGATCGCTGGCCAGCTTGCGCGTCGGTTGTGCGCGGGAGCGAGATAGCAATACGGAGCGACAGCGCGGTGCGCGTGCACTCGGTGACGGCGTTTAGAGCGAAGTAGCCGTAGGTAGCGACATGAACAAGTTTACACACATAATCCAATAGTGGGCGGCACTAGGGTTTAAACAAAGTCCCGTTTGTAACGCAATTCGAGGTCGCAGTATATTATATACAGCGTGCGTGTTAACCAGGAACAAAGTGCAGAAATAAATAAGTGAACATATATCTTCGACGTGCAGCAGTTTTATATTATATGTATAAACAAATGTCAATGGATATTCATTCAATCATAATAAGGAGACTGCGCGCGCGCTCATCACGCAGAAGCAGGGGCGCGGCGCGCCGTCACACTTAACAATAATCAAATACCACCAGACAAGAACGTTGGTCTCGTTTATACTATAAAACCGCTCGCGATCAAATTCACTATTTAAACGTTCACAATCATATCAAATGACGACTGGATTGAGTTCGTAAGGGAAAAAAAATTTACTCCTCTTTCCCTCGCATCTCATCAATCGTCAGATGCTAGAGTGGATCAGCGCCGCGATATGTGAACGCGTTTGCGCCCCGAGCTGCAAGAATAAAATATATACATACATATATATTGTTAGAAATGATATCAAAATAAATAAGATTCCTAACGCCATCTAGTGGCACACTATGATAACTTATGGTACTGTATGTGTAATCTGTGGCAATAAAAGTCAGTTACTTGCAACGAACTTCCCGAGTTTTATTAGGTTATGGCCCAGCCCATATTTTTCGTTAAAAGTAATAGTTATTGTTAGTAGTTTATCGTGTTGAGTGTTCAAGATGGGTGTCGCGTTGCGAACAGTGGACTGGAGTGGATGGCTGTATTTAGAGATATCTTGGAGTATGATAATAACAGACAGTTGAAGTCCAATGGTGATGTAAAGGTTGCATGATCACTTGCTTTGTGTCCGGGAGTGTCGCTGCGCGAACCTGGCCGTAAAATAAGTGGCTGTACGTATACGTAGAGATACCATGGAGTGAGATAATAAAGACAGTTGAGGTCCATTGATGTTGTAAGGGTTGCACGATCTCACTTGCTTTGTGTTCGGGAGTGTCGCGGTGCAAATAATGTCTTGAATAGCTAGAGGTTCTGCACCGCGAACTTTATCTATGTCAAACTGGAGAGTAACGTCAAATGTCACCATGCGAGTTAGGCGCGAAAACATTCGTTCTGTTTATAGTTTGTTTTGTTTCTATATTGTTACACAATGAAGCTTGCAGTGTGTGATATATGACTGCAATATGTTCAAGCTGTGTACAAGTTATAGCAGAGTCCTAGAGCCGACCGCTTCAATATAAGCTAAGTATCCGCATGTGGTTTCGGGAGTATTTTGGGCTTGACCGATGTGTAATTAATGATTCAGTGTATATGGACAATTTGTTGGACCATAACATTGATTATGATACATGTCTATGCTTGTATGAGAGGCAGACGATAACATGAGTAGGTCCTGGCCAGGACATATCAATGACGATTAGTTTTCCCATGTTATAGATATTGTATGTGTCTGACTGAGTGTACTATGATTGGTCTTACAATAACTAGACAACAACTATTGCAATGTCTGATATGATAACAGAATAACATAGAGAGTCATGACATGACTGCTTGATAGACCAATATACTCCTTTGCGGACTTAGTTCATGGTAAAATAACTTTACAGATGGTGTCAGACGACAGAGATATATCAAGAGTGGAAGAGACAACCCAGGCCAAGGAACTATTCCCTAGAACCTAGAATATAACCCAAGTTAGAAGAATCCAGAATATATGAACTTAACCGTCGCTGAGTCTAGTACTTACAGCCCAATCCGACATTTATATAACCCAGGCAATAGAATAGCACTAAATCTCGGCGACATATTTGGTGGAGATGCCGGGGATCTAGATATATTCTGGATTTTATGACAATCAGAGTTTGTTAAGTTTACTGCGAAGATTCTTAACAAAATAAAAATTGGTTAATGAGACGCTTGTAAGTGGTTCACAAGTACGAATAATGATAAAGTCAACTTGGCCTGGGTGTCTTATGTGAAAGAATATCAGTTCATTCATTTTAGTTGAGATTTGAAATGATAGAATGTGCGTATTTTTTGAGTTGAGAGAATTTTAATTTATTTAGTACTCATGGCATGGTAGTACTATGGTTCAGGTGGTATGAGTGATAAGTCATAGTAGAACAAAGTAAAGGACACATTACTCCTTGTTCAGTACCCATATCAATGAACAAACAGTATTTGTTTGGTTTATTTAGTCAGTTATGTATGAAATTAGCGAGATGAAGTAATAGCAAGTATTACTTCAATTATTGAGTAAAGAGTAAGAGTAGACAGAGTTCACCCTTAGAAAGTTCTGACAGAGTGATTTGAATTCGGAAGCTATATTATGGCTATTGAAATTTTATGTTTATTGAATTTTTTTTAATGGTAATAGAATTAAGCCCCCCGAAGAGGGTGCGCAGCAGGCGGTGTTCATCCTGAGCATGGTGTATGAAACTTTTATGTTTCTCAAGTTATTGAGAAATTCAATTTTTTTTACAATCTTAATTGATGTCAGCGGTGGATTGAAACTGGACTGCAATAGTTTGAGATGCTGATCCATCACATGATGATACAGAAGCGATATGGTTTCCAATGGCTTGCCTTTTTATAAAGGGACTCCACGTCTTTTTACTTATTTTTTTGAAGGAAGTAAGCAAGCTTACTTTGAATTGCCCAGATTTTTTTTCATTTATTTGATGCAAAGCCAAAGATGAAAATGTTTGTGGTGTATGAAGTTGCTTAGTGAAAGTTACAGAAGTGTTTTAATACAAATATGTGTTGTTAAAAACAGATAGAAAGTGTTTGACGGCAAACACCATTGCTATGAATATTTGTGGTAAGTAGGTACCATTATTTCCATCTTGAGACATTCATTCTTCAAGATAGGTCTCGTTCGAGAACTAGCATGAACAGCTGCAACTTTGCCTATGGTAAGTACATATTAGGCACTAATCTTTAATCAGTGGATTAATCTGCAGTACTGGGAGTTAGTGTGAGACTTAGTGCAAATTAAATCATTATTAAAATTTAAAATTAATTTAATAATGGTGATACTGTGAGATAGTAAACAGACTTAGTGGTATTCAGTGCAACATGGAGGATGGTGCTGAGGCTATCCAAGACCAACACAACTGAGAAGATTGATTCAGCGTAAATAGAAAGTATACTATAGCATGAATTAGTAAGTAGATTGCATTGGCAATCATAAGTATGTCTTTGTATATTTATCTATTTGAGAAAATAAACGAAATAAACTAGTAATTACATTTTAGAACCTAAGGTTAATACCTGAATAATGTAAATAAAGTGAATACATTTTTTTTTAAAAACTATGCACATGTGATTGTTTCTGCATGAGAAACTTAATGCTAATTAATGTTCTATGTGAAGGAATCTACAAAGTTTAGACATTTGATAACCTGATATTGAGATATGATGAGATTGTCATAGAATTGGTAGATATTTCATTTCTTATGAAATAAATTGACAATAATAGAGAGTTGGTTTAGACAGTGTCACCTAGTCTGGAATCAAGCCCTAGGTGAACACGTTTTTTTCTTTTCTTTTTTCTTTTCTTTTTTTTGTTTTTGGGAGGTTCTGTTGCCAGAATGGCGTGCTCTAATCCGACGTCATGAGGGTGGACAGGATGACAGATCCTGTACTGCCAGTATGGCAGGCTCTATGACGTCGGTAGCTGTATGTAAGAGAGATTTGACAGAGCATAGCCTCTATACTACCCAGGATAGTAAGCTCTGATGCATAACCCCAACAATTAGGAGAGTTGACAGAGTAGACAGGCTCTGTACTGCCCAGACAGGCGGGCTCTCACATTCTTACTTGACTTTAGGAGAGTTGACAGAGTAGACAGGCTCTGTACTGCCCAGACAGGCGGGCTCTCGCATTCTTACTTAACTACAAGAGAGTTAACAGAGTACGTAGACTCTGTACTGCCCAGACAGGCGGGCTCTCGCATTGTTACTTATTTGTGTGAGAGTTGACAGAGTATGTAGAGTAGACTCTGTACTGCCCAGACAGGCGGGCTCTCGCATTGTTACTTGTTTATATGAGAGTTGACAGAATATGTAGACTCTGTACTGCCCAGACAGGCGGGCTCTCGCATTGTTACTTGTTTATATGAGAGTTGACAGAATATGTAGACTCTGTACTGCCCAGACAGGCGGGCTCTCGCATTGTTACTTGTTTATATGAGAGTTGACAGAGTATGTTAGACTCTGTACTGCCCAGACAGGCGGGCTCTCGATTGTTTACTTGGCCATAAGAGAGTTGACAGAGTAATTAGACTCTGTACTGCCCAGACAGGCGGGCTCTCGATTGTTTACTTGGCTATAAGAGAGTTGACAGAGTAATTAGACTCTGTACTGCCCAGACAGGCGGGCTCTCGATTGTTTACTTGGCTATAAGAGAGTTGACAGAGTAATTAGACTCTGTACTGCCCAGACAGGCGGGCTCTCGACTGTTTACTTGGCTATAGAAGAGTTGACAGAGTAATTAGACTCTGTACTGCCCAGACAGGCGGGCTCTCGATTGTTTACTTGGTTATAAGAGAGTTGACAGAGTATCTAGACTCTGTACTGCCCAGACAGGCGGGCTCTCAATGGCTCGATTATTGGAGAGTTGACAGAGTACCTAGACTCTGTACTGCCCAGACAGACGGGCTCTCAATGGCTTGATTGTTGGAGAGTTGACAGAGTAATTAGACTCTGTACTGCCCAGACAGGCGGGCTCTCAATTGTGGACTTGGTATGGGAGAGTTGGCAGAGTAATTAGACTCTGTACCGCCCAGACAGGCGGGCTCTCAATTGTTTATTTGCTTATGGATAGTTGGCAGAGTAATTAGACTCTGTACCGCCCAGACAGTCGGGCTCTTAATTGTTTACTTGATTATGGATAGTTGGCAGAGTAATTAGACTCTGTAGCGCCCAGACAGGCGGGCTCTTAATTGTTTACTTGATTATGGAAAGTTGGCAGTGTAACTAGACTCTGGACCGCCCAGACAGGCGGGCTCTTACATGCTTACTTCATTATAGGAGAGTTGCCAGAGTCATTTCGACTCTGGACTGCCCAGACAGGCGGGCTCTCACAGTTATGTATATTAGAGGATATAGTCGGTATTGGAGACTTGGCAGGAGCAGAGGATCTGTCCTGAGTGAATGATGTTATTGGAAAGAGTTGATAGTAGCAGTGACTATTACCTGTCCAGAGTAACAGACCTTCATTGGTATGCCTAGAATATACTGTCTGACTGCTGTGAAGAATGCTTGATAGAACTGACTGAATATTGTGTGAGCAGTCAGTCGTGCTGTATGTGTGTTTTTATTGCAAACGTAAACTTCGAACTGCCTCATTTTATTTGAGATAAATCGGGAAAATCAACCCGTGGAAAGTTTATCTGAATGCATTGACATTGAACTAATTGAATTGAAGAAAGAACATGAAATGTTATAATTATAACTGATAATTACAAGGTAGTAGCTGACTTTGCAATTCGTATACTGACACAATTAGTGGTGTAACTTAGTGAAAATTTTTGGAGTGAGACAATTATGAACAGTAGAGGAGAAAGTAGAGATCCGACAAAAGGTACCTAGAATCTCACCTCCTTTGTGTCCGGGAGTGTCGCGTTGCGAACAGTGGACTGGAGTGGATGGCTGTATTTAGAGATATCTTGGAGTATGATAATAACAGACAGTTGAAGTCCAATGGTGATGTAAAGGTTGCATGATCACTTGCTTTGTGTCCGGGAGTGTCGCTGCGCGAACCTGGCCGTAAAATAAGTGGCTGTACGTATACGTAGAGATACCATGGAGTGAGATAATAAAGACAGTTGAGGTCCATTGATGTTGTAAGGGTTGCACGATCTCACTTGCTTTGTGTTCGGGAGTGTCGCGGTGCAAATAATGTCTTGAATAGCTAGAGGTTCTGCACCGCGAACTTTATCTATGTCAAACTGGAGAGTAACGTCAAATGTCACCATGCGAGTTAGGCGCGAAAACATTCGTTCTGTTTATAGTTTGTTTTGTTTCTATATTGTTACACAATGAAGCTTGCAGTGTGTGATATATGACTGCAATATGTTCAAGCTGTGTACAAGTTATAGCAGAGTCCTAGAGCCGACCGCTTCAATATAAGCTAAGTATCCGCATGTGGTTTCGGGAGTATTTTGGGCTTGACCGATGTGTAATTAATGATTCAGTGTATATGGACAATTTGTTGGACCATAACATTGATTATGATACATGTCTATGCTTGTATGAGAGGCAGACGATAACATGAGTAGGTCCTGGCCAGGACATATCAATGACGATTAGTTTTCCCATGTTATAGATATTGTATGTGTCTGACTGAGTGTACTATGATTGGTCTTACAATAACTAGACAACAACTATTGCAATGTCTGATATGATAACAGAATAACATAGAGAGTCATGACATGACTGCTTGATAGACCAATATACTCCTTTGCGGACTTAGTTCATGGTAAAATAACTTTACAGATGGTGTCAGACGACAGAGATATATCAAGAGTGGAAGAGACAACCCAGGCCAAGGAACTATTCCCTAGAACCTAGAATATAACCCAAGTTAGAAGAATCCAGAATATATGAACTTAACCGTCGCTGAGTCTAGTACTTACAGCCCAATCCGACATTTATATAACCCAGGCAATAGAATAGCACTAAATCTCGGCGACAATGGGTTCTAATTTTCTGGCGAATGTACCGAAGTTAAAAGGTCGCGAAAATTACGACGATTGGGCGTTCGCGGTAGAAAATTTGCTGATGCTTGAAGGTGCGGACAAGTATCTGAAGCAGGAAACCGTTGCTACTGCTGAGGCTGCAGGAACAGTAAGTGCAGCAGATGCGAAGACACGAGCGAAAGTGATTTTGACGATTGATTCATCGTTATACGTGCACATAAAGCAGGCAAAGACCACGAAGGAATTGTGGACGACATTGAAGTCTTTGTTCGACGATTCAGGATTTTCGCGGAAGATTACTTTGCTTCGTCATTTGATTTCGATCAGATTGGAAAATTGCGAAAGTATGACGAATTATGTGACACAAATTGTCGAAACCTCGCAGCGACTAACGGGCACAGGATTTGAAATTAATGATGAGTGGGTCGGTTCATTGATGCTTGCCGGTTTACCAGAACGATTTATGCCTATGATCATGGCTATCGAGCACTCTGGAATTAAAATAACGGCTGATTCAATTAAAACTAAACTGCTGGACATGGATTCTGTTCAAGTGAGTGAAACGGAATGTAACGCAGCATTAGTTGCTAAAAGTTGGCACAAGAAAAATAAATGTGGCAACACTAGCAAGCATAGACCACAGACATCACATACGTCAAATGTCAAAACAATAACATGCTACAAGTGCAAGGAAACAGGCCATTATCGTAATCAATGTCCACTTTTAAATGAAAAACCAGAGAAGAAGAAACAGACTAACGCTTTTAGCGTTGTTTTTCTCAGTGGAAACTTTACAAAGCAGGATTTTTACATTGACAGCGGAGCAAGTATGCACTTAGTAGCGAATGAAAACTGGTTGAAAAATCCACAGTATTCACCAAGTTTGCCGGATATTATCGTTGCAAATGAAACAAAAGTTCCTGTTCTATGTTCAGGGGACATAGAAATCACAACAAGTCACGACTACGAAATTACCGTGAAGAATGTTTTGTGCGTACCGAGCCTTACGACAAATCTTTTATCGGTCAGTGAACTTATAAAAAACGGAAATAGTGTCAATTTCGAGCCTAATAAGTGCCTCATACGAAATAAATCAGGTGATTTAGTTGCGGAGGCTGATCTTATTGATGGTGTTTACAAGCTAAACTTGAAAACAACACAGAGCTGTTTATTAACTTCATCAGTGGTTGATGGTGACACTTGGCACAGGCGACTAGGACATCTAAACAGCAACGATATGAACAAAATGAAGCGTGGATTAGTTGAAGGCATGGATTATCCTGACACATTTACAACAAGTAAGTCAGAATGTGAGATATGCTGTGAGGGAAAACAAACACGGTCACCCTTTCCCACGGGCACAAAAGCCACAGAGACACTTCAAGTCGTAACCTCAGATATTTGCGGCCCCATGGAGCAGAATTCTATTGGTGGTGCAAGATATTTTCTCTTGTTTATCGATGAGTTCAGTAGAATGACTTTCATCTATTTTCTGAAAGCAAAAAGTGAAGCATTAAGTTATTTCAAAGAATATAAGTCGATTGTAGAAAATCATCACAACAAAAAAATCAAAATCTTGAGGACTGACAATGGACTTGAGTACTGCAATAAAGGTTTTGAAGACTTCTTGAAGAGCGAAGGCATAGTGCACCAGAAGACTAACCCCTACACACCTGAACAAAATGGACTCAGCGAAAGGTCGAATCGAACCATAGTTGAAAAAGCTAGATGTCTATTGTTCGAAGCAGGTCTCGAGAAGAAATTTTGGGGCGAGGCCGCCAATTTTGCCGTCTATTTAAAGAATAGATCAGTAGCTTCGGGCATTGAAAAAACTCCGTATGAAATATGGACAGGCAGAAAGCCAAATTTACAGGACATACGCATTTTTGGTAGTCCAGTTATGGTTCACGTTCCTAAAGAAAAAAGGACCAAGTGGGACAAAAAGTCTAAGAAACACATACTTGTGGGCATTAGTGAAAATGTCAAGGGTTATAGGATTTATGATCCAGTGAAAAATATAGTAACTACTAGTAGAGATGTAGTGATACTAGAACAGAAGAAGCAAAACACAGTCACTGTCTGTATAGAAAACACAGATTCAGTGGGGGAGTTCATGGAGGAATCTGTTGTTAAATTGGAATCTTCGGAGCAGTCGCACACAAGTGAATCAGAGTCGGAGTACATGGATGTTAAAGAGGAGGAGGAAGTTGAAGAGGAAGTCACGCAGCCCTCCAGCAGTGGGGAGCAGCAACACTCAATTGATACCTCGGACAGAACGGAGACTGTTGATTCACCAGAGACAGCGATGAAGGAGAAGCAGAAGCGACTGAGGAAGAAGCCAGAAAGGTATGGTTTTGCCAATATATGCACCAGCTACATAGGAGATGATGAGATGACTTATGCAGAAGCGATCAGTGGTCCTGAGAAACAACAGTGGTTGCAGGCGATGGCAGAGGAGCTGCAGTCATTTACTGACAACGAAGTATGGGAAGTTGTCAATGCTCCAGATAATGCAAGTGTAGTGCAGTGTAAGTGGGTGCTAAAAAAGAAATTAGATTGTGACAATAAAGTGCGGTATCGTGCGCGATTAGTAGCGAAAGGCTTTACGCAAAAAGCCGGTGTGGACTATCAGGAAACATTTTCACCTGTAATCCGACACTCAACCTTGCGGTTGTTATTTGCTTTGAGTGTACAGTTAGATATGGATGTGACGCACTTAGATGTAAAAACAGCCTTCTTACATGGTTATTTAAAAGAAAGCATTTTTATGCATTTGCCAGAAGGTTTTCCTGTCGCAGAATTAGACTCTAGTAAAGTCTTAAAATTAAACAAGGCTGTTTATGGCTTAAAACAGTCGTCACTTGCTTGGTACCAAAGAGTAGAGGAGACGCTGTGTAATTTGGGATTTAGCAAGTGTAAACTGGAGCCTTGTGTTTTTGTAAAAAATCATAACAATGGCAAGAAAACTATTGTTGGAATTTATGTTGATGATTTTTTGATATTTTCAAATAGTAAGACTGAAACTGATTGTCTGATAGAAGCTTTGAGTCAGAAATTTAAAATTAAAAATCTAGGTCATGTCAAAAAATATTTAGGCATGAGGATTGAGAGAAATTCAAATGAAATAAGAATAGATCAAGAGAATTATATTGAGCAATTGTTAAAATGATGCTTAAGAGTGATTAAAATAGGCGAGTCTATGGGATTAGAGTTCAGTGGATGCCACATCACTTCTATTACTTGAAGCGCTAGGTGCTTCAAGTTGAAGCCAATAATAATACGAGCTCATGTTTTATGTTTTTATGTCCCAGTCTTAGTGATGTTTCTTTTGAATTATAACAGTTCAATGCAAAAAAATATAAATTGAAGATAGTACCAACTGTCTGTAAGTACCTAGCAGTGGCGTGGCGTCCAAAGAACTCGATTCCTACCGGCTTGCCTAATATCAGGCATTTGACCACCTTATTCTACAGCTCTAAAAGGAAAATGTACGCCAAATGTGCACAGGCTTGCCCAAGGATATCTTTTACACCACGCCACTGATATAGTACCTAATGTAGAATAAATAATAAAAATAAGGCAAGTGTGAGTCGGGCTCGCACTATGGAACGAACTAATGAATAAAAATACACCGCGGGTTTTAATTTCCTTAGCCTCGTCCTGCCCAAACATATTTAAATAGACTTTCAGTTTCTGTCCAATGTTCTTAATTAAGCACAAGTTAATTTTGATGGGTTCTGCCCAAGACATTATTTGCTGAAATTTGTGTGTAAAAAGTAAGTAGGATTTTTTATATTATTTTTTAGGTTATAGGGGTTAGATATTAAATAGACTGAGCTAGATATTTCGACGATATCTTATGTTCTTTATTAAGAACATTGGGCAGATTTTAGTAAATTTATTATCTTTGATTTGGCATTTATTAAGAACATTGGGCATGAACTTCATAATTAAAATATAGTATTTATTGAACAATTAAAGGAAAATAAATTAAAGAGCCTGGATTTTAATTGATTTTTATCGTGGAAAATAATACATATACAGAACATGATAGTCCACAGTGGCCATGATTAATGTTATCCCATTGCACCTTTTCAATTACACACAGTTCAGATCTATGCCATTTCCTGTTTTTTGCACCGCAGTCTGGTTAGTTTTTTCAACACATACAGTCAAAATATCATCGTTTAAATGTTCAGTAAAGTAGTTCAGAATTGACCGACGTTCAGTGTGGTCCGGCAACAAATTAGGGACTGATACCTGTTCTGGCAAGTTAGGTGCAAATGAGTCATCACGCCACGCAGGAATTGGAACTGGTGACGACTGCAATGGCAAAGAGCCTCTGGTTGATCCAGCTTGTAAGTCTCTACTTTAACTACCTCTCTGCCACCACCTCGTCTACTACCATGTTGACCGTGAAATCTGCGACCACATCCATCTCTGACATGTCTAACTGTTTCATAGATAGAACTTGAGTTAAGCGGTATTGGTAGTCAGTTCTGCCCAATGTTCTCAATAAATCACACTTTTCGATGAGTTACCTTGAAAAATCTAAAATAAAAACTTTTCCAAAAATAAAGCTATTGTGACATATTAGAGCTATATGGCTTTACATCTATATGGTACTCAGTAAAAACGCACGGTTGATTATCAAGGTAAAGAGGGATGGAAGTTACCTCTCCAGCGAAATTGCACCATCCTTGACACGTGGCGTGACACTGATCGGCGAGTCCGCGGAAGTTCACCACAAGGGCTTGATTAAGTATTGGCTAATACTCCAACCAATCAGAAACAAGTAAATAAAAATCGCAAAGTGCGAAACATTTGCCCGCTGTGCGGCAAATTTGAATATGTGATTAATTGAGAACACTGGGCAGAATTTGGAAGTATAAATAAAAAAGCTTGGGCAGGAACTATCAAATCTAATTTGTTCTTAATTGAGAACATTGGGCAGGACGAGGATATTATCTACCAGATGGAGATGCGGTGCGCGAACACGACGCACACTTGACCAATATTGTATATTCGTATTATTTTTAAAATTATCAAAACAAAGTAAAAAAGTAAAGCAAAGTAAAATAAAAACCGGCCAAGTGCGAGTCGGACTCGCACACCGAGGGTTCCGTACAAACTCATAAGTAGATACATGAATAATTCAAGACAAACTATATGGCGATTAGTTTAGTAAGAGCAAATAAGTATGTGATAAGATTTTTGCAAATTTCTCAAAAACGGTGCAAGTTAGGAAAACCGTTATATTTTTCCTGTAATATATAGGACGACATTCATAATTGGTAATTATTACAGATTTTTCTGTTCAGTAACTTCGAAGATAATAGGGGGGGAATGGTAATTTTTTTAACGTTTTTCGCCATAAATCAAAAACTACTTATTTAAAAAAAATACAAAAATAGTGTTTTAATCAATAAATCAAGCCCTTTCATTTGATACCCCACTCGATATAATAGCCTTAAGATCAATTTTCAAAGTCTCATTACGGACCTCTTTAAAAAAAAAGTAAAAAAGTTACAAGCTTTTTTTTACATCCCATAAGCTCGGGTTAGCGGTTCTTAACACTATTCCAAATTTCAAGTCGATAACATCAGTAGATCCTGAGATATCTTGCTGTGACAGACGGACAGACAGACAGACAGACAGACAGACAGACAGACAGAGTCGCACCATAAGGGTTCCTTTTTTACCATTTTGGTACGGAACCCTAAAAGTAAGTAGTCGTAGTTGCAAAAGAGGTTTAATTTTCTAGCTAATGGAATTTACGTAATGTTACGATAAGAATTTATTTCGTTTCTGGTAAATATAATGTGTAAAACGTGTGTTGTAAAGCTGTAGCTTAATCAATAATATTTACCTCCGAGTGCACTTGTACTTACTCTCAGGTACTCATTCTCAAAAGGCGGTTAAACCAAAAGAACATTTAAACACCACACGCGTAGCTACTAGC
This sequence comes from Eudemis profundana, assembly GCA_947034925.1. Classification (NCBI taxonomy): domain Eukaryota; kingdom Metazoa; phylum Arthropoda; class Insecta; order Lepidoptera; family Tortricidae; genus Eudemis; species Eudemis profundana. Next base: position 12,124,008 of record OX344815.1, on the reverse strand, counting down.
TAGGTACCACTCATTGATAAAACACTTCACTGTGACATTTAAAACTACACATTTAAATATCCTTAAAAGAGTTTGTATATTGGTTTTAAGAGTTGGTTTATTTGTCTGTTGAACTGCTTTTGTGTTTTTCTGGGGCGGTTAATGTAGTCGGCCAGGACATTGCCAAAACCCGAAGCCGCTGCAGAAACTACATTCTGGAGCGGCCGACTGGGTGGTTGAAATGCTCCTTGACCGTAAAAAGGTTGGTTTTGACCGTAGCCGGAGGGATGGCCACCGATGAATTGTGCTCCTTGATTGAAGCCTCCGACGTTTCCGTAATGTCCGCCGTGCCCACCATGGTGTCCTCCATGGTGACCCCCCTGGTGCCCTCCGTGGTGCCCCCCGTGGTGCTGTGACTGACTCACTCCGATCTGCACGGGGTACGGTACCGCCGGCGACAGCTGGGGGTAGGGGGCTACGGGCACAGGCGCAACTCCGCATCCAAAGAAATAGTTCATCACCGGTGCTGATACATACGTATAGTCTTGAAACCCGAAAGTCCTCCCGTATCCACTCCCACAAGGGCTGGTGTTGTGGGGTTTCTTGCGTCTCCGATGTCGTCTCTCCAAGTCCTCAGGGTCTTCGACATCCAAATCTTTGGTTTCTTCAATATCTCCTCTTACTATAGGCATGACACAGCACATGAGCAAAAGAATGGCCGTAGGTTTCTAAAATAAAAGAAAAGATTTTATTAAGAAATAAGCTCAAGCGCATAGGTACGAAATTAACGCACATTAATTCACAGTATTTCGAAAAGCTCTTACCATTTTTGCAGAGGAGTGTTATGTGTAGTGGCTCCAACTCGACTGCCTTGCCGTTGGGCCAAATTGGGGGAATCCAAAGTTAAAAGTGAAAGTGTGTTACAGATCCTCTAAGTAACAATAAAATGATATCGCAACAGATGACGAATAAGTAGCTATTCATTGAGATTGCCCATGCATGAGCCTCGCTTTATTGGGTAATATATGCTGTGTATTGTGATCGGGGCTTTAATTTGTCTTTTATAATAAAATGTGATCGTTGACCCGAACTGTGTGTGAATTTCTCTCGTTCATATTTTTTCAAAGTTCATTTCCAGTTTTGCAAGCTAATCTATAAGTAGGGAAATTAAATTATAACATGATAGCTGCCAATTTTACGAACGCTTTTAAAAAAAATTAAATGACTTCAAAAAAGAGGAGGTTGTTGTGGCTTTAAGATTTTTACATTTGTTAGAAAGATTTAGTAAATTCTTTATTTAATTTCCAATTCGACATTACAGTAAGGGTAGGGCTGTTATCACCTCTCAAATGGGACTGGGTCCTAAAGGTGGTTTTCCACCGGCAGGGCGAGACGAGACGCGACGCGGATTGAATTGAAATTTGTATGACATTTTCAATCCAGTCCAATCCAATCGCTAGGAGAGGATTGAAAACTTCATACAAATTTCAATTCAATCCGCGTCGCGTCTCGTCCCGCCCTGCCGGTGGAAAACCACCTTAAGACTCGGACGTCTACTTTAGAGATTATTATGATTATTTCCGTAATAACTTATTCATTTTGATTCAGAAAGCATCATTTTGGTGAAGTGCAACTGATGAAGAAGGCTACGGATGACCATATTATAATCACAGAAGCTAGTATCTCCCTGCCGAGCCATTATGAGAATTCTTAGTGTTGGAATAAATGAGCACCGTAACCATTTGGAGGTTTTTTTTAGATATTTTCTAAATGTCGTATGTATTCTATTCTAATCATTTATTTATTTAAACTTTATTGCACAATAATAAAAAAAGTAAAATTGGCGTACTTAATGCCTTATGGCATTCTCTACCAGTCAACCATTGGGTAAAACAGAGATTTTAGACATCAACATATAATCAGCATATTTTCAATGAATGGCTTTCTTTTTTTTTTATTGGTCCAGCAAGTAAATATAAACCTTCTTTTGGGACATCTATATGAATATCACTTACTAAAAAATCTTGTTTATTTAAAATCCTTTCGGAAAAACCATTTTTATGTTTCGCAAACGAAAACCTTTATAAATAGTTTTGCAATGGTCGCCTACATATGCATATTCTTCGGTGTGAGGTAAGCTCGGCGTACGCGGCCTTCGCCGATTAACAAATAGCTTAGCGGAGCTGGAAGCAGATAGACATGTCTTATATTAATTTATACCACACCTGGCCATAAAGTGGCTTTAAATACACGCTACGCGTACGGAAAAAGCCGCTTTCTGTCCAAGCGTAGACATAAAATAATGTACACAACACGGGAAGTAATAAAGAAAGCCCTCGATCGCAAATTTACGTCCCTTGCTTATAGCTCGGGCCGCAAACATCTGCGGTCTCTTTTGTACAATAAAGTTAAAATAAATAAATTATCAGAAGTTTGAAACGCACACATCACTGAAAGTTAGATTGGTTAGGTTAGGTTAGTATTCCCCGGTTCGCCGTTCTGACCAGCGGGGTTAGCCCAAGACGGTCGCGCCATATCTCGCGCGCGACACGTGCGTTCATAGATGGCCGTTTTCCAAAATAAATACCGGGGTAGCTACTTTATCAAAATATGGACTTTTGAGGTTTTTCTGGCTCAAAATCGTTAGTTCTTTCGAACCTTATACGTAAAACAAAGTGTCCCAAATTTATTTTCCCATTACGTCACTATTTTGCATTATGTTTGTATGAACGTGCATAATATCAAACAAGCTCCAAATAAGTTCGCGTTCAAAAAATCTGTGCGTAATTTCTATGCTACTAGAACTGAAGTCTCTTAGTGTATCTGATTAGATGTGTCATCTGTATGTATTTATGTGTATGTATATATATTTATATATAGCTATCCGTATCTATATATGTACTTGTTTATAATTAGTATATTATATTGGTAATGTAGTTGAGTTTTAATTAAAGTTAAATGACGTTAGTTGCACCGCCCACAAGCTATCCGCTTTGCCCTAAGGTTAACTGGTAGAGAATGGCATTAAGTTCGCCTTTTGTACGATAAGTTTTCTTTTGTGCAATAAAGTTTAAATAAATAAATAAACGTGACGTATAAGGTTCGAAAGTACTAACGATTCTCAGCCAGAAAAACCTCAAAAGTCCATATTTTGAGAAAATAGCTACCCCGGGATTTATTTTGGAAAACGCTCAGCTCTACGTTACAGGCGCGCTATCGCTATCTTTTTGGAGCTCATTTGTTTGTAGCCTGACTAACTTGCAATCCTTACTGGTTGTAGCAAAAATCGGACAGGGCAAGACCAATATTTACGAGTATTTTGTAACTCTTTTTCTTTATACCAGGTGTTGCCTGTACTAAGAGCAAATAATTAAAACGTAGATTGAACTCCTAAAACTGAACAACATTTGTTCAGCGACATTTTAAAATAACTTATGTTTTAATTTTTAGTACAACTTTAAAGTTTATTTGAAACCGTGTATTGCGATGCTTTTTATGTTTGTAGCGTGACAAGCGACGTCAAATAAATGTTAACATACATTGAAAATATTATTTAATTTGTATGAAAAATATAAAATCTAAAGATTACATAATTTTTAAAAGTTGTTGAACGAAAGTTTTATTGTTTGGTGAGTAGAATCTATGTTTTAATGATTTGCTCCTGTTACAGGCAACACCCGGTATAATTAATTACTTTCCTCCTATAGTGTGGCTCTATTCCAACAAATGGTACAAAATAATGAGGTATAACTATGATAGGTATAGATAGCCAACGGAACCCCATTACTCAGTCTCCGCTCTCCGTCCATCTGTATATCCGTCTGTCCGTGAGTTACAGGGCTCTAGCTTTGGAACTGTGATAGGTAGAGTCTTAAAATTTTCATAGATTATGTCTTTCTATGGTATTTTTTCAACGTTTTTTGTCATAAATCAAAAACGACTTATGTAAGAAAAAAAATAAAAACGGTGTTTTAAGCTACAAATCAAGCCCTTTCATTTGATATCCCACTCGATATAATAGCCCTACTTTCAATTTTCAAAGTCCCATTACGGACCCCTTTTAAAAAAGGTACAAGATAATTTTTTTGTCCAATAAGCTCGGGTTAGCTACTTTTAACACCATTCCAATTCAAATCGATAGCAGCAGTAGTTCCCGAGATATCTGGCTGTGACAGACGAACAGACAGACGGACAGACAGACAAAGTCCTTCCTTTTTACCATTTTGGTACGGAACCCTAAAAATTTCTACTTACGAGACATTTGCAAAGAAGACGTTTTGTGCATTGGACGTAATTTTGGTGGAGGGACATTTTGCAAGTGGGACCTTATGCGCCCTAACCATTTTTTTCAGTCATTGTTTTGATAATTACATTTCATGTTTTATTTATTTTTTCCTCGCAAGTGTGTTGAAAAATGTCGTATGATGCTCGTGGGCATTGGTCATTACAGTATGGGCTATTACAGTCCTCAACTTACGACTCGGCAACGTGCAACACAGCCGTGACTGTAATGACCAACATAGCCCACTCGTATCATCATAATACTATTCTCCCGCTTACGGGAATTCCAACGAATTGCCAATCAAAAACTCTTTTTGCTTTAAAAACAGTAGGTACGATACTTAACAACGAAACTGTGGATTGATTTGCGGTGTTTCCCCCATTTCGGAATCATAGCTACTAAAAACTACGCAGCTTCAATTAAAATAAAACCGGTCAAGTGCGAGTCGGACTCGTGCACCGAGGGTTCCGTACAAACTCGTCAGTAGAAACGTGATTATCTAAAGGAAAGTAAATTTTTGGTCAGCCGTTATTAAAATTGATCCGCAAAAAAAAATAAGCAGTTAAATCATTTGGGCAGCATACAAAGATTTGGCTGGCAATAAATAAAATTGGGCAGCAACTCTTGTTCAGCAAACAGTTTAAAAATGGTTAGCATTTTAACCAATATTAATCTGCTTTTTTTATCATTTGGCTGCCTAATAAACAGTCGAGCTGCAAAATAATTACTTGGGTAGCAAGATTTTACAATTGGTCAGCAGAGAGTTTAATTGAGATATACAGGGTGTCACTGTGATATATACTGGGTGTCACTGTGATATATACAGGGTGTCACTGTGTTATATACAGGGTGTCACTGTGATAGATACAGGATGTCACTGTGATATATACAGGGTGTCACTGTGTTATATACAGGGTGTCACTGTGTTATATGTATACAGGGTGTCACTGTAATGTATACAGGATGTTACTGTGATATATACAGAATGTCATTGTGATATATACAGGGTGCCATTGTGTTATATACAGGGTGTCACTGTGATAGATACAGGATGTCACTGTCAGCAGAGAAAACATGTCTGTAAGCAGTTTAATTGAAATATACAGGGTGTCACTGTGATATATACAGGGTGTCACTGTGATATATACAGGGTGTCACTGTGATATATACAGGGTGTCACTGTGTTATACAGGGTGTCCCTAAAACCAACTTTTATACGATCAGGGCTGATAGACCAGCTCATAAGAACCTAGATTAAGCAAATTTGACCTCAGTAAAAATCTCTTAGTTTTCGAGATATTGACGTTTTTGTAAAACTCGTGCTAAGTGATACCCTGACTCGGTGTTTTGAGTGTCATTGCTAAAATATCAAGTATTTTACAAATCTGTATTTTGCTATGTGTGGCCAAATAACTATGCTATTGAACGTATTTTCTATTTTTGCTAATTTATTCATGCTGTGGACACAGTACAATAACAAAAAAAAATTATTCTATTTTTTTCAAATTTCACCTCTGACTTCGAACTAGCGTGGTGAAAAAAAAATGTACCAACATAACCAGGCACTCAACGTAAAAAAATTGCGCATTTATTGTAATTTCTAAAATGGTATAAAATTTACTAAACACTGTAATAATTTTTGAAATAATGATATTTTGTTACAAAATTAACTGTCTGCCGCCTTCATCTCATACGATCCGGTTGAACTAAGTTTGCACCTGGCGTGCTTGACATCACATACAAATTAGGTGCAAACTTCACGTAATCGTCAATATCTCGAAAACTAAGAAATTTTTATGAGGTCAATTTTACTCAGTCTCGTTGTTTATGAGCTGGTTTATCAGCCCTGTTCGCCATTTTGTAAAAGTCGCGAATTTTGATAGCCTGGATCAGTCTTTCGAAAGTCATGACTTCAAATTTCAGTATTTTCTTAATCTGCTTTTTGTTTTAAACATTACTTAATAATTATGCTATCATACCTTATCAAAATAAATTAGATTTTACGTGATTCAAAATATGACCTCGGATTTGAATCGCGTAATACTTAAAACAAATTTACCATGCTAAAATAAAAAAACATAATGTAGTTTAAAATAGTAAGATTTTACACACTTGACACCGTAGTTTTTAAGATAATAGCATTTTAATTCAAAAGGAGGTTATACTACAATATTCCATTGGTTAAATTTCGTACCAGAATTTGAATTTCGAACAGAAAAGGTATGATAGCATAATTATTAAGTAATGTTTAACAAAAAGCAGATTAAGAAAATACTGAAATTTGAAGTTATGACATTCGAAAGACTGATCCAGGCTATCAAAATTCGCGACTTTTACAAAATGGCGAACAGGGCTGATAAACCAGCTCATAAAAAACGAGACTGAGTAAAATCGACCTCATAAAAATTTCTTAGTTTTCGAGATATTGACGATTACGTGAAGTTTGCACCTAATTTGTATGTGATGTCAAGCACGCCAGGTGCAAACTTAGTTCAACCGGATCGTATGAGATGAAGGCGGCAGACAGTTAATTTTGTAACAAAATATCATTATTTCAAAAATTATTACAGTGTTTAGTAAATTTTATACCATTTTAGAAACTACAATAAATGCGCAATTTTTTTACGTTGAGTGCCTGGTTATGTTGGTACATTTTTTTTTTCACCACGCTAGTTCGAAGTCAGAGGTGAAATTTGAAAAAAATCGAATAATTTTTTTTGTTATTGTACTGTGTCCACAGCATGAATAAATTAGCAAAAATAGAAAATACGTTCAATAGCACAGTTATTTGGCCACACATAGCAAAATACAGATTTGTAAAATACTTGATATTTTAGCAATGACACTCAAAACACCGAGTCAGGGTATCACTTAGCACGAGTTTTACAAAAACGTCAATATCTCGAAAACTAAGAGATTTTTACTGAGGTCAAATTTACTTAATCTAGGTTCTTATGAGCTGGTCTATCAGCCCTGATCGTATAAAAGTTGGTTTTAGGGACACCCTGTATACAGGGTGTCACTGTAATGTATACAGGGTGTCACTGTGATAGATACAGGATGTCACTGTGATATATACAGGGTGTCACTGTGCTATATGTATACAGGGTGTCACTGTAATGTATACAGGATGTTACTGTGATATATACAGAATGTCATTGTGATATATACAGGGTGCCATTGTGTTATATACAGGGTGTCACTGTGATAGATACAGGATGTCACTGTCAGCAGAGAAAACATGTCTGTAAGCAGTTTAATTGAAATATACAGGGTGTCACTGTGATATATACAGGGTGTCACTGTGATATATACAGGGTGTCACTGTGATATATACAGGGTGTCACTGTGTTATATACAGGGTGTCACTGTAATGTATACAGGGTGTCACTGTGATAGATACAGGATGTCACTGTGATATATACAGGGTGTCACTGTGCTATATGTATACAGGGTGTCACTGTAATGTATACAGGATGTTACTGTGATATATACAGAATGTCATTGTGATATATACAGGGTGTCACTATGTTATATACAGGTTGTCACTGTGATAGATACAGGATGTCACTGTGATATATACAGGGTGTCACTGTGTTATGTACAGGGTGTCACTGTAATGTATACAGGGTGTCACTCTAAAAACGAAACAGCTCCCAAAAATAGGTAGGTTAGGGTTATTTTTTTTTTGATGACCCTAAAACGAAACGGCTCCCAAAAATAGGTAGGTTAGGGTTATTTTTTTTGATGACCCTAAAAACGAAACGGCTCCCGAAAATAGGTAGGTTAGGGTTATTTTCTTTTTGATGACCCTAAAAACGAAACGGCTCTCAAAAACAGGTAGGTTAGGGTTACTTTTTTTGCTGACCCTAAAAACAAAACGATACACGTTGTGAATAAATAATATAACTTCTAAACATTATGAGATGTATAAAAAATCGAAATACCAATTTTATATGAGCCCATCACAGTGACACCCTGTATACATTACAGTGACACCCTGTATATAACACAGTGACACTATGTATATATCACAGTGACACCCTGTATATATCACAGTGACATCCTGTCCTGTATCTATCACAGTGACACCCTGTATATATCACAGTATCACTCTGTATCTATCACAGTGACACCCTGTATATATCACAGTTACATCCTGTATCTATCACAGTTACACCCTGTATATAACACAGTGACACCCTGTATATATCACAGTGACACCCTGTATATATCACAGTTGACACCTGCTACTTGACAGCTGACAATTACCGAATGACAAAATGCGCACACGATTGGCGGCAGAATAGTTGCGCCCAGTTAGATTTTATTGCCCCCTTTTTTTTGATGAACAAAATGAAATATTTTGCTTACCTACTGATTGCTTACCAAAATTTGATTTACCGTAGATCGCTTAATGCAGCTCAAATATTTAATTTGCTGACCAAAATAATTTAGAGCAGATCAGTATATCATTAATTGCAGCCTGATTTATAAATGTTTGCTTACCATAAGTTGCTTACCAACTAGCTATTTTGGCTGACCAAATACATATTTCTGCTGACCAAAATATGAATATTTTGCTGATCGATTAAATGATACCCTTATCTAAATATATAAAAGAAGAAGTCCTGACTGACTGACTGACTTACTGATCAACGCACAGCCGAAACTACTGAAGTTAGGAACTTGAAATTTTCACAGTAGGGTGGTTATATAACGTAAGTAAGGGATAAGAAGGGATTTTTTGAAATTCATCCCCAAAGGGGGTTAAATGGGGGTTGAAAGTTTATATGGGGACCATACGATTTTTAAAGTAGGAGATCTGAGACTTCGAACATAGACTCTTTAATACAATTTAAAAAAAGTAATTTCACCGTTTTTGGAAATTCATCCCCAAAGAGGGTTAAATGGGGGTTGAAAGTTTATATGAAGACCACACGATTTTTAAAGTAGGAGATCTGAGACTTCGCATATAGACCCATCAAGATGAGTACAGGAAAGTAATTTCACGGTTTTTTGAAATTCATCCCCAAAAGGGGTTAAATGGGGGTTGAAACTTTGTATAGGCACCAAAGGGTTTTTGACGTTAGAGATCTGAGAGTTTGCACATAGATCCTTCAATATGACATGAGAAAAGTAATTCCACCCTTTTTTGAGATTCATCCCTAAAAGGGGTTAAACGGGGGTTGAAATGTTGTATAGGGACCAAATTATTTTGAAGTTACAGATCTGAGAATTCGTATATAGACTCCTCAATAAAGGTCGAAGAAAGTAATTTTACCGTTTTTCAAAATTCATCCCCAATGGGGAACATCCTAAATGGGGGTTGAAACGATTTTTGAAGTTGCAGCTCTGAGACATCGTACATAGTCTCCTCAATATGAGTACAGAAAAATAATTTCACGGTTTTTCGAAATTCATCCCTATAAGGGCTTAAACGGGGGTTGAAAGTTTAAATGGGGACCAAACGATTTTTAAAGACGGAGATCTGAGACTTTGCACATAGACCCATCAATATGAGTACAAGAATGTAATTTCACGGTTTTTCTAAATTCATCCCCAAAAGGGGTTAAATGGGGGTTTGAAACTTTGTATAGGCACCAAACGATTTTTAAAGTTAGAGATCTGAGAGTTCGCACATAGATCCTTCAATATGAGATAAGAAAAGTAATTTAACCCTTTTTCGAAATTCATCCCTAAAAGGGGTAAAACGGGGGTTGAAATATTGTTTAGGGACCAAATTATTTTTAAGTTACAGATCTGAGACTTCGTATATAGACTCCTCGATAAAGGTCTAAGAAAGTAGTTTTACCTTTTTTCAAAATTCATCCCCAACAGGGGTTAAATGGGGGTTAAAACGATTTTTGAAGTTGGAGCTCTGAGACATTGTACATAGGCTCCACAATATGAGTGTAGGAAAGTAATTTCACGGTTTTTCGAAATTCATCCCCAAAAGGGGTTAAACGGGGGTTGAAATTTTGTATAGGCACCAACGATTTTTGAAGTTGGAGATCTCAGAGTTCGCACATAGATCCTTCAATATAAGTAGAGAAAAGTAATTTCACCCTTTTTCGAAATTCATCCCTAAAAGGGGTAAAACGGGGGTTGAAAGTTTAAATGGGGACCACACGATTTTTAAACTAGGAGATTAGTTGCAAAAAGTAATTTCACCGTTTTTCAAAATTCATCCCCAACGGGGGTTAAATGGGGCTTGAAACGATTTTTGAAGTTGGAGCTCTGAGATATCGTACATAGTCTCCACAATATGAGTACAGGAAAGTCATTTCACGGTTTTTTGAAATTCATCCCCAAAAGGGGTTAGATGGGGGTTGAAAATTTGAACTTTGAAGTTAGAGCTCTGAGAAATCGTACATAAACTCCTCAATAAGAATAAAGAAAAGTAGTTTTACCATTTTTCGAAATTCATTCCTAAAAAGGGGTCAAACGGGGGTTGAAACTTTGTATGGGGACCAAACGATTTTTGTAGTAAATCTTGAACTTCGTTCATAGACTCATCCATAAGAGTAAAGAAAAGTGATTGCTGTTTTTTGGAATTCATCCCCAAAGGGGTTAAAATGGGGGTTGAAACTTTGTGTAGGGTACAAACGATTTTTGAAGTTGGAGCTCTAAGACATCGTATATAAACTCCTCAATAAGAGTAGAAAAAGTGATTTTTCGTTTTTCTAAATTCATCCCTAAGAAGGGGTCAAACGGGGGTCAAAACTTTGTATGGAGACCAAACGGTATTTATAGTAGATCTTAAACTTCTTACATAAACTCATCCATGAGAGTAAAGAAAAGTGATTGCTGTTTTTTTGAAATTCATCCCCAAAAGGGGTTTAAATGAGGGTCGAAACTTTGTATACGGACCAAAAGATTTTTGAAGTTGGCGATCTGGGACATCGTACATAGACTCCTTAATAAGAAAAAAGAAATGTGGTTTTACCGTTTTTTCATCCCTAAAAAGGGATCAAAAGGGGGTTGAAACTTTGTAAAGGGACCAAACGATTTTTGTAGTAGATCTTGAACTCATCTAAAAAAGAAAAGAAAAGTGATTGCAGTTTTTTTGAAATTTATCCCCAAAGGGGTTTAAATGGGGGTTGAAACTCTGTATAGGGTCCAAAGGATTTTTGAAGTAGGAAATCTGACACTTCGTACATAGATCCTTCAATAAGGGTACAGAAAAAATGTTAAACCATTTTTTGAAATTCATCTCCAAGGGTTATAAATGGGGACCAAAACTTTATAAAGGGACCAAATGATTTTTAAAGTAGGGTATCTAAAACTGATTTCACGGTTCATTAAAATTTATCTCGAAGACGGGTTGAGTAAGTAGGGGTTGAAAGTTTTTTTAGGGACCCGTACAATTTTTAAAGTAAAAGGTTTTTAACTCCATGCATAGCATATAGCAATTAGTAGATTGTTTTTTTGTGTAAGTAACAAGCGGTTTATTAAGTGCATTTAATTTTTTGGTAATAATCCTTAAATGGACTTAAGAATTGATTTTCACGGTAAATGTGCATTGTGCAGTTTTGGGCCCAATATTTGAGGGTTTTGTTTAATTACAACAAAGTTTATGAACAAATATCAGAAACTATTAATTGCCTATTAAGATTAATTGCCTAATTATAATTTACACCGCAGACGAAGTCGCGGGCATCAGCTAGTCTAAATATATAAAAGAAGAAGTCCTGACTGACTGACTGACTGACTTACTGATCAACGCACAGCCGAAACTACTGAAGTTAGGAACTTGAAATTTTCACAGTAGGGTGGTTATATAACGTAAGTAAGGGATAAGAAGGGATTTTTTGAAATTCATCCCCAAAGGGGGTTAAATGGGGGTTGAAAGTTTATATGGGGACCATACGATTTTTAAAGTAGGAGATCTGAGACTTCGAACATAGATTCTTTAATACAATTAAAAAAAAGTAATTTCACCGTTTTTGGAAATTCATCCCCAAAGATGGTTAAATGGGGGTTGAAAGTTTATATGAAGACCACACGATTTTTAAAGTAGGAGACCTGAGACTTCGCATATAGACCCATCAAGATGAGTACAGGAAAGTAATTTCACGGTTTTTTGAAATTCATCCCCAAAAGGGGTTAAATGGGGGTTGAAACTTTGTATAGGCACCAAACGGTTTTTGACGTTAGAGATCTGAGAGTTTGCACATAGATCCTTCAATATGAGATGAGAAAAGTAATTTCACCCTTTTTTGAAATTCATCTCTAAAAGGGGTTAAACGGGGGTTGAAATATTGTATAGGGACCAAATTATTTTTAAGTTACAGATCTGAGAATTCGTACATAGACTCCTCAATAAAGGTCGAAGAAAGTAATTTTACCGTTTTTCAAAATTCATCCCCCACGGGGGTTAAATGGGGGTTGAAACGATTTTTGAAGTTGCAGCTCTGAGACATCGTACATAGTCTCCTCAATATGAGTACAGGAAAATAATTTCACGGTTTTTCGAAATTCATCACTAAAAGGGGTTCAACGGGGGTTGAAAGTTTAAATGGGGACCAAACGATTTTTAAAGACGGAGATCTGAGACTTTGCACATAGACCCATCAATATGAGTACAGGAATGTCATTTCACGGTTTTTCTAAATTCATCCCCAAAAGGGGTTAAATGGGGGTTTGAAACTTTGTATAGGCACCAAACGATTTTTGAAGTTAGAGATCTGAGAGTTCGCACATAGATCCTTCAATATGAGATAAGAAAAGTAATTTAACCCTTTTTCGAAATTCATCCCTAAAAGGGGTAAAACGGGGGTTGAAATATTGTTTAGGGACCAAATTATTTTTAAGTTACAGATCTGAGAATTCGTATATAGACTCCTCAATAAAGGTCTAAGAAAGTAGTTTTACCGTTTTTCAAAATTCATCCCCAACAGGGGTTAAATGGGGGTTAAAACGATTTTTGAAGTTGGAGCTCTGAGACATTGTACATAGGCTCCACAATATGAGTGTAGGAAAGTAATTTCACGGTTTTTCGAAATTCATCCCCAAAAGGGGTTAAATGGGGGTTGAAACTTTGTATAGGCACCAACGATTTTTGAAGTTGGAGATCTAAGAGTTCGCACATAGATCCTTCAATATAAGTAGAGAAAAGTAATTTCACCCTTTTTCGAAATTCATCCCTAAAAGGGGTAAAACGGGGGTTGAAAGTTTAAATGGGGACCACACGATTTTTAAACTAGGAGATTAGTTGCAAAAAGTAATTTCACCGTTTTTCAAAATTCATCCCCAACGGGGGTTAAATGGGGCTTGAAACGATTTTTGAAGTTGGAGCTCTGAGATATCGTACATAGTCTCCACAATATGAGTACAGGAAAGTCATTTCACGGTTTTTTGAAATTCATCCCCAAAAGGGGTTAAATGGGGGTTGAAAATTTGAACTTTGAAGTTGGAGCTCTGAGAAATCGTACATAAACTCCTCAATAAGAATAAAGAAAAGTAGTTTTACCGTTTTTCGAAATTCATTCCTAAAAAGGGGTCAAACGGGGGTTGAAACTTTGTATGGGGACCAAACGATTTTTGTAGTAAATCTTGAACTTCGTTCATAGACTCATCCATAAGAGTAAAGAAAAGTGATTGCTGTTTTTTGGAATTCATCCCCAAAGGGGTTAAAATGGGGGTTGAAACTTTGTGTAGGGTACAAACGATTTTTGAAGTTGGAGCTCTAAGACATCGTACATAAACTCCTCAATAAGAGTAGAAAAAGTGATTTTTCGTTTTTCAAAATTCATCCCTAAGAAGGGGTCAAACGGGGGTCAAAACTTTGTATGGAGACCAAACGGTATTTATAGTAGATCTTAAACTTCTTACATAAACTCATCCATGAGAGTAAAGAAAAGTGATTGCTGTTTTTTTGAAATTCATCCCCAAAGGGGTTTAAATGGGGGCCGAAACTTTGTATACGGACCAAAAGATTTTTGAAGTTGGCGATCTGGGACATCGTACATAGACTCCTTAATAAGAACAAAGAAATGTGGTTTTACCGTTTTTTCATCCCTAAAAAGGGATCAAAAGGGGGTTGAAACTTTGTAAAGGGACCAAACGATTTTTGTAGTAGATCTTGAACTCATCTAAAAGAGAAAAGAAAAGTGATTGCAGTTTTTTGAAATTTATCCCCAAAGGGGTTTAAATGGGGGTTGAAACTCTGTATAGGGTCCAAAGGATTTTTGAAGTAGGAAATCTGACACTTCGTACATAGATCCTTCAATAAGGGTACAGAAAAAATGTTAAACTATTTTTTGAAATTCATCTCCAAAAAGGGTTATAAATGGGGACCAAAACTTTATAAAGGGACCAAATGATTTTTAAAGTAGGGTATCTAAAACTGATTAAACTGAATAGAACTCAAATGATTTCACGGTTCATTAAAATTTATCTCGAAGACGGGTTGAGTAAGTAGGGGTTGAAAGTTTGTTTAGGGACCGTACAATTTTTAAAGTAAAAGGTTTTTAACTCCATGCATAGCATATAGCAATTAGTAGATTGTTTTTTTGTGTAAGTAACAAGTGGTTTATTAAGTGCATTTAATTTTTTGGTAATAATCCTTAAATGGACTTAAGTGCATTTAATTTTTTGGTAATAATCCTTAAATGGACTTAAGAATTGATTTTCGCGGTAAATGTGCATTGCGCAGTTTTGGGCCCAATATTTGAGGGTTTTGTTTAATTACAACAAAGTTTATGAACAAATATCAGAAACTATTAATTGCCTATTAAGATTAATTGCCTAATTATAATTTACACCGCAGACGAAGTCGCGGGCATCAGCTAGTTTCAAGATAAAACTGTATGATGGGACAAACTTAACTTTGCTCTTGAGAAACTGACATGACATACATCGACATACGTAATTATGTCGCGGTTAGTTCATTAGGAGCAAATAAGTTTGACTTGCGATTTTTGCGAATTTCTAAAAAACGCTACAGCTTAGGAAAACTATTTTATTTTTCCTGTAATATTTAGGACGATATTAATAATCGGTAATTGTTACAGATTTTTCTGTTCAGTAACTTCGGAGATAATAGGGTGCATGGTATTTTTTTAACGTTTTTTGCCTTAAATCAAAAACTACATGTTTAAGAAAAAAAATAAAAACGGTTTTAGAATCTGCACACTAAGCCCTTTCATTTAATAAAGGGTTGGTACGGAACCCTAAAACCAATCCTAGAACTGCAGCGGAAATTGATAAACGCAGGCTTACCTCCCATCTTGATTGACGGAAATGTTGCTCCCACTGATGGCACTTATATTTACTTTTTCTGCATTCTTCATGACCGAATCTGGAAAAAGACAATTATCTTAATCCTGGGAATCAAATTGAAGAGTACCTATGTGTGTACGTATAACTTACATACTTAACATGTGTAGGTAACCTTGTAACACACGTAACTGAACACATATTTACTTAGTAAAATTCTTAGTCTGACTTATAGACAACTAGCTGTGCCCCGTGGTGTTACCCGCGGTTTAAACGTAGCCTATGGATTAATCTAGGGTGTCAGCTAACTCCATACCAAATTTTATTAAAATCGCTCCAGCCGTTTAGACGTGAAGAAGTAACAAACATACACACTCACAAACTTTCCCTTTTATAATATTACTGTGATTAGTGTGATAATCTTATTTACAGCCTAGGCCGGTGGGCCATGGATTTAAACGTTATTTTTTAACCGACTTCCAAAAAAAGGACGGCTCTCAATTCGTAAGTATGTATGTTTTTTTGTACGTTTGTTTCGCGCTTACTCGAAGAAGGCTGGACCCATTTGGAAAATTATTTTTATGCCACACCTGGCCATAATAGTACATTACACAACTAGGGTGGCAATACCGAGAAAGGCCGAGACTGCAGAAGTTTGCGACCTGAGTTGCAAGCGAGGGACGTAAATATGCGATCGAGGGCTTTCTTTATTACCTCCCGTGTTGTGTACATCATTTTATGTCTACACTTGGCCAGAAAGCGGCTTTTTCCTTACGCGCAGCGCACGTTCGGGCCGCAAACTTCTTCGATCTCGGCCTTTCTTTGCATTTACCACCCTAGTTGCGTAATCTACTATTTTGGTTTGGAAGAGTTATACAGAGTAAAGTACACCGAGTAAGATCACTCCGAATCTTTGTTCATCGCATGGCGCGCCGCGTGATGTACTTACTACCTTTTTTCAGAGTGAACTTACTCGGAGTACTCTGGTTATACCTCAGAAGTAGTCGCATTGCAAAAAATCAGGATCTGATAATGGAATCTAGGAGAACACGAGGGAACTCTTCAAATATTATAGGCGCATATAATTATAACGATTTAATTGGGTATTTTTCATACATTTCTTATCCAATAGGTTCATTCGTCTGTTAAGTAAAAAATTTAAAAAATGTTGTTTTGTTTAATAAGGGTTCCTAAGAGATTCCGAAGGAAAGTTTTTAAGGGTGTTATTGTCCAAGTTCGTTTTTTCAGGGAATCTCAAAAATTGTCGAGGGAAAGTTCCATCGGAAACACGTTTAATTTGATTAAGTATACATGGGTTAAAGTAGCTGCACTTATGATACCTTTCCCACGCGGTAAATGGGACCATCATAGTCCCGAAAGCGCCATAGACCAGTGAGTGTAGGTAGAGGGAGAGGTAAGTATGTGATGTGCGGAATGGAATCCCTTGTCATTGTTGCGTCAAACATTGTTCTAGTGTGGTAAAATTGAGGAAACTTCCACTTATCTCAGTCATTCAGAGCACGTTCCAGCCAAGAGTGGACAGCCTAGCTAGAGGAAATAAACCGGCTTAATGAGCCTTAATGTACTTCCGTTATCTGTGTCACATACTAACGAAAATTGGTCAAGTGCGAGACTGTCCTCGTCATTTCAAAATAACACAAAACTCATTGTGGTCTTAGCGTTTCTAAAGAAAAGCTAACAAAAGGTTATTAAGTATCTAAACAGATAGCAGTCCTTATCCGTATTTGCTCGGCAAAAAATTATCAGATTTTATCAATTTATATATACATTTTTAGGGTTCCGTAGCCAAAATGGCAAAAACGGAACCCTTATAGTTTCGTCATGTCCGTCCGTCTGTCTGTCCGTATGTCACAGGCATTTTACTCAAAAACTACATGATGGATATTGATGAAATTTGGAATATAGGTGTCTTTTATGAGCCGCTACTTAATTTGGTATATAAATAATTAAAATAAATATTTTTAGGGGGGGCACTCCATACATGTTAAAGACAATAAAAAAAAAAATTTTCAGCAAATATCAACGTATGGTACATAGTTCGACAGCTCTTTAAAAAACACTATAAGGTTCCTAAGTAATGTTTTTGATTAAGTGAATGTATTTGGAAATAATCGCTCCGAAAGTTGTGTAAATTGTGTCCCCCCCCCCTCTATTTTCTACACCGTGCGTCCGAAAAATATGAAAAAAATCAAGAAGGTAACGCTTAATTAATACTTTCAACGAAAATTATTTTCAACAAGATCGAATGTACCGTTTTTGAGTTATTGCCGATAAACTGCGCTTCTCAACAAAAGGGCGTAATTGCTATGAAGATACGCTCTTCTGCTGTTGTACTTTTTTTACATCGTATTTTTAGGGTTCCGTACCAAAATGGTAAAAAAGGAACCCTTATGGTGCGACTCTGTCTGTCTGTCTGTCTGTCTGTCTGTCTGTCCGTCTGTCACAGCAAGATATCTCAGGATCTACTGATGCTATCGACTTGAAATTTGGAATAGTGTTAAGAACCGCTAACCCGAGCTTATGGGATGTAAAAAAAGTCTTGTAACTTTTTTACTTTTTTTTTAAAGGGGTCCGTAATGAGACTTTTAAAATTGAAATTAGAGCTATTATATCAAGTGGGGTATCAAATGAAAGGGCTTGATTTGTAGATTAAAACATTATTTTTGTATTTTTTTTTAAATAAGTAGTGTTTGATTTATGGCGAAATACGTTAAAAAAAATACCATTCCCCCCCTATTATCTTCGAAGTTACTGAACAGAAAAATCTGTAATAATTACCAACTATTAATGTCGTCCTATATATTACAGGAAAAATAAAAAGGTTTTCCTAACTTGCACCGTTTTTGAGAAATTTGCAAAAATCTTATCACATACTTATTTGCTCCTACTACACTAATCGCCATACAGTTTTTCTTGAATTATTCATGTATCTACTTATGAGTTTGTACGGAACCCTCGGTGCGCGAGTCCGACTCGCACTTGGCCGGTTTTTTACCTTATAGTTACGGCTATGGAACCCTATACTGAGCATGGTCCGACATGCTCTTGGCCAGTTTTTTTTATTTACTCCATATGTAAATTAATACAATATACTTACCCGTTAACATGATTAGTTTAGTACCTACACTTTTTTGTATGAACACGCAACTATTACAAGAATTTAAGATTCCTTAGATCTATAAACATACCTACATGGTCTATTTAATATGAACGTGAGTGCAAAGATCGGTAATGCCATTTATTAACACTGGCTGACTTAACCATCACAGATGCTAAGTACCAGTGGTGTGGCGTCTAAAGAACTCAATCCCTACCAGCTTGCCTAATATCAGGCATTTGAGCACCTTATTCAACAGCTCTTAAGGAAAATGTACGCCAAATCTGCACTGCTAAGTACGTACGTATATTACACTCACGTACAATGAATTGGAGTTATTTTCTATTATAATTGTTCATAGAAAATTACCCGAATTCATTGTCCGTGAGTGTATTTAATTAGGTACCTACATATGTATAAATAATATAATAGTACCTATTCTCGCCTCGTTTACGTTACTTCTCTATTATTATGAGATGTATAAATTAACAGCCCGTATCAAATCCTGAATAGAGAACATTTCGATGAAGCACGAGATTTCCAGCCCTATAGGTAGATAGATATACGAATATTTTGGGTAATACATAATAAATATATATAGAAGTAAGCAAGTTGAAACAATAAATACTTGAAACATGCGATGTTTTTGAATTTCAGGATGTCAACGATAATAAACTCGTTTTTACCTACGAGAACGAAAGTATTAAAAATGAACTCCAAGGCATTTATAACAAACACTATCCACCACCACCAGTGAAAATTCCCTCTTCGATACTGCCTACCCCTAACACTCTTTCTTCGTCGTTTATTTCTATCGTAACTTCAGAGACTACGCTTCCTACACCAGGTACCTTGAGACACAAGAAAGAAAGCCCTCGATCGCATATTTACGTCCCTCGCTTGCAGCTCGGGCCGCAAACTTCTGCGATCTTGGCCTTTCTTTGTATTACCTAGTAAATCAGTTGTGTAATGTACTATTTCTCCTCAAAGAATTCAAATCGTAATTATTGCCTATAGTATGAACTAACTGCATGGATACCCTACATAAAGTATCGAGCTCGACGTATTTTCCTGTGACTTTCCCGAGGTCTATAGGTAGGTAAGTAATTTGATTTCGTGGGGACTTGTTAATAACTATCCGGGATTCTTCATTGCCCTCTTGGATAGGCACGAAATCACGCCCCTAATTCCTAATACATAGTAATACCTATGTCATAACAGTACAAATGCGTATTGCTTATGAACGTATATTTTATAATTGAATATGTTTGCTAGGAGTGCTCTAACGCGGTTTATGTACCTACTCATTTCTTTATTGAGGCTGTATTATAAGAAATACTAATGTAAATATAAGTGTATCCGGAAAAGAGCACTTGACTTTAAAAAAATCAGCACTATAAGTACCACCTTATTTGCAAAGATAATGACTGTGGACAACCATGGCCAAACATATAGTTAAATCTTGTCTGCAAATTCGTGGTAAGAAATGACATTGCGCATTTAATTTCGTAAATGAGTCGTGTTCAAAAAAAGATGTCCGTAGTTAAGGCTTTATTAAACCAAGTGCTAACTACCTATTTCCTTTGTGTAACGAAAGTTAACTATATAAATTGTATGGTAACTTTTGTTACACAATGGAACAAGATTAACTTTTTGTTTAATTAAGTTTTAATTACGGACATCTCTCATATTTAATTTGCTTGATTTTTAACATAGTAAGTACCTGCATCTCCGTAGGTTAGACGTTGAGTCTCGATTTAAAAGATTTTGGATTTCGGGTCCAAGTACGGGAACAGACAAAATACATACTTGCATGGCGAGCATCGCATTTAAGGCCGAGCCACACCGGCTGCGTACACGTCTGCGTGCGCGTGGCGTACGCGTTGTATAGTATGAATGTTTTTCAAAATGGCGGCTAGTCACGCTCAAAGTCAAGGAGCTGCAGCGTACAGTGCGTGCACACGCAGCCGGTGTGGCTCGGCCTTATGAGAACACGCCTACGTATTGCGCTGCGTTGCAGATGCGCTTTCTCGTTGGCTGTTCAACAGTTGTTGCAGGCAATGTCGCGCGCTAGATATGTCGTGGTCATCTTGTGCTAGCTTTGCTGTCCACCACATTGTTAAGGTACTTACTAAAAATATGTAAATTGAAGCCTTTCAAGCAGAGGTCATGCGTTCGAATCCTGGCTCGTAGCAATGAGTTTTTCTGAACTTATGTAATGAGTCTTATGTATTGATCCCGCAGTAGGCCAGCGTAAGGACTACAGCACATTCACACTTATCTATAGGGCATTTCACCGGACTTTTGGACATTAATGATGTCATCGAAGTCAAAATGACTAAATCACCACTTAAATACGAGAGCAGGCCCAGTAGTGAAACGTATAGGCTGATGATATTATGTTATGTGAGGCAAATTGAACGAGTGTATTTTCGTAAAAAAAATAGCACCTACGAATGAATACAGCTCAGTTTTCCTCATTGGAATGGAATACCTGCCGAACTGCCAACTAAGTAGGTAAAGAATACACGTTTTGAGCAAATATTATATTTGCGTTGACCCCGTATAAGGTTGTATAGTAGTAGGTGAATAAATACAAAAGAATATGATTACGCGCTTCACTTTATTCTATAGAGTCATATATACAGTATGTACGTAATTTTATAAACAAAATTATTGAAAATCCGGCTTTGGTTACCCGGTGAACTAGCACCCACAGTAAAATAAATAAAGACGAAATCACAATAGGGAGACTAATGTTGAATTTTACAACAGAATATACTCACATGGATTGGAAAATACTAAATTATCATAACACAAAAGAAATATACAAAAAATTTATAAAAAATATAAAGTTATGAGACCACAAAGTTTAAAAAAAAACGATATTTTTTTTATCGTCTTAAAGAAAAATTTAAGTCAATTTCGGAATGCTTAAATAACACTGAAAAAATAAATGTATGATAAGTTGACAACTATGTGCTTAAACGCACTTTTTCGTGCTCATGGCAAAATGCTATTTCTTACATACAGACTTAGTACAGCGACAGAACGGATGACGTAATAAGTTCCTACCGTTTTGTATAGAGCGTTTTCAATGCTCAGTGCGATCTGCTACTTTTGATTACAATTTGTGGCTGTTATACTTATACAAATGTATTAGGTGTCATATAGATATTTGTTCCTCATAAATAGTAGAATCGATGTACGACAGAAATAAAATCGAGTCAACAGGCGAATTATGATCCAAGAATCGCTCATGTACAAGAGTCGGTTTAGTGTAAGGTGCTCCATTGAAATAAGTAAGAAGAAAATCCAAAAGAGAGGATATTGATACACTAGCCTGTAAGACATTCAGCGTTATTAAATTATGTAAGGCCAAGGCCGTAGCAGCGTATCTAAAGGAAACCAAGTTAAATCACGCAAATTGTAGAACATCCCTGTCCTACAACTTGTCAATAATATGGGTATGTATTATACTTAGTGTCATCCCATGATGATCATCATCATCAACCAAAACACGTTAACTACCGGGTACGGGTCTAGCTAGCGGGAAAAATGTCACCATGATCTGTCTTGAGACTATTGTACGTGGTGGGTACCTTGCAGTAGCGTGCTGGCGTTCATAGAACTCGATTCCCATCGGCTTGCCTAATATTAGGTAGAACAGCACTTAATTCTAGTGCTCTTAAAGAAAATTGAAGCCAAAGCTGCTCCGGCTTGCCCAAGGATTTCTTCAACGCCACGCCACTGGTACCTTGTATCGTTAAATTAAAAGAAAGCTTGTATTTATTATATTTCACAAAAGTATACGTAGGTAGGTAGGATTCTGTAAATCCTCATCGTATGTGTACTTTTTTACATTCATATTTTAACAAATATTTTCGTCCATTTTTCTTGCTTTCCCTAGGATATCAGAGGGTAAAAGGAATAGGTATTGGTAAAATGTTATCTATATCAGTTTACTTTGCATATTTTTACTTTATTGTGTTTATTGAAGAAGAACAGTTACTCACTACAGTACAAAAATAGAACCTAAATAAGCCTTACTAAGTTTTTATATAAAGAAAGCACGATATAGGCATAATTTCATATTTAAAAAATAGTTTTCCTTGAAATCGCCCATGGATATCGCATAATTTTTCTAATCTAAAAAAAACCGAAGTACTTAGTTACGGAACGGAAATGTGCAACGTCTTACGTCGGCGTCGAAGTGACAAACTTTTTGGTTACTGTAGTGTTCAGCACTGGGAATATTATAAAATAAAATACAATTAGTATCCAGCTACACAGAGCGGTTGATTGATAACGACTGTCTGGCCTTACGGGTAGTTTGGCACTCACTGACGTTTCCCGTCAACCGACCGTATACATTTATTTATATATATATTTAACCAATCTGTAACTACACATATTCCGTAGACACTACATCTCTTCCTTTTTTTCAAGTGTTTATTTTACAGGCAGGTATTTATAATCAGGTTTATTATCACATTAATAAATTTTGTTTTATTGTGTTATCAACTGTACATATTGATGAACACAATACCGATTCGAGCTAATTTACTACGATAATTTATGTCGAGCTAATGGGAGTTTTAGTTGTCGGTTCGCTACCCCTAGCCCAGCTAAGAAGACTCCGACAAGAAACTTAGCTGAGCCCGACCATGGTCGGAGTGAATTTAATCCAGGATATTCTGGTCCTGGGGAACATCGCGGTCCTTATGTGATGGTGTCACGAGGTCGAGGTCGCCCTCACCGGCGGGGTCTTGTATCCTGTAGACTTCATATTGTTACAACACGTGGTAATCTGGCTCTGATCCATGCGTATTGTAAGTTTTATATTTAGTAAATGTTCACGTATTAACATTTTTGTACCATCTGATACTTTGTATTTCCAATTTATATCCATGTATTTCAGGCGAAATAAAGTTTCTGAAATTAAATTGCAGTTGAATTGTTTTTATAAAATGTTAATATTCTTCCTGATTACTCTCAATATTATTCTCGTGCTTTCCTTCCTTCCTTTCCTTTAATTTTACTTTTCCAATTTGTGTGTCTTCATCTGGGTCATTTGGTCCATATTCATTACCTAATCTAGGTGATTTTACCTGTAATTTGCCCCGGTGGGACAATCTATTTTGGACCGACAATTAACTCCTTGGAAAAAAGTTTCCTAATAAATTAATCACAATTACAACCATTATTCATTGAAAATCTTCCATTCTGACCCAAAAGATTATAGTGCTATAACGATATTATAAGTGCGCCATTTGAATTGACGGCTTGTAACGGCCATAAAATAAAAACATCATTGATGAGTAATTGTGTAAGGTTTTATAATAAACTGCCAAGAACCGCAACTGAATTGTCTATTAACAAATTCAAGAATTTTGTAAAGCGTAAACTCATTTCCAAAGCTTATTATAGCACACAAGAAGACTACATGAATGATGAAACACCGTGGGATTAATTACAACTGGAAATTATTTTAAAATAATGTATAATTAGTTGTTTTTCTGTTCTTGTACTTGCCAATTTTTTTTGACACTTAGAGATATATACATACATAATATCTCATATCTCATATACATCTCTAAGAAAAACGGTATTAATTTTATTTTAATGTGATAGCACAAATGTGTCTGATTTAATCTTAATACAAAAGAGATGTATAAGGATTTTAAGTAACATACGTAATTGCGAATCGTGTAGACCTCATTTTGTTAAATTAAAAATCCTAACACTAACAAACATCCTTGTATATTCTCGAGACGTGTAAATTCGTGCGGTAGCACCCTAGTCTATACACTCACTCTAAAGATATCTAAATATATAAAAGAAGAAGTCCTGACTGACTGACTGACTGACTTACTGATCAACGCACAGCCGAAACTACTGAAGTTAGGAACTTGAAATTTTCACAGTAGGGTGGTTATATAACGTAAGTAAGGGATAAGAAGGGATTTTTTGAAATTCATCCCCAAAGGGGGTTAAATGGGGGTTGAAAGTTTATATGGGGACCATACGATTTTTAAAGTAGGAGATCTGAGACTTCGAACATAGACTCTTTAATACAATTTAAAAAAAGTAATTTCACCGTTTTTGGAAATTCATCCCCAAAGAGGGTTAAATGGGGGTTGAAAGTTTATATGAAGACCACACGATTTTTAAAGTAGGAGATCTGAGACTTCGCATATAGACCCATCAAGATGAGTACAGGAAAGTAATTTCACGGTTTTTTGAAATTCATCCCCAAAAGGGGTTAAATGGGGGTTGAAACTTTGTATAGGCACCAAACGGTTTTTGACGTTAGAGATCTGAGAGTTTGCACATAGATCCTTCAATATGACATGAGAAAAGTAATTCCACCCTTTTTTGAGATTCATCCCTAAAAGGGGTTAAACGGGGGTTGAAATGTTGTATAGGGACCAAATTATTTTGAAGTTACAGATCTGAGAATTCGTATATAGACTCCTCAATAAAGGTCGAAGAAAGTAATTTTACCGTTTTTCAAAATTCATCCCCAATGGGGAACATCCTAAATGGGGGTTGAAACGATTTTTGAAGTTGCAGCTCTGAGACATCGTACATAGTCTCCTCAATATGAGTACAGAAAAATAATTTCACGGTTTTTCGAAATTCATCCCTATAAGGGCTTAAACGGGGGTTGAAAGTTTAAATGGGGACCAAACGATTTTTAAAGACGGAGATCTGAGACTTTGCACATAGACCCATCAATATGAGTACAGGAATGTAATTTCACGGTTTTTCTAAATTCATCCCCAAAAGGGGTTAAATGGGGGTTTGAAACTTTGTATAGGCACCAAACGATTTTTAAAGTTAGAGATCTGAGAGTTCGCACATAGATCCTTCGATATGAGATAAGAAAAGTAATTTAACCCTTTTTCGAAATTCATCCCTAAAAGGGGTAAAACGGGGGTTGAAATATTGTTTAGGGACCAAATTATTTTTAAGTTACAGATCTGAGACTTCGTATATAGACTCCTCGATAAAGGTCTAAGAAAGTAGTTTTACCTTTTTTCAAAATTCATCCCCAACAGGGGTTAAATGGGGGTTAAAACGATTTTTGAAGTTGGAGCTCTGAGACATTGTACATAGGCTCCACAATATGAGTGTAGGAAAGTAATTTCACGGTTTTTCGAAATTCATCCCCAAAAGGGGTTAAACGGGGGTTGAAATTTTGTATAGGCACCAACGATTTTTGAAGTTGGAGATCTCAGAGTTCGCACATAGATCCTTCAATATAAGTAGAGAAAAGTAATTTCACCCTTTTTCGAAATTCATCCCTAAAAGGGGTAAAACGGGGGTTGAAAGTTTAAATGGGGACCACACGATTTTTAAACTAGGAGATTAGTTGCAAAAAGTAATTTCACCGTTTTTCAAAATTCATCCCCAACGGGGGTTAAATGGGGCTTGAAACGATTTTTGAAGTTGGAGCTCTGAGATATCGTACATAGTCTCCACAATATGAGTACAGGAAAGTCATTTCACGGTTTTTTGAAATTCATCCCCAAAAGGGGTTAGATGGGGGTTGAAAATTTGAACTTTGAAGTTAGAGCTCTGAGAAATCGTACATAAACTCCTCAATAAGAATAAAGAAAAGTAGTTTTACCATTTTTCGAAATTCATTCCTAAAAAGGGGTCAAACGGGGGTTGAAACTTTGTATGGGGACCAAACGATTTTTGTAGTAAATCTTGAACTTCGTTCATAGACTCATCCATAAGAGTAAAGAAAAGTGATTGCTGTTTTTTGGAATTCATCCCCAAAGGGGTTAAAATGGGGGTTGAAACTTTGTGTAGGGTACAAACGATTTTTGAAGTTGGAGCTCTAAGACATCGTATATAAACTCCTCAATAAGAGTAGAAAAAGTGATTTTTCGTTTTTCTAAATTCATCCCTAAGAAGGGGTCAAACGGGGGTCAAAACTTTGTATGGAGACCAAACGGTATTTATAGTAGATCTTAAACTTCTTACATAAACTCATCCATGAGAGTAAAGAAAAGTGATTGCTGTTTTTTTGAAATTCATCCCCAAAGGGGTTTAAATGAGGGTCGAAACTTTGTATACGGACCAAAAGATTTTTGAAGTTGGCGATCTGGGACATCGTACATAGACTCCTTAATAAGAAAAAAGAAATGTGGTTTTACCGTTTTTTCATCCCTAAAAAGGGATCAAAAGGGGGTTGAAACTTTGTAAAGGGACCAAACGATTTTTGTAGTAGATCTTGAACTCATCTAAAAATGAAAAGAAAAGTGATTGCAGTTTTTTGAAATTTATCCCCAAAGGGGTTTAAATGGGGGTTGAAACTCTGTATAGGGTCCAAAGGATTTTTGAAGTAGGAAATCTGACACTTCGTACATAGATCCTTCAATAAGGGTACAGAAAAAATGTTAAACCATTTTTTGAAATTCATCTCCAAGGGTTATAAATGGGGACCAAAACTTTATAAAGGGACCAAATGATTTTTAAAGTAGGGTATCTAAAACTGATTAAACTGAATAGAACTCAAATGATTTCAAGGTTCATTAAAATTTATCTCGAAGACGGGTTGAGTAAGTAGGGGTTGAAAGTTTTTTTAGGGACCCGTACAATTTTTAAAGTAAAAGGTTTTTAACTCCATGCATAGCATATAGCAATTAGTAGATTGTTTTTTTGTGTAAGTAACAAGCGGTTTATTAAGTGCATTTAATTTTTTGGTAATAGTCCTTAAATGGACTTAAGAATTGATTTTCACGGTAAATGTGCATTGTGCAGTTTTGGGCCCAATATTTGAGGGTTTTGTTTAATTACAACAAAGTTTATGAACAAATATCAGAAACTATTAATTGCCTATTAAGATTAATTGCCTAATTATAATTTACACCGCAGACGAAGTCGCGGGCAGCAGCTAGTTATCTATAAAGGTACTCATAGTTTACGACCAGTTTGTTTCTACAAACTGGTACAAGCTGCAGTCGCCAAACACAAAATGAACTCTAACGGACCGAAATGAATTCCATGTCGATAAAAATATAAGTATAATAATATACCGAGTACGATTTCAGCCGAAGATAAGTACACAACTTTTGTTGAAAAGCTGAAAAAAGTATCTATTGTCACAAGTTTTTTTTTTTTTTTTTGTGTAAAGGTATATTTAAATAAGTAGATTAAGTTAATCTTAGTATATGCTACACCCTACCAGCAGGGTCCATGTTGAAGTTTATAAGTACTTGTAACATCTTGTAATACCATGTTGTGCATAAAATAAATGAAATGAAATTATTTACTTTTAAGTTATATCATGTGAGTCGCAGAATGTTTACATTTCTGTAAGATATTTTAGTAAACAGTCCCATTTTATATTTCGACGTTTGGAGGTCCTTTACACCTCCAAAACATAGTATTTTGACAACAGAGACTCTTTACATCTCCATTAATATTACTATCAATATAATTTCTATTATTTTAATTGCCTTGTTTTGAGGCCAAGAGGCCTTTTACATCTCTAAAAATGTAGTTTTAAGTTTATTGTAACGTATTCATGAAATCGGATATAATAATGTCATACTTGTTGTTATATTTAAACATTTTAAAAAGTGGCGAGTTTCTAACGGCGCTTCTTCTGACCAGAAGGTCACTACCCGAAGCAAGCGCCAAAAGAAAGAATAGAATCAGACTTCTTCTAGAATCAGATTTCTTTTTCCAAGATTAGGTTTGGTGAACCATTTGCATGACCCTTAAATAAGAGTAGGTAAGTTTTACCTTGTTGCATGTTCTTTTCTTAAGAATAGGTATGATGTACCTTTTTGTATGCATTTAGGTAAGTTGTACCTTATAGCATGCATGCTCTTTTTTTCAAGATTAGGTTTGGTGAACCATTTGCATGACCCTTAAATATGAGTAGGTAAGTTGTACCTCGTTGCATGTTCTTTTGTTAAGAATAGGTATGATGTACCTTTTTGCATGCATTCCTCATTTTTTTTTTTTAGTAGGTTTGGTGTACCATTTTGCTCGAGCCTTTAGAGAGAGAGTAGGTTAGGTGTATTGTCTGACCGCCGACTCAAGAGTAAAGGGTTATCTATTATAGAAAGAGTGTAAGTGATTTCTTACGTATACAAAAGCTAACGTAATAGTTAGTACTAAGGTACAATATCAAATGACAGCGCAAAAATTGCAAATGCAATAAAAACATTGGAGGGTAGGGTTGCAACAATCAGGAATTTTCACTAGTACCAGTTCCAGTACCAGTTTAGTGTTTTATGGTTGTGTTTTAATATTTTACTCACTTATTACAGTTTTGACAACCCTATGCAGGTGTGAAGATAGCTTTTGTATTTAGAACATAAAAAGCATTTTGAACTTTACTAGAAAGTGTTTAGGTCGAAATTCACTACTTCGTATTACGACTTGTCACCTTTCGAAGTAATAATGCTATTGTAATAAGTTTTATGGCTTTTTACTCCAACGGCGCCGGACAGACTACACCTTGTTACATATCTCAGACTTAGACATGATATACCTTTCATTCACCCTTTTGTATGTGTAAACATACGCAGCAACCATTTCTATGAAACTGGTAGTTAGTATTTTTTATGCATATCCCCCTTTTACTGCTACAGTAAGCTCGCAACATGTAACTGTGCGTGAGTGAGTAGAAATAAACAAAGAAAATATACGTATTATTAATAATTTTTATCGTGAGTTTATTTAGACATAATTTGAAGTTCTAAATGAACTAGATAGTTAATAAAGTTCTAAGGTAATAGGAAATGTACTTGTTAAGTGTGACACTCTTTTACACGTAATAACAAACAATATTCATATTTTTAAGAAATCAACAATGAATACTCTTTTCCTTATGCTATATAAATAATGTCGGCGGTACCTAGGTTTTTATCCGTAGGTACATTAAACCGATTACATATTAATATAATAACATCGTCATTACAACCGTTATACCGGATGGGCAACGCGCATGCGACACTTCCAGTAAATGAAAGCATCCATAGATTACGTGCGCTAACCATCAGGAGGGTTTTATGCATATTTGCCACCGACGCGTACATAAAAGTACAATGTATTAATTAGCGTATCAACAGCGACACCCCCAGCTGGCCATTGGTACATAATTTCCTGTTATAGCATGACCTTAGCTCTTTATAACTTTTTAATACACTTGCTCAAAAAGTGGTACTTTTCGTAGCTGTAAATCGTGCGCAAAGTTGTATTTTGCGCACTAGTGCTTTTTACTTTCCAGCTAATTTTTTGAACACTAAATAACACATTTATTTGCAAAAAGTAAAGTACAAAGTAATAATAAATAAATATCTTGCTTTTTCATGTTTAAATTTAATTAAATTCTGTATGTTTATTTTCAAAATAATTTCTTTTGATTAGGCTGAATGGTGACAGCTGGTGCCATGATTTTGTTTCACCGACATTTTTTCGCAAATGTATTAAAAAACGTCGTTTGATACACGTGCGGAAGCGTCATTTCCACTCGTCCCAAGTATTTACCCTCGCCTAGCGGCTCGGGCCAATACACCTCGGAACTCGTGAAAAATTACATACTTTCCGCACTTGTATCAAAAAGTACTAAACCAGTTTCGTAGATGGAAGGAGGTACAATAGTTATAATCGGGGCGAAACATTCTCATTGAGTTGATTTGTTCTGTAAACATTCCTGCCCAGATACTATTTAACCATAATTTTTAGTCAGAATTTATCTGTATGTCGCCAGACAGGATTAAGTGAAAATGAGTCGAAGAGATTTGTGGAGTCACGCTCCATTTTAGGGTTCCGTAGCCAAAATGGCAAAACAAAACCCTTATAGTTTTTTTTTTTTCAACTCGGCTCTTACTCACAGGCATTTGTCATTGTTGTGCAAAATGTAGCAATGTTTATGCAAATCATTTCTGTTTTTCTCACTGTTGTTGACTGCACTCGATAATGACCGTCATACTAAGGCTTTTGAAATGTAGGTAAATATTCATGCTTAATTAACGAAAGTTACAACAGTACAATGTTACTCGGTCTATATAGGTGAACCCTTTGACCTTGAACTTATCATTTGTTTACGTTTTAAGTAGCTACTTCAAACATTACCTACTTTTTCGTTTTTGATGCAATTATAAACGTCATGATTTGTGGTTAGGTTTTGAGAAATACCGTATCAACCATTGAATATCGTCAACAACAGTAGACTACATACACAACAATAACATTTATTTCTGTGGTTAGCTTTAGTATCCATGGATAAAAATTGTACTTTTATTTGTGCAACCAATCAGTAACCCATAGGCCTTACCTTTTGTAACATGAAATTGTCATTTATTTACTCTCAAAATCTAAAATTCGAATTAATTCATGCATTAGAAAACAACTATAGTGTCAATTTATAATAGATGAACATTCGCCTGCGGCTTCGCCGGCGTTATTTCGTTGTTATCCTAAGGGAACTCCTTACAGGGATATAAAGTATCCTGGGTTTCACTCCAGGACTTGGTCTACTTGCATGCCGAATTTAAGCTCGAATTCATGCATTTGACACAGCGATATTTACTAACAACCTCCAAACACCTAAACATCTAAGAAACATTTCCACAAACTTTACGTCTTCACTGTGAAAGTATAACGGCAAAATCGTCGGCATAGTCGCGTATCCCTAGGAATAGGGTGATTTGATCTAATAAAAATAAATTATTCTAAAGTCGGGTACTGCTCCCCAAAGTTGCTAGCAAATAAATCTATAATATTTATTTCCGTGTCTTTAAATATCTTTAAATGTCGAAATCAATCATAATCTTCATTTGTTTAAAATAAAGAAATACGAGTACACACGCACGGACGACGAATTCGGGTCATTGAAATACCGCCATATTTCCTAAAATACTTCAAGAAAAGGTTGTGAGATTATTGAAGCCTGTTTTGATCCTTAATTAATGTTAGATATTATCTGCCATAATAACACTGAAAATAGTAGCAATTTCCGGTTTAGATCGATACAAACCTATTAAAAATAATGACGTTAACGGAGTGAAATATCGCAAAAGTCACCACTCTTGGATAATAATATTTTTATGATGGGTAAGCGGATATTGCTAATACAGCTAAGGTATTAAAGAGTAGTATGTTATGTAAATGAAACAAGTGTCAAATATTGAAAAAACACCTATTTCTATTATTTAAATTACGGTGACCCAAATTCTTTGACCGCGAGTGTATTTTAGCACTTGTTGTGACACTATAAAACTAGTAGCATTATCTATCATTTACTCTTTTGTTCTTTTTTTTCCAACGATTGCTTGTGATTTCACTACAAACATTTTATCTAAAGTAGCACATAGGTACCTACGCGTCGAGGTTTGTCGAGCAGTTTCCTTACTAAATACGAATGCATAAATCTTCTATGTAGGTACTTATCTTGAACGAATCATTAAAATGTTCGTTGTTGGAGTACGATGGTCTCCTTTACTATTATTAACCTATTGGTCACTGATTTGTTTGCCATAATTTTGTGCACGCAATTTACTCACAAATTCATCCTAGTCGCCAATGTAGTGTTCAGCACTGGGAATATTATAAAATAAAATACAATTAGTATCCAGCTACACAGAGCGGTTGATTGATAACGACTGTCTGGCCTTACGGGTAGTTTGGCACTCACTGACGTTTCCCGTCAACCGACCGTATACATTTATTTATATATATATTTAACCAATCTGTAACTACACATATTCCGTAGACACTACAGTTACCTACCTACGCGACGATTATTTCTTGAGCCGTTCAATAATGCTTGCAATTAAATTCGCTCGTGAGACTAGTTATGAAGATGACGTGACAGCGAGAAGTGGGCATTGTTCGTGTCGTGCATGGCTGATGGTGGGACCTCAAGGCCCGCCACGGTCCGACGCGCGCGGCAGCGCCTGAAGCTGCACCATCGCTGTCGACGCTGTAGGCGTTATTTATGGTATCCCCTTATTTGGTATAAAATCAATCCGTATAAAATCACTTCGTCGAAATTCATTTCGGATAATGATTCATTTCGTATAAATTCAGATGGCTTAAAAATTAAAGTGTATAATTACATTTCGTATAAAATTCAAATGCTCTAAAGTCATCTTGTATAATTTCGTATGATATAACATTCATTTGATCGAAACGTTATTTGTTATAAGTATTATAAGGTATAACATTCATTTGCTCGAAACGTTATTTGTTATAAGTATTATAAGGTATAACATTCACGAGGTATAACTGTTAAAAGCTCTAATTTTTGTAAACCCTTAATATTATTGAAATATGAGGCCCAGGTTTCACTGTAATGTATTCAGGATGTCACTGTGATATATACAAAATGTCATTGTATTATATACAGGGAGCCATTCTGTTATATACAGGGTGTCACTGTGATAGATAAAGGATGTCACTGTCAGCAGAGAAAACATGTCTGTAAGCAGTTTAATTGAGATATACAGGGTGTCACTGTGATAGATACAGGATGTCACTGTGATATATACAGAGTGTCACTGTGTTAACTACAAGGTGTCACTGTAATGTATACAGGGTGTCACTGTTATATATATAGAATGTAATTGTGATATAAACAGGGTGCAATTGTGTTATATACAGGGTGTCTCTGTGATAAATACAGGGTGTCACTGTGATAGATACAGGATGTCACTGTGATATATACAGAGTGTCACTGTGTTATATACAGGGTGTCACTGTAATGTATTTTAAGTAATATTTGGTGTAATGTATATTTCAAAATATATCGCAGCTTAGTCATAATCTAGTCATATATATTTTTCCAAGTTCAAATTTTTAAGCAATAAGCTTTTCCAAATCATACTGCTGTTTATGAATGACCCTAAAAACGAAACAGCTCCCAATAATAGGAAGTTAGGGTTATTTTTTTTGATGACTCTAAAAACGAAACGGCTCCCAAAAATAGGTAGGTGAGGGTTATTTTTTTTGATGACCCTAAAAACGAAACGGCTCCCAAAATAGGTAGGTTAGGGTTATTTTTTTTTGATGACCCTAAAAACGAAACGGCTCCCAAAAATAGGTAGGTTAGGGTTATTTTTTTTGATGGCCCTAAAAACGAAACGGCTCCCAAAAATAGGTAGGTTAGGGTTATTTTTTTAATGGACCTAAAAACGAAACAACTCCCAAAAATAGGTAGGTTAGGGTTATTTTCTTTTGATGACCCTAAAAACGAAACGGCTCCCAAAAATAGATAGGTTAGGGTTATTTTTTTTAATGGCCTTAAAAACGAAACGGCTCCCAAAAATAGGTAGGATAGGGTTATTTGTTTTGATGACCCTAAAAACGAAACGGCTCCCAAAAATATGCAGGTTAGGGTTATTCTTTTTGATGACCCTAAAAACGAAACGGCTCCCAAAAATAGGTAGGTTAGGGTTATTTTTTTTGATGACCCTAAAAACGAAACGGCTCCCAAAAATAGGTAGGTTAGGGTTATTTTTTTTCGATGACCCTAAAAACGAAACGGCTCCCAAAATAGGTAGGTTAGGGTAATTTTTTTCGATGACCTTAAAAACGAAACGGCTCCCAAAAATAGGTAGGTTAGGGTTATTTTTTTTGATGACCCTAAAAACGAAACGGCTCCCAAAAATAGGTAGGTTAGGGTTATTTTTTTTTGATGACCCTAAAAACGAAACGGCTCCCAAAATAGGTAGGTTAGGGTTATTTTTTTTTATGACCCTAAAAACGAAACCGCTCGCAAAAATAGGTAGGTTAGGGTTATTTTTTTTTGATGACCCTAAAAACAAAACGGCTCCCAAAATAGGTAGGTTAAGGTTATTTTTTTTTGATGACCCTAAAAACGAAACGGCGCCCAAAAATAGGTAGGTTAGGGTTATTTTTTTTGATGACCCTAAAAACAAAACGGCTCCCAAAATAGGTAGGTTAGGGTTATTTTTTTTGATGACCCTAAAAACGAAACGGCTCCCAAAAATAGGTAGGTTAGGGTTATTTTTTTAATGGCCCTAAAAACGAAACGGCTCCCAAAAATAGGTAGGTTAGGGTTTTTTTTTTGATGACCCTAAAAATGAAACGGCTCCCAAAAATAGGTAGGTTAGGGTTATTTTTTTTAATGGCCTTCAAAACGAAACGGCTCCCAAAAATAGGTAGGTTAGGGTTATTTTTTTTGATGACCCTAAAAACGAAAGGAAAGTAAATTTTTGGTCAGCCGTTATTAAAATTGATCCGCAAAAAAAAATAAGCAGTTAAATCATTTGGGCAGCATACAAAGATTTGGCTGGCAATAAATAAAATCGGGCGGCAACTCTTGTTCAGCAAACAGTTTAAAAACGGTTAACATTTTAACCAATATTAATCTGCTTTTTTTATCATTTGGCTGCCTAATAAACAGTCGAGCTGCAAAATAATTACTTGGGTAGCAAGATTTTACAATTGGTCAGCAGAGAGTTTAATTGAGATATACAGGGTGTCACTGTGATATATACTGGGTGTCACTGTCATATATACAGGGTGTCACTGTGTTATATACAGGGTGTCACTGTAATGTATACAGGGTGTCACTGTGATAGATACAGGATGTCACTGTGATATATACAGGGTGTCACTGTGTTATATGTATACAGGGTGTCACTGTAATGTATACAGGATGTTACTGTGATATATACAGAATGTCATTGTGATATATACAGGGTGCCATTGTGTTATATACAGGGTGTCACTGTGATAGATACAGGATGTCACTGTCAGCAGACAAAACATGTCTGTAAGCAGTTTAATTGAAATATACAGGGTGTCACTGTGATATATACTGGGTGTCACTGTGATATATACAGGGTGTCACTATGTTATATACAGGGTGTCACTGTGATAGATACAGGATGTCACTGTGATATATACAGGGTGTCACTGTGTTATATACAGGGTGTCACTGTAATGTATACAGGGTGTCCCTCTAAAAACGAAACAGCTCCCAAAAATAGGTAGGTTAGGGTTATTTTTTTTTGATGACCCTAAAACGAACCGGCTCCCAAAAATAGGTAGGTTAGGGTTATTTTTTTTGATGACCCTAAAAACGAAACGGCTCCCAAAAATAGGTAGGTTAGGGTTATTTTCTTTTTTATGACCCTAAAAACGAAACGGCTCTCAAAAATAGGTAGGTTAGGGTTATTTTTTTTGCTGACCCTAAAAACGAAACGATACACGTTGTGAATAAATAATATAACTTCTAAACATTATGAGATGTATAAAAATCGAAATACCAATTTTATATGAGCCCATCACAGTGACACCCTGTATACATTACAGTGACACCCTGTATATAACACAGTGACACTATGTATATATCACAGTGACACCCTGTATATATCACAGTGACATCCTGTCCTGTATCTATCACAGTGACATCCTGTATATATCACAGTATCACTCTGTATCTATCGCAGTGACACCCTGTATATATCACAGTTACATCCTGTATCTATCACAGTTACACCCTGTATATAACACAGTGACACCCTGTATATATCACAGTGACACCCTGTATATATCACAGTGACACCTGCTACTTGACAGCTGACAATTACCGAATGACAAAATGCACACACGATTGGCGGCAGAATAGTTGCGCCCAGTTAGCTTTTATTGCCCCCTTTTTTTTGATGAACAAAATGAAATATTTTGCTTACCTACTGATTGCTTACCAAAATTTGATTTACCGTAGATCGCTTAATGCAGCTCAAATATTTAATTTGCTGACCAAAATAATTTAGAGCAGATCAGTATATCATTAATTGCAGCCTGATTTATAAATGTTTGCTTACCATAAGTTGCTTACCAACTAGCTATTTTGGCTGACCAAATACATATTTCTGCTGACCAAAATATGAATATTTTGCTGATCGATTAAATGATACCCAAAACGAAACGGCTCCCAAAAATAGGTAGGTTTGGGTTATTTTTTTTTTGATGACCCTAAAAACGAAACGGCTCCCAAAAATAGGTAGGTTATCGACGACATCCTGTATCTATCACAGTAACATCCTGTATACATTACAGTGACACCCTGTATATAACATAGTGACACTATGTATATATCACAGTGACATCCAGTATATATCACAGTGACACCCTGTATATATCACAGTGACATCCTGTATCTATCACAGTGACACCCTGTATATAACACAGTGACACCCTGTATATAACACAGTGACACCCTGTACCTATCACAGTGACACCCTGTATCTATCACAGTTACACCCTGTATATAAAACAGTGACAGCCTGTATATGCCCTGTATATGGAGCAGCCTGTATATGCTTTGATACGCAAGGGCGAAGGGGCTGCTCTTCCCGCAGCGGCGGAGCAGTTGCGGAGCCCGACCGACTGTTTTGTATACATTGTGATGATTAGATATTTTGAATGTTCTACGTTTTAAATATGCGATCAAGTAATTGTTATACAAAATGAATATTATGCGTAATAATTTTATACATCTTAAATGTTATGCAAAATGATTTTATACATTTTGTATGTTAGACATTTTGAAGAATAGAGATTTCGTATTTAGAGCTTTTAAATGTTATACAAAATGAATTTTAACCGAAATGAATGATTATACGAAGTGATTTTATACGTTTTGAATTTATACGTTTTGATTTTATACCATTTAGTTTTATACGAAATAAGGTAGACCCGTTATTTATTTATTCAAACGGAAAAGTATGCCATTTTATAAACACAGCATGCACGCATCCATGGTATTTCACGTCTAGCGTATTACCATCTTGACGTTTCGGGCGCGACGTACATACAATTAGGACCCATGATTATTTCTAGGTTTATGATGGCTTAGATAGCTTACCACCATTACTGGTAATGTTCAAGACGAATGCCGCCAGCTAATACCTATACCTGATACCTGGATAACTCGACTGCAGTTCGTTGTTGCTGGGCGATGTTACTTAACATGGTAAATTGACCTTGACCACGAGCGGATCTTGGCGAACTCTTTCATATGCTAGTGGGACATATAAAACTTTACACCTCCCCTCTAATTAGGTACTTACTAAGAATTTATATTCGTCGTACCATAAGTAATAAAAACGTGTGCAAACAAATAAGTAAGATGTATTTACTACTACTACGAAACTGATTCGGTACATCAAGAGGCAGATGCACATGGCACCTACGGTGTAACTAGAGTGTCAACAACTAAACAACTCTATTGCCGACTACGTGCGTGCATACACATCAGTTCACAATACATATGTTATTCAGTCACAATAGTAGACATACTATGATATTTAGGTACTGACGAACAAGTGGTCTATCGCCTCATTTAGCCCCATCAAGAAAGCAATCGGGCTTAACACATTGTTTGCCTCGTAAGTAGGTACTATGGCAACGTGAAGAGATAATACCTAATTTACTACATTATTACAAAAAAAAATCGAAAATTTAAATTCCTAAAGATGCGTGTCCTGATTATGAAATTATGATCACAATTATTTTGGAAAATCACAATTCCTACGTACAAAAAATCTATTTTTTTTATTGCTATAGACTGGCAAACAGGCAGACGGCCCATCTGATGGAAAGGGGTCACCGCCGCCTATAGACCCATTTTAACACTAGATGCATTGCCAATGCGTTGCCGGTCTCGAAGAAATTTGATGACACCCTTTTTAAAAATCCCATATTGTGGCGCAGTGGGAAAATCTTAGCAGATCATTATTGTACGCGCCAGAAAGGTTCTAGAGAACCGGCGCGTAG
Source organism: Eudemis profundana (assembly GCA_947034925.1). Classification (NCBI taxonomy): domain Eukaryota; kingdom Metazoa; phylum Arthropoda; class Insecta; order Lepidoptera; family Tortricidae; genus Eudemis; species Eudemis profundana. The sequence continues at coordinate 12,085,621 of OX344815.1, read as the reverse complement.
TTGAGTACCTATAATGATTCAAGGAAATGGGGATGAACCGCCTGCCGATGACGAGTGGTGCGATGGTAGAATGATGCGGTAGGAGCCTACCCAAACAGTTCTTTGGAACATTTCCCATTATACAGACGGTATGACGATAATTTAAAAACCACTATTTCTTATGCTCGTAATTCCTACGGGTTAAATTCTATATGAAAACTATCACTTAAAAATCAGTAATGTCTAATGCGCACAATATTTATGTTCTCCCTAATAGGTACAGTAGCCAATAAATGTTCCACTAGCTTATGCCTGCGACTTCGTCTGCAGTGTAAAATATTATATGATAATTAGTCTTCATAAATAGTTTCTGCTATTTGTTTATAAACTTGGTTGAATTAAACAAAACCCTAATTAAACAAAACAAACAAAATATTGGGCCATAACATAACATTAAGTTCAATTAAGGATTATTTTCAAAAATTCAGTTTATAAACCACTCCAAAAACAATATCAACTAATCGAAGAGTACGAAGTTTTGAATTATCCTCATTACTCCTAATATGTAGGTATATGCTACATACGGAGTTTCAAACCATTTACTTTAAATATTGTGCGGTACTTAAACAAACGTTCAACCCTATTTAACCCGTTTTGGGGATAAATTTTAAAAATTTTGAAATCATTTCAGTTTGATCAGTTTAGATACCATACTTTAAAAATCGTTTATACAAAGTTTCAACCTCCATTTAACCCCCTTAGTAAATAAATTTGAAACAACGGTGAAATCACTTTTCTCGACTTTTATTGAAGAGTCTAGACACGAAGTACTTCAAAAATGGTTTGGTCTCTACACATATTTTCAAACCCTATCTAACCCCTTTTGGGGATGATTTTCAAGAAACGATGAAATTACTTTTCTCAGGCTTTATTAAAGAGTCTATATAAAAAAATCTTAATAATTTATTTCTGCAAGGGCTCTTTTATATGTCTTGTCATGTGTTTTATATAGAGGTGGTTACCCCTTGGGGGATGAATTTCGGAAAACGACAAAAAAACATTTCTTAGTGAAGTCTATGCACGAAGTTTCAAATCTCCTACTTCAAAATTATTCCATTTAAATTTAGCGAAATGCATTTTCAAATCGACGATGGATTTTATCCAGGCAGTTTTGGAAATGTAATTTGATGGTTAGCGCTACTTAATTTATTTTGATTGTTGTAAAATACCCTATTATCACCCAGATCGAGGAGAATTGATTTCCTATTATGCCTAAAAATAGGTAAAAAAACTTTTCAAGTTAAACGGTTTTAATCTACGTTATGAAATGTACCAATAACTAGAAAATAAATTTAGTACACAAAACTGGATCTCCTAGAGATCTTGACATCTGTTAGGTGAGAAATCGTCTAATAAAGTAATCATCTGGGACTTAACAGATTAAATAAAAACGTGGGGCACAAATATCATCCGTATAACTTTTGCATTTATCTATAACTCATCAACAAACAACGATATCATGAAACATATCATGAAACAAAGTGTCCGGCCGGCCACGGCAGCACGGAAAATCACGTTTGAAGTTTTGACCTATAACACCGGCGCAACAGTAATGTGTGTATGTGTGTTGCGCCGGTGGTATAGGTTACAACTTCAAACGTGATTTTCCGTGCTTTAGAAGCGTTTTCAGCAGGCTGAAAGGGGATTTCAGGCCGTTTCAGAGGTGGGGTGCAAGTCAGGTTCCTCCACGCGTGCTCGAGCTTTACCAATCCATCTTGATCACGGTTTGATCCGCATGGAAGGGTACTGCTTGGGCCGGTGCACCCTGGAAACAACAACAAGCAATGGCCATTGCTTGTTGGTGGCTAATACCTGACAAACCGCTTGCAGTTTTCCCGAGGATCCGGGGAGTGTGGGAGAGGGGCCTCGGGGGCCTACGGGCAGGGGGGGGAGGACATGGATCTGGAACCCACGGAAAAGGGCAAGCACTCGGCCGTCGGCAATGGGTTGGAATCGTCCTGTGTAGACTTTTCCAACCCATCGCTACTTCTCGGCCAGCGAGGGTGGGTGGTTGAGTAACCTAGGTGTTGCCGATTGCTCCCGATGTCTTGTGTAATGGGTACCCCTCTCGTCTAGACCAAGACATTGGCTGCTAATGGGCAGCATCTGGGCTGGGCAAGGGTTAGAACTGTCGACGCGTTGCGTTGACTTTGCTAGCCCTTGGCCTTACTTTCGGTTGGCCAGGGATGCGGTAGGCAGAGGGCCTATGATCCGGTCCCGGAGGCTAACCCTTCCACCCTGACGGTCCCTCGGCGTGTCCTCTGCGATAGCAGAGTTCACTGCTGACAAGGGATGGGGGTGTAGTGGTGGTTTGGTTGAAGGGACGTTTTCCCGGATACCATCCCCACTACACGTGGTCACGGGGCAGGGGCGTTTGTCCTCCCGTGGCGGCGAGGGAGGGACCGGGACACCGTGTGTCTGGTGCCGGTCCCTGCTTCCCCGGGGGACGGCCATTTGGTCGGGGGGGAGCTGGTGAGGGAAGGCACACTGGCCATGCTACAGTGTGCCTTTTTCGGAGAGGGTCCGCCCTAGGGCGGAGGTGCTGGTGATGGCGTGGCGTTAGTAGATTCCCATGCCATCACCGTGAAGGCACAGGTGTCGGTAGCATCCCTGGGTTTTAGTGGGTAGGCCAATCCCTTCAGGAGCGGAGAGCCCCACATAACCAATACGTAACATCTGGTTGTCACCCCCGATAGCCTTAGGTTACGTAGTGGTATGCAGTTTTATGCATTTCCCGGGGTCAAAAAAAAAAAAAAAGGCCGTTTCAGAGGTGGCTCTATCACATAGTAGAAGATTGAAAATTCACCCAAGTTACCGTTGTTTTCAGGCGCCTGAAACATGTTTTCAGTCCGTTTCAGGACATCCTCTATCAGATGGCGCAGTAACCTGAAAACCCGTTTTCAGGCGTTTTCAGGACCTCTTATGGGCCTTTGAAGTACACTTCAGTATATGGCGAAATTTCTCGAAGGAGTGAAAGAGACAGCACTATTAGAAAGAGACAGTTACACTGAGAATGTTCGAGAAATTTGCGAAAGAATACCAATAATATATTTTTTTAGTAAAATTCCGGGACTTAAGTCCCGGAAAAAAAATATTTGTAAGGGAGTCTCCACTTTTCGACTATGTTCTTCGAAGTTTAGGTAATAATAAGAGTAAAACAGAACCAGCGTTTCAAAGGAGGACCGGACAAAACGGTCCTAAGAACCAATAGCGACGTGACATATATCATTAGAAAGGTGATTCAATATACTACAATAGTTACTATAGGAGCTCATTTCAAATCACTGTGTGAAAAAAGTTATGGCGATATAAAAAACTTATTATCATAGACGATTTTAAGCAATAACAATTAATTATTTCGTATTCCTTGACGTTACAGTCCACCTGTCAGGGCTCCCCGGCCGCTCAGGCTCCCCCCGCCCCTCCGGCCCCCAGGCTGCCGCTAGCAGGGCACCAAAGGCTCTTAAGGCACCCCCCGCACCGTTGACGGGACTTGAGCTGCAGGCCAGCAAGGCGAAAGCCCGAAAGGCCCGAAGCAAACACGCCACTAAGGCAACCCCCGCCCACCCCGCCCCTCCGGCCGCGGATTCATTTAAGAAGCCGCCAGTCCCCGTAAAGGCGGCCGCGTCCGTCTCAGCCACCCCGGCCTCTATTGAGGCCCGCTCTCGCTGCCGTTCGGGTCCCCGTAAGTCTCGCCCACGCTCTGCGTGCAGCGACGCTGACGGGGACAGGAAAAGGAGTCGGTCCCCGGTACGGGTAAAAACGCCGGTGCCCACCTTGCGATCGCCTCCTGCAGCCATCTGCGTAAGAGTGTGTTAGCTGGGGGCAAATATACTGACGCGATCGTTACCGGGTGGTGACCCGATCATGGTGGAAGCTACGGCGGAAGAAAATCGCAGTTCCTTCCGCGGGCCTATCTACCTTATCGTTACTAACCATTTCGTAGCCTGGGATTTGGAAAATTCTGTGTAACGGTTTGTAAAAGGTCTCTTGGACCAATAGAATATCGACCGCGTGTTCCCTAATGAACTCGACTAACTCTTCCTTTTCGCCTCGTAGGCCATTGTCGTTCGAAAAGCCTAAGATAAGCGAGCGTGGTTTGATCTTGAGACTAGTACTATCCATATTAGTTAGAGATCAAACCGCTCTGAGAAGCGACTAACTGTCCTACTTCACGCATGATGAGCGTGGCAAGAGCTCCGTTAAGAGCAGCAAAGCGTTCACTATACGAACGCACTTGCCTTGAGGGCGTTGAGGACGCCGGGCGCGCAGATTGTGCGGAGGGCGTGGAAGACACGGGAGCAGGGGAAGCGCCCGCCGCAGACGGAGGCAGGTATTTCCCCTTTTGCGGGGCTGATGCAATTGCCGGGAATTTGTGCGAATTGCGCTCGGGGACCACTTGGCCTTTGTTGTGGTTGTCAAGAGCTCCAGGCTGTGCCTCCTTAGTCTTAGCAATCTGCTTTGGGGCCTTAAGGCAACCCTGCCAGTTGGCAGTGTGGCCAGTAAGACCGCAAACCACGCAAGATGGCGGCACATCTTTTGACTTTTTGCAATCGCGGGTCAAGTGGTCGCCCGTGCATTTCACGCAACGAGGGCGCAGGAAACAGCCCGTTTGGCTGTGACCGTAATACTGGCAGTTGTGACACTGCCTAGTGTATTCTAGGCGACGCAGTTTTTCGACCGGGAAACCCGTCAGCAAGCAGATCTCCTTCTACTTCCAAATCGTGTGGGCTGACGGGTAATTCGAGTCGATTTTGGCGAGGACAATATCGAATTATTTGCCATCGTTTTTGCGATAGCAGCGGTGAACTTCGCGAACTGCTATCCCCTGTCTAACCAACCAAGTCCTCCTTGACCTCTGATTCGGCGAACTCCTTCGGAATTCCCCGGATCATAAGGCGCAGAGACTTCTCATCGTCGAACTGGTTCCGCTTATAGCCTTAGTGGCGTGTTTGCTTCGGGCCTTTAGGGCTTTCGCCTTGCTGGCCTCCAGCTCAAGTCCCGTCAACGGTGCGGGGGGTGCCTTCGGTATCATGCTAGCGGCAGCCTGGGGGGCCGGAGGGGCTGGAGGAGCCTGAGGGGCCGGGGAGGCCTGACAGGTGGACTGTAACGTCATGGAATACGAAATAATTCATTTTTATTGCTTAAAATCGTCTATAAAAATAAGTTTTTTTATATTGCCATAACTTCTTTCACACAGTGATTTGAAATGAGCTCTTATAGTAACTATTGTAGCATATTGAAACACCTTTCTAATGATATATGTCACGTCGCTATTGGTTCTTGGACCAGCCTCCATACATTTTTGCCGGTTCTCCTTTAAAAAGAAAACCATTGTGCCCTAGGGCGTAATAGGTCATTTGTTAGTCAATAGATTTTTTTAGTCGGGGATTTTTTTAAACTTCGCTTTTAGGACCTATTACATGCAGTAGCATGTAATAGGTCCCCCGTATTAACGTTTAAAATAAAACAATGCTATGAGAGATACCAATTATAATCCAGCTTCCATATTTCACAATATTCTCCGTTTTTCTTAATTAAATCCATACAATTCCATTTTTACCATCCTCGATCGCGCGTACGCATCTGTCAATCTGACGTCTCTCGTTCGTTCCGAAATGGTATACCCAAACACCTTCCAGTCCGTATCGCACTTTCGGTGTAAAAAGACGAATATAATATTAAACAAAGTAAGTTATTTTGGAACGAACATAGTGAAAGTTGCAAATGCTAACAGACGGCCGTCCTGATAGACGGAATGACCCTATTCCGGTTCGGCCATTCACATGTAAGTATGTCTCTATACTCTAGGTATCTATATTATGTTGCAATAATATAACAATACAATTATTAGTTACCCATTAAGTATGTAATTATTCAATAAATACAATCAATATCGTAACCGACATTTGTGACCACACTGCAAATCCTTCATGTAACTGATCTAATTGGCTACTTGACAACTTTTTCTATGATATGTTACAGAAACACCTCTCAATAATACAAATATTAGTGAAAAACCCACTTCAATATCATAAAAACTCACCGAGATACTACAATGTTAAAATCGCATTTTTAGACTCTCCCACTCAACTTTGGAGGCTCATAAAAAAAATTACACGTTAGATATCAAACTCAAAACTTGAACAGATTTCCTTATTATGCTTATTTTAACAGGATCTTATATAATTTTTACAAATTTCAGTTACAGTCAAGTAGGTACCCAATTGATTGAGTGTTGACTGCTGTTTTATTTCTCATCACATTAATCAGAACTATAGTTAATTATTAACATTGAATACCTACAACACTACTAAGCAAGCATACTATTACATTAGTGCCTCCAAATAATTTGTAGGTATGTATTTGAAGTATGTAATTACAGTGCACTTCCTATCTTTTGAACATATTCATCATAAATTCTACCTAGTCCATACAGGCAAATTAGTAATAACTTCACAAATATGTTAAAAGTTTGATTAATTTATCACACGACTCTCTCTGCATACATGCATTTTTTTATATTCTAAATATTCTATTGTACTTAGTAAACTATTGGCTAACTATATATAGATTAACATTCTATTCAACAATTTTTATTTTGTTTAGTATATACATAAAAGAATGTACTTATATAAACGTGTGAAACTATCACAATCATAATTTATTGCATTATCATGTACCCACTGAACTTTACAAGTGAAGGGTTCATGACACACCACAGTATAGAAACAAGTCTCTTAACCTAGTTTACAAGTACTTATACCAATTATGTACATATTGTGTATATATTCCCTTCCCTTCGGACTTCTGAGACGTTCAGACGTGTTTTCGAATACTCCGTATTTGTTTTTATTTTAATTAAAATTCAAAAATCGAAATTAAGTATCGCGAGTTACTAGGAATACAGAGAGCAAAAGTGCAATCCAGGAACGCGTGCGCGAACGCACACTAACAACAACTACACAACGCAGTCAACCGCTAACCCCATTTGAGTTCTGTGCTCCTGGTAATTACTCCGAGGGCCAAGCAAGTAACAATGTCCGTACGTCACTCTCCTCCCCGCACCGAGCCCGCCCCCCTGGCGGCGCCCTCCGCGCCTCATACGTCGACGGCGCCCTCCGCGCCTCATACGTCGACGGCGCCCTCCGCGTCTCATACGTCGACGGCGCCCGCCGCGGCTGTGGGTGAGATTGCAACTATGCCGATAGGAACGCCGGAACCGTCTTCACTCACTTTGCAACACTGCGCGTCGGAACCGAATCTCAATATGTTTGGAACTGCGGGCGATTTCGGACAAGGTACCCCAAATTTTGGCCAGCGTCCTAAGCGCAAGTGTCCGGACAGTCCCAATGACCAACTGTCGACTTTCATGGCAGACATGAAATCAATGTTCCAGGACTTCAAGGCGCAGCAAAGTTCGCATAACTCAAACATGACACGCATCACTACTGCTATTGAAGAGGTCAAAGAACAAAGTCTTGCTATGCAGAATGCCATGGACTTTTTATCCCATAAATTTGATGACATACATTCCCAATTAGAAAAATTAGAGTCTGAACGCAAAAAACACGTGCAGTACATTCAATTCCTCGAGGAAAAATTAGAAAACACAGAGCGACATAATAGAGCAACATGCGTGGAAATTAGAAATATCCCTTACACAAAAGGAGAAACAAAGGACGCTCTTTTAACCAAGGTTGCTTCCATTGGAACAATTTTGCACACTCCCGTTGCAGAGTATCAGGTGAGAGATATATTTCGAATTAATACGAAAGATCCTGCAAAAAAAACAATTATAGTTGACTTCACCAGCGTACTTACCAAGGAAAAAATCATCAGTAAATATAAAGAATACAACAAAAAGAACAGCTCAAATAAATTCAGCACAGAAACCCTGCAGTTAAGTGGCCCGCGGACACCGGTGTACATATCGGAAAACCTTACACCTAGAATGAAAAGACTCCTCTTCCTCGCTCAAGACTTCGCCAGGATCAACGCCTTCGAGCATTGTTGGGTGCTCCATGGTAAAATATTTATTAGGAAGCGAGATGGTACAACCGTCTTCCCTATTAGATCTGAGCTTGACTTGAACTTGGACAATATAAATTTATCAGAATGACTAGCTCTTAGTAAATGCCTTGCACTCTTTTTGCGGCAGTGTTTCAACCGCCAAAACATATACACATACTTTCACACCTGCACTACACACATACACACATACTCTCACACCTGCACGTGGTCTTGCAGTCTTCAAGATTCAAATTTAAATAGTAAAAATATTTGTCTTCGATACGTTTGCATTATATCAGTAATGATCACTGTTACCTTTAACCAATTTAATGGCTAATACACTTGAAATTGCTAATGAAATCGAGCAAATCTCCGTCTCGCAATCATTCGTTTGTATGCCTGAAAACTGTCTGAATCTGCTTCCGTGCCTTAAAGACTCACTGACAGTGTTCCATTTAAATATCCGAAGTATTGGTTGCAATTTCAATGATCTGCAGCTACTACTGAAGCGTATAGATATTATATTTGACGTGCTTGTTCTTAGCGAGTGTTGGCTAAGCAAATGTCCCTATTTGCCAAATTTACCTGGATATACATCTTTTAAAACGTTGCATAATAACCAAAATGATGGAGTGGTGGCTTATGTTAAGTCTAATCTGCCATGTACAGTTGTAAAGCCCTCATTTAGTGACGCGAATTGTCTTATTATGAAGCTTGGTAACGAGATTGCTTTGGTTGCTCTCTATCGTTCTCCCTCAGAAAAAGATGTTACTAATTTCTTGGACTCACTGGATGATACTCTGAAATCTCTCAATAGCTTTAAAACTGTTGCGGTAATAGGCGACATTAATATCAACATAGCGCCAAATAGCCGAGATGCTAATGCTGATTCTTATTTAAATACTGCTGCTATAAACGGTCTATTACCTGCTCATCAATCTCCCACTAGAATTAACAGCTGCCTGGATCATTTACTGTTAAAAACAAGTACGAAATCTGTTACATTAGTTATTGATTCGTCAGTAACCGACCATGCTCCCTTAATCTTTTGCTGTAACCATAAAGTAAACATGAAAAAACACAGTAGTTTTAAACTTTTAATTGATGAAGCAGCTTGTGTTAATAAATTAACTAAAACAGACTTTACATTCATAACATCCCTCTCAGATCCTGAATCAGCAGCTAATGCTTTTGTTAGTACTATAATGGCCATAATTAACACGCACTCACGGAAAGTTAAAACACCAAGTAAGATGATGATATTAAAACCGTGGATGACTCCAGGCCTGCTGCGATGTGTTAGAAATCGTGATCGTCTATACCGGCAGTCCAAGGAAAATCCTAGCAATAATGTAATCAATGTAACATATAAGCGATACAGAAACTTTACTGCAAACTTGTTAAAACGTATTAAACATGCTTATGAACGCACAGAATTTCAGAAAGCAAAAAAAGACCCTAAAGCCACCTGGAAACTTATTAAAAAATTTACACACATTAACCGTGACAGTGGTTCGAACTCAAATCTTTTATCTTCAAGCACAAACCCAGAAAGCTCTATTAATGAGATTAATCAATACTTTAGTGGCATCGGAGAAAAACTTGCCTCTAATTTTCCCACATCTTCCACTTATGAAGGCTTTCCAAATATCCTATCTCAACTGAACTCTATGGCTATTATGGAGACAGATCATCAAGAAGTCGAAAACCTAATTCTTGGTCTTAAGAACTGCGCCGTAGGCTGGGATGGCATATCAGCGTCATTGTTAAAGGCTGCTCGTGGTGTTCTCGTACCGGTCATAACGCACATTTTTAATCGGTGTTTCCAAACAGGTATCTTCCCTACCCCATTCAAAAAGGCCCTGGTACACCCAATCTACAAGAGTGGAGACAGAGAGAGTGTCAACAATTACAGACCAATATCGGTCCTAACAACCCTTTCCAAAATCCTTGAAAAAATTATGAATAATCGATTAACAAAATATCTTAGTGCATTTAACATCCTATCTGCTCATCAATATGGCTTCCGCTGCGGAAGATCGACAGAGGATGCGGTATTGGAATTAACATCTGCCATCTTAAATAACGTTAATAACAAACAAAAATCTATTGGTATCTTTTTAGACCTGTCTAAGGCGTTCGACACTGTCTCTGTTCCCAACCTCGTCAGTAAGCTAGAGAGGATTGGAATACGCGGTATTGTACTTAACATCTTTAAGAGTTATTTACATGAACGGACACAGTGCGTTAGAATAGGATCATATACGAGTTCAGATTTGCCTCTCTCTTTTGGTGTGCCCCAAGGTAGTGTCCTTGGACCTACCCTGTTTTTGATCTACGTAAATGATTTGTGTAATCTCCCCATAGACCACTGCAAAATTTTAGCCTACGCTGATGATACTGCTTTACTCGTCCAGGCTAGCACTTGGACAGAAGCGCGTACTCGGGCTGAAGCTGCTATGAGGACTGTAATGGAGTGGCTTTGCAGGAACAAACTAACAATAAACCTTTCCAAAACAGCTTATATCACCTTTGCTGCAAAAATTTCTTCCGTTCCCGACCAGTCCTTTACAATTCTTGCTCACACTTGCAAAACTGATCTGGCTGGTTGCAACTCCTGTACCATCCTAACGCGCTCTCAGAATATCAAGTACCTCGGAGTACTCCTAGACTGTTTGATGAGTTGGAAGGAACAAGTAGAGGCAACCGTGACCAGGGTCAGGAAACTAATCTACGTCTTCAAAACCCTAAGAGCCGTGGCTGACCAGCAAACCCTCCGCTTAGTTTATTTCTCCCTTGCGCAGTCTTTGTTGTCCTACTGTGTAAGTGCCTGGGGCGGGTGTGGCAAAACTAGCCTGCTCCGATTAGAGAGAGCTCAAAGATCGATCTTAAAGGTGATGCTGTCTAAACCACGCCGATTTCCAACCAATGAACTATACGGAGTTGCCAAGGTCTTAACTGTAAGGCAATTATTTCTCCAACAGGTAATTTTACGAAAACACGTTAACACTCCCTTCGTTCCTATTAACAGTGGTGACAGACGGCGGGCAGGTAGGATCTGTGGAATAATGCATTGTCGAATGGCTCTTACGAGACGTCGTTTTGAATACATTGCTTCTAAAATGTATAATAAAGTGAACCAAAAATTAAATATCTATCCATTGTCGTATCGAGAATGCAAAATAAAATTGAACAATTTTCTTCAAAACCTCACATATGGTGAGACTGAAGACCTTATGAAATAACAGTAACCTCTGATTCACACACACACACACACACACACACACACACACACACACGCACACACACACACACACACACACACATACACACACAAACAAAAACTCGCATTTTGATTTTGGTTACAATCTTGCTGCACTCAATTCTGTTTTTTGTCTTCCTAAAATATTAAATAAAACATAAATCTTTGAATTGTATAAACTTTATATATATATTATAGATTAAGTACTTTGTATTTGTTCAAACTTAAGATTAGAACTTGGTCTATGGAACTTGAAGGAGGGCGTAAACGGCTGCGACACAGTTTTTTAACTACTGCGGTTGTTTACGTGCATTTGTTTTATGTATTACTTTTTTATGTTCAATAAAAAATCTTTAAATCTTTAAATCTTTAAATATTCATTAATATGTAAATATAGTACAAATAGAACTTACATTTTAGCGGTGTTAAATCACCAGTAAATCAATTTTGAATATATGTAATAATTATTATATTTATTTTCTTTACACCCAACAAACAGTTTTAGCAAAAATATTTCATCACGCCAATTTTTTTATTCTACTTCAAAATATCCTGATAACTGGCAGTTCAAAGGTCGTCACAAAACTGTCGATTAGTGTCAATCCAACCATGTCACAAGTTAGACGCCATTTAAACATAGCATAAGTTTCGCTTAACCGTACAATTCAGAATAAATGTCCATATATTAATTTCAATTTTATGTTCATTTATTAAAGTCGTAAACCAAATGAGGTGTTTCAAACCAAATCAACCCAATTATCTTGAAACAAGAGGTGACTCATTGTAGAGTCTTTGAGATGTGCATAATCTTAATTATTTTGGATACCCTGCTGAAAAATTTGTTAAAAAATTGAATGTCTCCTACTTACGTGTTCTATGAAGCTAAAGAACATTTTTATTTCAGTGGTCATCAAGAGTTAACGTATAACTTAATTTCCTTCAGCAACGTTATGCAGAAACCGTAATGATGATAACAAATAACAATTCCTAAGACCCGACATGTCATTTAATTTCTGGACAACTCTTACCTCAATAAACAGATCTAATTAATAACTTTCAGCTAAGATTAGAACTAAATATACAAACAGCTACAGCTATCACTAGCATTCACAGAAAGCAGATTTGTGAGCTTAACATACATTAAATAAGGTCGGATACATTACTGCTTATTGCTAGATTTTGTTTAATTATTAGTAAAATATTCCGATACCTATGGATAATACACCTCGTTAGCTAAAACTTTAAACGGCGCCCCTTTGTAGAGCGCATGACATACAATTCAAGGATGGCACTTGGAAACTTATTGTATGTTCCAGGCGCAATCCCAAATATGCTTTTCCCTAGTAGGGTTGTCTTTTGTACTCTATTATTTATTTTACTTTGCATACAAACTACTTTACTCGTGAACATTAACACGTTGCAATAAAGTTTACATTCGTTTCATATTATGTATATATTATTTTTTCGTTACCATACCAAGAATTCAGTCAGTGACATAATTTATTCTGAATCCTGGGCGGAGTCAACAAGAGATTTTGTTACACATTAGGTATATCTTGTTATACATAGTAGGTACATAACATGTATTCATAAACCTATTGATATTTCGTATTCAATAGATACAATAAATCATTAATTGTCGATATTTATTAAACTAGCTAATTTCTTCTTGAGATTATAGGCCAGAAATCGCAAATTCCTACTGTAAGTTTTTTTCAAGTATTTTGTATGCCGAACGATATTCGAATGTATATAAGGTAAAGTACGTATAAAATGCAAATACAAAATATAAACACATAAAAATAAACCCAACCTAGGGTAGCCACGGTGGTAGGGCGGGCCCAAGCCACCGATGGTTAGGGCTTCAGAATGAGGAATCTCCTGGCTATGCGCGCCATTTCCAGAAGTACAGTACCTACCGTATTTGTATCTGACCCTTGATCCGCCGATTGAGACTCTTCCCTATTAGCCCGTTCGCCGAAACGACTATCAGAACAATGATCGTCGAATTGACATTCCACATGACGGTAAACTCATGAGCACTTACTGCGTTATTATTTATAATATTACTTTAATACTCGCCCTAAACCCTATTGGGCATTTCTGATTTACAAGCACAACATCCGATTTCATGAATCCGTCTTTGATCAGTTATGATGCTATCCTTAGAAATGGCTTATTAACACTGATAAGTACCAGTCACTTGGAAAACTATTTCAACAATGTCTATCTAAAGTAGTACTTAAGTATGTAGTTTACAATTTGACTCTGTTGATCTGTTTGATTGTTTAGATCATTTCCAGTTTTATTCACATTTTGTTTATTTATTTATTTATTAATTTTTTTGAAATAAAATAATTTAATTGGACTAGGTTTGGCCCCGGACTGAATTTCGTTGAGCATACCAAAGGAGCATGGAGAAATTAATTTTTTTCTTTTTAAATAATCAAGTAGCACTACAGAGTAAGGCCAGGAGGCCTTTTTCTCTCTCCCAGGAGGGAGAGAAACGCCACAGGAAAACTCCCATATTATTATTTTTTTAAAACCCTTAACACTAGAAAAAAGATCTCAAGTACTTTACTTTTAATTATATATTATGAGCTCCTTGTGTGACCTTTGCCACGTGACAACCCAGGGGTCGGGCAACAGCGGACGCTATGTACCGCATCTCGTCTTCGATAGCCAGCACCCGTTAAACGTAGCAAAACCGGTATATCGCTCTATCATGTCGTATGGCACAACTATTTGGGACCTTCACACATCACATTTAAGATTTTGCTATACCCTCACAGGGTTCATGAGAGTCTGGTATATAGGTACAATTTGGTAACATCTGCCATGTGTAGTTAAATCGTTTACGATAAGAAATTGATATTTTAACTTATTTTATTTATTCTCTTTAATTCTTTATAATATGTGATTTTAAATAATCTAATAAATTATCTGATCCACCCCATCAACAAAACGTTTCCAAGGAAGAGGCCTATGTCCGCAGTGGATGTCTTGAATGATAATTATAATGATGCCCTTGAATTTGGTTTTGCTAGGTTCTATTTTAATCCTGCTGGCTTGTTCATTTTGGAACTTTCTTAATTTCATTTGAGTTCCATTAGTCCGTCTCTACAGTAACCAGACTTGTCCCCAACTTCGGCCAAAAATTCTAAAAAGAGATAAATTTTGAACTCTTTCCAATCATGCTTGTCGGTAAGTATCGGAACTGACGAAAACTAATTACCTACACTAAAGCAGGAATAACCAAATGGCGGACCGCGGTCCGGATCTGGGCCGTCGACCTACCTGTACATTAAGTAAACAGTAAACTTGTATTATTTACTGAATGCGTAATACAATAAATGTTTTAATAAACTCAAGTAGAAACGGACCACGATGGTCGTTTTACAATAAAACTGTTGTCATAGTTCCTTTTTAGTTAATTTGTATCTAAGTTATTATTTTTGTAATTATTATTTATTTTTATCTTATCCTTTTTGATCTCACTGCATTAAATTAAGACTGTAAATGTTATGTACACCGTAATACGGATGATGACTGGGTTAAAAAATATGTAATTCTGTTTAGTCATCTAGCCTATTGTCGTGTGTATCAGACGTCAATACCGTAGCATGTAATTCTAAGTCAAAGATGTAATATATACGATGTGATAGTACTTGAATAAACAAATAACCAAAAAAAACTGGACTGCTGAAGAAACTAAGTGAGTCCTTGTTATGAAATTTCGATTACGTGTATTTTTCTTGCAAAGAAAATAATAGAGTCTATTACTGGTTTAGATCTTCTTTGATCTGCAACTGATATCTCGTATCATATTATCATCTACATTTATTAAATTGTTTTTTTTTTTTCTTATCGGTCAAGGAAACCTTTCTCTAACGTGGAACCGAAACAAACCTTTTGCATTTACACTTAGAATTGACCCCTGATACAATCGATAATTGTGTACACCTGATGACATTGATATTTAGGTACGATCCTCTATCATTCACTCAAAAATTAGCTGGTAGAGAAGGGTTTCTAGTGATTAGTTTTCCTTTGTACATCTCGATTGCTGTGTTAACTTTATTTTTAGGTATTGGTGACTATTCATATGGTTCATATTCAACTAGGCCAGTATAGAATCATTGCCAATTAGGTGTTAATGAAATGTATGTATCATATGTATGCATGTATGTAAACTCTTTATTGCATAAAATAATAAAGGTACAGGGTTACAAAATAAAGTTATACCTATGTACAAAGGCGAACTTATCCCTTTAAGGAAATGTAAATCTTAGTGTACATTGATTCTTGAAAAAGTAGAATGAAAGCATAAATTATTATTTATATTATATGTAAACCAGAATCAGCCTAAAAGCTCTCCAACTGTTCTTAGCTAAAATTTTAACTTAGTACCTAGTTGTGGTGTAATTGTGTTATACTAGCTGACACTAACACTAGCCAACATCCAGTGTAAGTTCATTACTTACATCAATTTGTAATTGTTAGCACGAACCAGCAGTGCCCGTGTACTAGACATACAATTTTATATTTATGAGTATAAACCGCAGGAATATAATATAATATACACGGTGTAACATGAGGAAACCGAATAATTTTAACAGCGTATTCCTGAGGTCGTAAGAAGCAAAAAAATGTTATATGAACCCAGGTCGAAATATGATTTTAATTAGAATCTGTCTGTGTCATTATTTTTGTTTTAATTAGAAGATGTAATCCAATAACATTATGCAGTTCACTACTTTTAATTTTAATATCCGTCTTTAGATAAACTTACGACTTGAGTCATTTAGTCATTATCTCTTCACACTATGCAGTGTTTGATGATACAATAATAAAGTCGGATGCGTACAAACCATATTTTGTATGTGTGATTGAAGAAATGGTCTGTAATTGAACGTGTCTAGAGGTCTCAATATTACTCTGCAAAGTAAGTGCTCACTAGTATTTACTACTTACTTTACTTTTCAAAATAGATAAATGGATCATAATTATTCATTGTTTTTTTTTTTTTTTTTTTTTTTTTAATACTGGTATTTCAATATGGAAACATATTGTTATACTTAACATCCTCTGTTTACATGTAGGCTATTAGGAAAACAGTAAACAAAATCTTTATAAATGTAATAGATATTTCTAGTATTTATATTATAGATGTTTGATGCTCATTCCTATGAAACGAATTACCATGGTTAATGAGTACGAATAAACTTACATTTACTGATCATCTCAGTACATGGTATATTCCTGTTGAATAATTTTTCACTTACTGGTCACCTTCATCCATATTAAGAGAGCTCAACATCATTACGCGGCTCTCCACGACAGACAGTCATTCAACGGTCAGTCTCTTCTAACACATTATGCGATCTCCAAAGCACAATCTGAAGAAACAAATAATTATAAGCCAAATAAATGGGAGGCATCAGGGAAGAGCAAGATGGTCTGACTACATTAAGGAGTTAATTGGTGGCAGCAGGCAGAACGCTGTTCACTGGCCTATAACTGCACGCTTTGGAGACTAAAAATATGTGGTTGTGAACCTCAGTAATGAAGAAGAAAAGACTTGTCACCACAGTACGCAGCATATTTTAGTTTTGATCATTTGTTTACTTACTGATCACTGCAGTACATAGCATATTTCAGTTTAATAATTTGTTTACTTACCAATCACTGTAGTACACAGCATATTTTAGTTTAATAGTTTGTTCACTTACTGATGACCGCATTGCACAACATATTTCAGTTTAATAATTACCGATCACCACAATTCAGTGGCATATTTCCTTTTAATAATTACTGATCACCACAATTCAGTGGCATATTTCTTTTTAATAATTACTGATCACCACAATTCAGTGGCATATTTCTTTTTGATAATTAGTGATCACCACAATTCAGTGGCATATTTCTTTTTAATAATTTTAATTACTGATCACCACAATTCAGTGGCATATTTCAGTTTAATAATTACTGATCACCACAATTCAGTGGCATATTTCAGTTGCACCATCTGTAAGTTTACTGAGCACCACAATTTAGTGGCATATTTCAGTGGGGGGGCCGTCTGGTTGCATAACAACTATTGTCATATTATTAAATGTCATAACAGTTTAAGCATAAAGTTGATGCTCATATATTTTTTTTGGCATAAATTGTCCTATGGCATAATTGTTCCGTGTCATAATTATACGGAGTCATAATTGGTTTAACCATAATGTAAATTGTCATACATTTATTTAGTCATAATATTGATGATTATAAGTCGTTTTTGCAATAATTGTAAATTTCATACATTTATTAAGCCATAACATTGATGATTATAAGTGGTTTTAGTAATAATTGTAAATTACATACATTTATCAAGCCATAATATTGATGATTATAACAATCGTATTGCATAAATTTTGATAATGGACTTGCGATGGTTCTTCAAAAAAGAAACGATTTATATTATTGAAGTATTTTTAATTTCTACTCATTACACAATATTAGTGACCTCACACAGAACCAAATCGCTGCCAGAAAAGTAGGTTAGGTTAGAACTGTTATCTCACACATAACCGAATCGCTGCCAGAAAAGTACGTTAGGTTAGAACTGTTATCTCACACATAACCGAATCGCTACCAGTAAAGTAGGTTAGGTTAGGTTAGATTTGTTATCTCACACATAACCGAATCGCTGCCAGAAAAGAAGAATAGGTTAGGTTAGAACTGTTATCTCATACATAACCGAATCGCTGCCAGAAAAGTAGGTTAGGTTAGGTTAGAACTGTGACCTCACACAAAACCAAATCGCTGCCAGAAAAGTAGGTTAGGTTAGGTTAGAACTGTGACCTCACACAGAACCAAATCGCTGCCAGAAAAGTAGGTTAGGTTAGGTTAGGTTAGAACTGTTATTTTACACATAACCGCATCGCTGCCAGAAAAGTATATTAGGTTAGAACTGTGACGCAACATAAAAGAGAACTTTTAAAAAAACTTTTAAAATTAGGTTTATGCGTTTAGCAATTTATGCTTTTCCTTAGTATGGTTAAAGTGTTGTATGAGCAACCTATTTATGCGTTTAGCATTTTATGCATTTACTTAGTATGGTTAAAGTGTTGTATGAGCAATCCATGTATGCCCATTATAAAGTATGCTTGAATAAATGTATGCATATCAACTATATGCCCATTACACAGTATGTCCATAAACATTATGATTAAAATCGTTATGCGCATAAATGTATGACTATTTACAGTTATGCGTAATGATGAGTATGACGAATCCTCGTATGCATATCAAAAATATGACCTTAAACTTTATGCAACCCGACCCCTACCCATTTCAGTGTCAACATAAAAGAAAAGTATAATTATAAGTATGAACCAGGCTAGTAATAATATATTTGGTGGTAATACATTTAATGGTCGGAAGTAAATATCAGATGAAAACACCTTTACTTAGCCTTTTAAATTCTAATATTCGGTGTGCAAAACAATAAATAAATTTCATTGACCTTCTTTGACAAAAGCATGGTCTAAACTAAAAATATACACATATTTTACATCTTACGTCCCGAATATAAGTTTGGACACAAAACAAATATATCTTTAGGGGTTCATAAGGTACTACACTCTAAAAAATCAGAGCCTACCAAGAGAGATTTTCTCTTTGTTGGCGTTAACTTGAATAAAACAAACAAGATATTAAACATATCAACGAAAGCCGATTAATTAAAACAGCAAGTTCATTGGTGATTAAAACAACAATCTAGAATCTTGATAATTTTAACAAACATATTCCTTGTTTCTATCATTATTTTCTTCTTTGTATGATTCGATCATGTTTAATTAGTTACCTTATACACCAATGTTTGTTGAATCAAATCAGAACATGGTTAATTGAACTATGATAAACAATCAATATCATCTTAGTTGATGCATCTAACGTCTTGTTAGGCTCGTATGGAATCAAGATGCTTGATTATAACTATCACAATCTTGTTAGGAGCAACCAATTTTTTTTTTTTTTTTTAGAGTGTAGGCCTTATGCAACCTTAACAAAACATAATTACGATGTTCGTAAATAAACACCCGCTTGTATCGAAACAGTACTACAATTATACTTCAATTGCATTAAATTAATAGTATTACAACATCCGTTATGGTGTTTTCATTAATTCATTAAGTGGAGAATATAGAATTCATTCAAATTCTTAGAATATAAGTAATTTGAACATGAAAATGATAGTAAAACGCGATATATACATACCAAAGTGAGCGCAACTCATATCCAGCACTTCTGATATTAACGTTTAAAATAAAACAATGCTATGAGAGATACCAATTATAATCCAGCTTCCATATTTCACAATATTCTCCGTTTTTCTTAATTAAATCCATACAATTCCATTTTTACCATCCTCGATCGCGCGTACGCATCTGTCAATCTGACGTCTCTCGTTCGTTCCGAAATGGTATACCCAAACACCTTCCAGTCCGTATCGCACTTTCGGTGTAAAAAGACGAATATAATATTAAACAAAGTAAGTTATTTTGGAACGAACATAGTGAAAGTTGCAAATGCTAACACCCGATAACAACTTATATTATTTTTTACTTTTTAGAGTTTTTTATAGTATATTTCTCATATTCACGCAAATGTAATTAAGAGCAAGTATTTAACTAAAGTGTAACGAATCGTTTAATTAATTACATCTCTTAATTAATGACAATTTCAAATTCTATCTCTTGTGTCGTGTTCATTCGACAACTTAAATGGACACCTCACACGACCACTAAAGCGGACGGACCGTCGGTCCATCAATTCACGGTTTTTGCAACCCGCATGTTAGCCGCTGTTCCCTCTGAGTTCACCTTTGCTGCAAGACGTCCTAAGCACCTTCATCAGTAGGTATGTCATATTCATATTAGGAACGTTTGCTCAAAAAGTGCTAATGTCCTATTCAGATAATTATTAATCAATGTAAAATAATAATAATAGTTTGGTTTACTTTTTTCCAAAATTCCTTAATGCCAAAATATGTACTGCTTAACACAAAAGAAAAGGAAACAAAAAAAAGTAACGTTAACTTTAAAAACCTTCAGTAACCGATCCTTTTCCTCGTTTCTCTCTTGCCTTAATGCGAATGATTAATCTCGAACCCAAACAAACCGAATGCATAAATACTTTGCTTAACCTGTTTTAAATCCGTTACCAGTCAGGTTTCCTCGTCGACAGCCTTCATATCAGTTGCAAATTTCACTGACAATTTATTATGCGCTCTATTTAAGTAGCGCTCTACTTCGGCAAACAGATACGCCTGTATAGTTTTAACCAATTGAAAACGATTTGATAAAGGTGAAGTGTTTGTAATCTGAACACTTGACACGGTCTTATTTTTTTTAAGTCACGGTCTTAGGAAGTTGCATCTCACACACCTGATTGTAAAATATTCGCAAAAGCAGTTCATGTATGAATACGATGAATAGAAAAGTATAAAAAAAATTGTGATACATTCGCATAAACTAACCTTTATATGTTTCGTCGTTGTAATAATCGCGCACGCAGGTGTCGGGCACTTGTAAAGTTGCCGTGCGCGCCCGTGCCGGGCGCTGGAGGTGGACTGTGGAGTTGGAGTAGCCGCGGCGCGTGCAGTTCGCGTGCCGCTCACGCGCGGCCACCTTCACTGATTCACTGCTGCAGCGCTGCGTTAGCGCACTCGATAGTCATACTAGCGAGTACCTTTATTGTATACTTGGAAATTAAATAAGCCGTGTTTCATAATGTACCTATGTATGTTAGTTTTACATTTCAGGTAGGTACATCTCACTCTTTCTTATCATACCTATACTCGTAAAATAAAAAGGTACATGCACCAAAGGTACGTATTGAACCGTTTATTAGATTAGATTGAATTAAATGCGTAGTCAGAGACAACGGTTTTGTGACGGGTTGGTAACTTATTTGGCTCGGAAAATATGTAGATATCTAAGTACTCGTACGACACTCGTTTCTTTCTACAGAGTATATTTACCTCTTACACATCTTAAGTCAACGGTTCCCACAGTTTTTCAGTGTCTAGAAGTAGGTAGTTATAATCGTCGTCAAGTGCGAGTCGGCCTCGCGCACCGAGGTTTCCGTACAAACATGTAACTAGGTATGTAAATAGTTCGCTCATCACTGGAATCTAGTCTCAGAGATTTTCCTGTTTTTCCGATTTTTTTTTCTGATATAGCTACAAATTTACGGTTTTCGGATTTTTTTGTCAACTTCTGCTATATATGACATATTTAGCTCTTTCCAAAATTCATGATTCCAAGTCAACAGCAGGAAAGTATCATAGCCTAGAGGTTTCGATCTCCTTGTGAACGTCAAATAAACGGAGCACAAACGGCGGCATCTCTAGATTGCGTTGACTTAGAAGTTCGATTTTTTCCCAGCTGGAGATATTGAGCGATTGCAGACTTGAGTATTTTATATTAGGTACTTAATTTCAGCATGATACTTTCACGCGTTTCTGAGAAAAAGGGTCTTGACAGCCGCACAGACAGACGGACAACAAAGTCATCCTATAAGGGCTCCGTTTTTTTCCTTTTGAGGTACGGAACCCCAAAAACAACACAATTTTATGAGTTCTCATGCTGGTTCGAGGAGACACAATGTCAAGCTATAAAATAAGATACATTTCAAATATATGTGGCTGTCCATCAGAAAAGGGACCTTACGTCAACGCCATAAGGACCCTTTTCTGATGGAATGCCACATATGTGAATTGTAATATTCAATTATAATTGATGCCGTAGACGCGAATAATGACCCTCGTTTTATTTGTATGGAAAACCGACCAGCTTAATCAGTATAGGTATGGGGAAACAATAATTTCTCAAATAATAAGTGATATTAAGATTAAAATTATTATTGAAGATAGTATGCGAGCCAGGGAGGGCATTGGGATAAGTAGTTTTTTCCCGAAATCATCGCATTAGTCTGTAGTAGATACATAAGCGGATTACCTCATAGACATTAAAAAAAGGGAAATAAGAAAATGTTACCGGCATATGTGCGAAAATAACTTTTATTAGTCTGCCTGGCTTTCGCGGCTAAACCGCTGAACAATTTTAATGAAACTTTGTCTTAAGAAACTTGTTACTTTGGGGGCGTAAATAGGCTACTTACATTTTTAAATCCATCTCCTGAAGGGCTGATGAAAATTTGTATACATTTTTTCTGTGTGTGGATTGGGGTGGGGTATAAACGAGTAACAGAACGGGGTGAGGTAGCACGGTGTATGATGGGGTCGGGTAAGATAGGGTGAGGTGGGATGGGTGAGGCGAAGTCGAAGACGCAAAGCTAGTGAAAAGATAATATATTACGAGTACCTACCTATGTAGGTATAAAGAGGCACTCGGCAAACAATAACCAGTAGATGTATGTCAATACAAAGGATCCAATCACAAAGGATTTGATAATCGAAGTTATCATTGGATGTCTTTGTAAACCGCAACAACCGTAATAGTACCTAACCTCTTAGCGTAAACCATCGAATATAAAGACAGATTAATTTATGGGGTCTCCTTGTTTCCCATACATTTATAAATTATAATGTTTTTATTGGAAAAAGTCAAATGGAAGCCATTGGGATAGGTTAGGTTAGTAATGGTTTCAGAGTTTTTGATAATGATGGGAGACAATGTAGACCCTTAATTTATTCCAGTTCCAATAAGTTGTCTTTGCCTTGTTTTATTATTTAGCGTTCGGCCAAAACAGTCTGGAACTCGTGTCAGGGTCCGGGTCTGGGTAGTACTGCAGCAGATCTGCTACCGGAGCCTCTTGGTCCTCGTAGAAGTCGCATGCAAGCAAATACTCTCTCTTGGAGTAGTCGTCGCCCTTGCAGAAGATGTCACCTGGTAACAAAAAAATATTTGATTATGTACACTGATAGCCCGGAGAACGGGTAGCTGTTGGGTAGTAAAGTACTGTAGGCGTATAATGCTACGCTTTGTCGCGTGAATCAAAGGAAGAAAGAAAGGTATCACATTTATTACGGTAAGAAATAACAGCACCAATACAAAAGAAAAATAATAATAATAAACAACATGGAGAAGAAAAAGTAGATAAAACTAATATATGATTCTAGAATTACAAATATAATGGTGCTGCCAGGTCAACCGCAAAAAAACACCACTCAGCATGTACCTACTGCGGCATCGTGACGATGTCTCAGCGCTGGTCTTCTGTGGAGCCTGAGGGCACGTAGTTGACAACAGCAACAAGTATCGTAGACAATCATTCTTACATTGCTAGCGTGTGTACAGTATGTGTGTATATGAGTGTGAATATAAATCAGGTGTTTGATATATAATAACTTTTTCACACCTATTCAGAAAAGAGTATTTTGCTCCCTCATAAGATGGATCAAAGTGGTACTTTTCTGTTCAAGGACAACAGGGTATTTTTAGTTTGAACCCACTTAGAATATGTCATACCATAGACAGCTTTATTGGTATATTACACACAGAGGGCGGTATAATAAGGAATGGCCCAGATCACAGGTGTTTGCGGTCCGAGCCGCAGGCGAGGGTCATAAATATAATATGGAAAGTTGGAAAGTGTTATTTTCGTCCCGTCCGTAATAGTACATTGTGTATCAAGGGCGGTAGGTAAGGAATTACAAACGAGTGTTTGTTACAAGGCCGAGGCGAAGCCGAGGGCTTTAATAACACGAGTTTGTAATTCCTTTACCGCCCGTGGCACACACAATGTTTTTCATCACACTTGTGAGGAAATCTAATTAAAATTAACCTTACTTAACCTAAATAAAATTTTAAAACTGACAGTGACATTAGTGACATATCCATAGACAATGCGCAACGTTCGGAAACCATAGCGGTACAGACCTAAAACGGTTGATTTTATAATTGCAAAATACTGAAATACACTATTGAAACATTTAATTAATGTTACAGAAATATGTGTTTACATGTATTTGCAGGACCAGTTCTCTTTAAATAAATATTTCAGTGATAAAAGTTAAGAAAGTAAGTTGGCGTTTCCTTTGAACATGACAAATAAGAGTAAAACAGAACCAGCGTTTCAAATTTAAAAAGAAAACCATTACGCCCTAGGGCGTAATAGCTCATTTACGGCCCGCAAAACCTACGTGTAATGCACCATTTTCGAGCAAGTGTGATGAAAAAAATTAAAATCGTTTTATAAAATAATAATAAGACTATAAATTTTACATTTCATTTTTAGGGTTCCGTAGCTAAAATGGCTAAAAAGGAACCCTTATAGTTTCGTCATGTCCGTCCGTCCGTCCGTCCGTCCGTATGTCACAGGCATTTTACTCAAAAACTACAAGACGTAGGTATACTG
This sequence comes from Eudemis profundana, assembly GCA_947034925.1. Classification (NCBI taxonomy): domain Eukaryota; kingdom Metazoa; phylum Arthropoda; class Insecta; order Lepidoptera; family Tortricidae; genus Eudemis; species Eudemis profundana. Next base: position 12,060,930 of record OX344815.1, on the reverse strand, counting down.
ATGAAATTTGGAATATAGATGTCTTGTAGATGCCGCTACTAAGTTTGGTAGTTGAATGATAAAAATAAAAAAATCTAGGGGGGGCGCTCCATATATGTAACAGAAGCTAAAAAAATTTTTTTTTAGCAAGCATCAACGTGAGGTACATAATTCGATAGTTCTTTTAAAAACATTATAAGGCTTTTATGTACTTTTTTTGATTAAGTGAATACTTTCGGAAATAATCGCTCCGAAAGTTGCATAAATTGTGTTCCCCCCCCCCTTTAACTTTTAAACCGTAAATCCAAAAAATATGAAAAAATCAAGAAAGTAACGCTTAATAAATATATTTAATGAAAATTATTTTGAATAGTAAGGAATAAACCGTTTTGAAGTTATTGCTGAAAAACTTCCCATCCAAAAGGTTTTAAGTGCCATTGATTTACACGGCATTTAAGACCTTTTGCCAGTTGTTTATTTTTAGCTTTGTTTTTTTAACCGACTTCCAAAAGAAGGACGGTTCTCAATTCGTCTGTATGTTTTTTTTTTTTTTTTTATTTTTTTTTTGTGTGTTTGTTCACCGATTACTTGAAGACGGCTGGACCGATTTAGAAAATTCTTTTTTTGTTTGAAAGGGTATACTTCCGAGGTGGTCCCATTGCAACCAGATCAGGATCTGATGATGGAATCTTGGAGAAATCGAGGGAACTCTTCAAATATTATAGGCACACATATAGCGATTTCAGTATTTTTCGTAATTTCTCGTCCATCTCTTACTGGCAACAAGTTTCTAGTGTTAACCGACTTCAAAACAAAGAGTAAATTAGTATCTTGGTTTCTTCCCCGATTACTTGAAGACGGCTGAACCTATTTAGAAAATTCTTTTTTTGTTTTAAAGGGTATACCTCCGAGGTAGGGTAGACCGGGGACAACTGAAACAATTTATGTTTAATCGCCTGCAACATTTTTATTTTTATATTTAGAAAGGTGTGCAACTAATTTTTATTAAGGAAATTTATGTAGTTTTTAAATAAAATTAGTTTTAAAGGTCTATTGCCCATGATTATCTTATAATAGGGAATTAAAGAGGAAGTGGGAGAGTGGTTCAATTGACCCCACATGAGTGTCAATTGAAACACTATGCGGGGTCATTTGAAACACCTTAATAAGTTTGTGAAAAATAAATAAAATGTATTATTTTTATCTTTATTATTGAGTGTCATGTTATACAAAGAGATCACCAAAAGATCACTATCGTAGTACCAAAATTACAAAATTTATCATCGTCTGAAGATCGCGATTAAAGAAACGGATGTAAAAAAAAAGCTACACGACTTCTAGTATTCTTTGTTGCGGTTACCTCTTACATTTAGCTTTATCATGGTAGTTTTAATACAACAATAAGATTTGCTTATATGGAATAGTGGTAAAAAACCATAAATGTGTCTCATACAAAATGGTTGTTTCAATTATAACCATGTTTCAATCATAACGAGAGTCTATAGGCCAACAAGATAGACGTACCTACGCCATATAAAATATAAAAAGTAAATTTTTAAAACAAAAAATAAAAACCGACTTCCAAAAACCTAAACTAAAAACCAAAAAATAATATGTTAATCACCCCAAAGAAATGGATAATCAACGATTCATATATACATATACAGATATTTATAGTTTTTAACCTGTTATTTTTGAAGTCGGTGCCTGCCACTGCCACGCAAAGCTGGCTATGCTGAGCTCCTTAGCTGGCACCGACTTCAAAAATAACAGGTTAAAAACTATAAATATCTGTATATGTATATATGAATCGTTGATTATCCATTTCTTTGGGGTGATTAACATATTATTTTTTGGTTTTTAGTTTAGGTTTTTGGAAGTCGGTTTTTATTTTTTGTTTTAAAAATTTACTTTATTTTTTAATTTTTAGTGGCGCTGGAAAAATATTGTTTTGACCAAATAGACTTAAGTCTATTTAGTTAAAAGATTTTTTTTCCAAATCGGTCTAGCCGTTTTCAAGTAATCGGGGAACAAACCTACATAAAAATTGCTCTTTGTTTTGAAGTCGGTTAACACTAAAAACTTGTTGCTAATAAGAAATCGACGAGAAACTAAGAAAAATACCAAAATCGCTATATGTGTGCCTATGATATTTGAAGAGTTCTCTCGATTTCTCCAAGATCCTATCATCAGATCCTGATTTGGTTGCAATGGGACCACCTCGGAGGTATACCCTTTAAAACAAAAAAAGAATTTTCGAAATAGGTTCACCCATCTTCAAGTAATCGGGGAAGAAACCTAGATACAAATTTACCCTTTGTTTTGAAGTCGGTTAACACTAGAAACTCGTTGCTAATAAGAGATGGACGAGAAATTACGAAAAATACTGAAATCGCTATATGTGTGCCTATAATATTTGAAGAGTTCCCTCGATTTCTCCAAGATTCCATCATCAGATCCTGATTTGGTTACAATGGGACCACCTCGGAAGTCTACCCTTTCAAACAAAAAAAGAATTTTCCAAATCGGTCCAGCCGTCTTCAAGTAATCGGTGAACAAACACACAAAAAAAAAATAAAAAAAAAAATAAAAAAAAAAAAAAACATACAGACGAATTGAGAACCGTCCGTCTTTTGGAAGTCGGTTAAAAACAAAACTTTAACCATAGCCGCATAAAATATATTTTCGAAATAACTATCATAATAATCAACTTGTTGCAGAATTAAAAAAAAAACATTATTTTACGTTTAACGAATAAGAATAGATAAAATATATTGATATTAGGTAATTGCTCGTAACTTATAAAATAATGAGATATTGATGTCAACGATTCGCCGGGTCAAAGGCAAAACCACCTATCTGCCAATCATTAGTTGTAGGAGGAGATAGTTGGTTTTTCCTTTGACCCGGTGAATTATATGTAAACCATAAATAACAGAAATAAAAACATTATCAGAGAAAGAGTTCTCAAAATCAGAACCCCATTTTATTTATTGTCGGTTACTTGTGGGGACGGTTAAAACATGGGGACGTTTGAAACGTTTCAATCGTCCACAAACTCGTTGTTTCTATCGTCCCCAAAGCACATATTTAACTTCAAGGTCAAATATTAACCTATTTTTCTACTCCTGTACTGTTATCTGTCTTTTACTTGGTCACGAACACTAATATAAGAACATACATAATATGAGTTCAGAGAAGTCTATACTCTATTCCCCATAACAGCACTAGTGTCGTTATAGCCACTTTACGTTATTGCTAGCAACCACAGACTTCTAAATCTAGGTTAAACTTAGGTCAAGGATTAAGCGCTCAATTTTAACTTTACGGTAAAAATGCACAACTACCAACTTAACAAACAATTAAAATCCTACGGCTTTTAAGAAAAACGAAACTTTCTGAACTAAATTCATTGATGCCAACATAAATACAAAAGTATTTATAATATATTCACTGCGTGTCAACTTCATTTAAAAAATAAAAAGTTTACCATAGACACATACTGTACCTAAGTCAAACGTCATATTTGCTTTGTTTCCAGGTTATGATTAATTTTGTATTTTATAATTTAAAACATAGTCGTAGAAAAAGTATTGTATGCAACGTTGTATAATTAAGTCAAAAAATGCTCATTGCGTCTCTATTTGCGATACTCGCCGCATTCGCGGCTCGTATCGCAACTCACGCAATTCGCATTTTTTGAACCTTCTTATACAACTGTTGCATAAAATACTATAATAACACTCCATCACTGTTTAATGGCACTTAGAATATTCTTTAATTCACACTCAAAACACTTAATAAGTTCAATTTGTCAAACTACACAAGAACACAAAATTATATGAAAATATATGAGAGCACAGATACTTACTTTTTTGGTCAAAATTTTTCAACGGCTCCCTGACATGGCCTCGCCAGTCGGGCGCTCGAGCGTTACTGGTTCAAACTTGTAAAATGGCCGCCCGCGTGGCGTGAGTATTGCCTCATCGGCGTAGGTATTGTGGTTTTCGAGAAATTTAACTTGTTTCATTCATAACGTGTTTCAATTGTCCCCGGTCTACCCTAGTCCCATTGCAACCAAATCAGGATCTGATGATGGGATCTTGGAGAAATCGAGGGAACTCTTCAAATATCATAGGTACACATATAGCGATTTTGGTATTTTTCTTAGTTTCTCGTGCATTTCTTATTAGAAATAAGTTTCCAGTCATAACCGACTTCAAAACAAAGAGCAGTTTTAATGTAGGTTTGTTCCTCGGTTATTTGAATACGGCTAGACCTATTTGGAAAATTTTTCTTTTAACTAAATAGACTTAAGTTTATTTGGTTAAAACAATATTATTCCAGCGCCACTAAAAATTTAAAAATAAAGTAAATTTTTAAAACAAAAAATAAAAACCGACTTCCAAAAACTTATACTAAAAACCAAAAAATAATATGTTAATTACCCCAAAGAAATGGATAATCAACGATTCATATATACATATTATACAGATATTTATAGTTTTTAACCTGTTATTTTTGAAGTCGGTGCCTGCTACTGCCACGCAAAGCCGGCTAATCTGGCTATGCTGAATTGCTGAGCTCCTTAGCTGGCACCGACTTCAACAATAACAGGTTAAAAACTATAAATATCTGTATAATATGTATATATGAATCGTTGATTATCCATTTCTTTGGGGTAATTAACATATTATTTTTTGGTTTTTAGTATAAGTTTTTGGAAGTCGGTTTTTATTTTTTGTTTTATCTGTAGCACATTTCCTTATAGATACGGCTATGGAACCCTACACTGAGCATGGTCCGACATGCTCTTGACCAGTTATTAATAATAATGTGTGATGATCTTTGACTAACTATATATTTCGTTATTTTGGTAGGTAGCGTTTGTATTTGAATTTTCCTCATAATCGGTGTGAAAAGCATATGTGTCACAAGGTAGCAAAATTATTTTCACCACGGGCGTTAACACTTGAATCCCTCACTACGCTCCGGTTTATACTTAAGAATCTCTCGCTACGATCGGGATTCTATTGTATAATCCTTCGCTTCGTTCTGGATTCAATATACGCCCTCGCCGTAAGAACGTAATTTTGCTCGCTCGTGACACAATCTACTATTGTCACAAACTCGATTATAAAAATTTCGAGTTTTCTAATGCCTCATAAGTGGTGTAATGGTGGACGGTACCCTCTGAATCAAGGATGCGCACGTCGCTCTGCGCCTCGAGCGCCCCAACGCAGTAGTGCTCCTCCGTGAGGTCGGGGTGCCAGTACATGATGGCGTCACGGCACGAGGTCCCGGCTATAGGCAACAGGACCCTGTCCTAAAAATGCGATACAATAGGGTATTTTCCAATATTCAAAAATTAATTAATTAACGGTTAGTCAAACCATGTTTCCGAAATTGCTCGCAACAATTCAGCGACACTCAATGCCTTCAACGATTTCAAAATTTAAAATGACAAAAAGAAAAACTAAGGCACCAATTTGACCATGTTGAACAGTGACGGCACTAGTAAATTTATGATGAAAACTGCTTGTTACTCGTATATGGGCGTTGTGACAGTTTATAAATAGTAGCTAATTTGATCAGTGCGGGGTCGTGCTCCTACTAAAGTCTCCTACTGGTAGGGGTAGAAGCAGGAAGACAATAATGTACTGGTTCTCCTATTGGTAGGAGCATGAGCAGATATCGTACCCTTCGGCTCATAATATACTACCGTCACCTTTACCCACGGCTTGGTGGCTCACTGTTGAGCATAAATAAATTACCCTGACCCTGAGTTCTCGTATCATTTCTTACTTCACCCCGTATTCACCTCATCCCACGTCTGTTCCCCTGCCCTTCGACTCCTCGGAGGGCCGGGTAACACGGCAGTTTGGTAATATGACAACGTAATAATAATTGTACTTGTAACGCAGGGCAGCTTGTGGCGAGCTGTTGGGGAGTAGCGACCCCACGTACCCGAGTGCTCCGGGGGGTCCTTAGGGAGGGTCATGGGATTTAGTGAAAGGACCTCCGCCTCTGGCTTGCCTTAACCGGCCGTCCAGAGTGGAGTCGCGAGAGCTATATGCTCCAGGCGTGGAAGTGTTAAAGGGCATAACGCCGCGAGTACCCTCGGAGAAAGCGCAGCACACCTCTCGACACCCTGCAGCCCTCGGCAGCGGTGTTGCCCCTGGGCCATTGCTCATAATGTCGCTATTTAACAGGGGCCCATCAGCGGAGGGCAAGTCACGGTCTGTCAGTGCCGCGAAAGCCATGAGACACTTTTCCTGACAGGCGCCGTCATGTCTCAATCCATAGCCCAGTAGCTAGTCCATAATTCCACCACCATAACCCAGTAAAGTTAGATTCCATCAATCAACAATAGTCCTTGCATCTGGCGGGGGCTGTCTCTGCGTGCGTCTCGTGCGGGCAGGGACAGAATCCGCTGGGTGTACACGTTGCCTTTCATTAAATTGTCGAAAGGGCCTCTACGCGTTGGCTTCGGCTCCGCGCACGCCTCCCAAAGGGCCGGGACACTATTGTCTCGTGTACGGGACAGATAACTGTACTTGAATTCGAGTATGATAACGAGGAATTCAATTGTAATGTATTGATGCTCCTACTTTCTTATACCTACATTCCTCTTTACAGTAGGAGAACCAGTACATTATTGTCTTCGTGCTCCTACCAGTAGGAGACTTTAGTAGGAGCACGACATCGTAGTGAATTTGATCTGTTATTGAAAAACGGTTTACAGGTAACACAGCCGAAACCGCTGCAAATAGCGGGATGAAATTTGGAATAAGGTACCAACATGTTTGTTTGAGGGCGAAAGAGAGCGCTAAGAAAGGATTTTTAACTGAATTCACAAAAAGAGGAAGAACTGTACCTAGTCGGTTGTAATTTTTTTAGTGTTTGTTTCTTCAGCAGGCTTATGATGCTACGCTTTGTCACGTGATAAAAAACCGGTCAAGTGCGAGTCGGACTCGCGCACCGAGGGTTCCGTACAAACTCGTTAGTAGATACGTGTATAGTTCAAGTAAAACTGTATAGCGGTTAATTTAGTAGGAGCAAATAAGTATGTTTTTCGAATTGTTCTAATTTCTAAAAAAACTGTGCAAGTTAGGAAACCCGTTATATTTTTCCTGTAATATTTAGGATGATAATAATAATTGTTAATTATTATAGGTTTTTCTGTTCAGTAACTTCGAAGATAATAGGGGGGAATGGTATTTTTTTGAACGTTTTTCGTCCTGAATCAAAAAGTACATGATCAAGAAAAAAAATAATTTTGGAATCTACAAATTAAGCCCTTTCATTTGATACCCCGCTTGATATAATAGCACAACATAACATTTTCGACCTCCCATTTCGGCCCCCTTTAAAAAAAAGTAGGCTCGGGTTAGTGACTTTTAAAAGTACTCCAAATTTCAAATCGATAGCAGTATTAGTTCCTGAGATATCTGACTGTGACAGACGGACAGACAGACAGACAGAGTCGCACCATAAGGGTTCCTTTTTTACTATTTTGGTACGGAAGCCTAATGATAAAGCATCCGTCACATCCTGACAAATAGTGTGTGAGAGTGACGGATGCTTTATCGTTTATTTATCGCATGACAAAGCATAGCATCATAAGCCTACAGAACTCCATTGCTTTTGAACCAGTTTGCATAATACTTTTATTTTGTGCTTTCGGATTACTCATATTTTTTTACAAATTCCAGTTCTGCTGATAGTATACATTTCAAACATTATAATCTCCTTATAATCTCTTTATTGCACCCAAAAATTACAGATAGCCTTAAATAAACAAGATATTAAAAACTAATGGTAGACAGCAGGCGGTCTTATCGCTAGGAAGCGATCTCTGCCAGACCTCGCGGGATCCACGAAGAATTGAGTGCCACTCAAATATTATAGTCACATGTACTTATAACAATTTTATTATTTTTATATTAAAGTGTTTCATGCATTTACTGGTATTTTAGTGACTTTAGATTTCAAGTCGGTTGTTTCGTTTAAACATTATTCTAAAATGGACTTTAAACAGTTGTAACAGGTAATAAATTTCAGTGTTTATAATAGGGATGATGACTGGGTTAAAAATATGTAATTCTATTTAGTCCGTCAGTTAGATTATGGAAAAATATGGGACACGTATTTTTTGGTTTATCAAAATATTAAAAATCGACAAAGTTATAGATCATCAAACTTCTGGAGTGGGGGCTTGTGACGTCACTCTTGAGTACAATTTGTACTCAAGAGTGACGTCACTCGAAACTTCTAAGCACTCTATCCTCGTCAGTTTTTGTTTGTCAAACAAAACAAAAAATACGTGTACAATATTTTTTCATAATGTAACAGACGGACTAAACAGTTTTTTTTAGTCATCTAGCCTATTATAACGTTGGCGTTGTTACCCAAAGGGTGCCAATTTGGCAGTGCCAAAGAGCCCTAAAACCTCTGTTGTCGTCCGTCTGTTACAGGGCTGTATTTTTTGATCCGTATCTAATTGTTAGACACAACATTGTAGAGATTTTAAAACTGTACTTATTGTTACGCCTTAGTGTGCTAGTCCGACTCGCACATGGCCAATTTTTATTTATTATAACAAGCTTGTTATTGGTTGTGAACAAAATTTGTAAAAATATTTGAAAATAATTAATTGAGCTGATCAAAATAATATTTTGCTTACTGTTACATTGACTTCCTCCATAAACTACATCCATGTGAAGGGAGTTAATTTCGTAATGATTTTATTACCGTTTCCTCATCAGATACTGGCTGGGAGTTTACCTTGCAAATGATCTTGTTGTTGACGATGGGCTCCTTCACCTCGCCGGTGCAGAAGAACTTGCGCTTCTTGCGCATGATCAACGTGCTCACCTCCAGGACCGTCTTGATGGTGTTGCCTTCGCACATTATTATTAAGGGTACTTTATACATAAGTGTAATAAAATAGTAGCGAGAATAGTCTCTAATTTAGTAATAATATCTAATTTGTAAATTAATGATTTTACAAAAAAAATGGATAATGTTAAAAATAAATACCTTCGTACCTACTAAAACGTAAATAAATAGTTTTCGAATTTTTGTCTATTATGATCTTGGTAAACGCATAGGGTAGGTACTTTTTCTTTTCCCGACTAAGCCCTTCCCTGAACGAACTTTGGTTTTATAAAGCATTAAGCTTTTGTCCCGCTTATTTGGAGAGTTAAATATAAAACGATATAAGTACTGGAATTATATTATAAATGGCCAGTTCACATTATTCCAGTCCAGTGATCCAGCGGGCTAATCCAATCCCATTGTGGACTGGAGCATATCGTTTACATTATTCCAGTCCCCCAGTCTTCCAGTTTTTTATCCCCAAAACAACTATCTCGTATTCACTGTTAAACGTTCAATCTAGCACTGGATTGGAACTGGAATGCCTTGTTAAAATACATTTATTTATATATCAAAATAATCTAATTCTATAGCTACTAGCGCCATCTCGTGTGTATTTGTTATTAACTGGTATACTCTGTACATTATCTGTATAGTTAAAATAAATGTCAGTCTGATTGCAACGGCTACTGCGTTTTATTAGGTTATGGTCCAGATCGCGATTTTCCGAGTGTATTTTAAGATTTTCAAGCTGATTATCAAAAATGTCGACTGCAAGTTACATCATGAATGTTCCGAAGTTGAAGGGACGTGAAAACTACGATGATTGGGCGTTCGCAGTGAAAAACTTCTTATTGTTAGAAGGCATTGACATCGACGCCATACCAGCGGATTTAAGTGAAGCTGAACAAAGAAAAGCCAAAGCAAAACTCGTGATGACTATCGATCCTACGTTGTATGTGCATATCAAGAATGAGAACACAATCAGTACATTGTGGCTTAAATTGAAACAGTTATTTGACGACACCGGATTCACAAGAAAAATAAGTTTACTTCGGACATTAATATCTATTCGTCTAGAAAACTGTGAAACAATGACAAGTTATGTGTCTCAAGTAGTGGAAACAGCACAACGATTAAAGGGAACGGGTTTTGAAATCAATGAAGAATGGATCGGCTCATTGCTTTTGGCGGGACTTCCAGAAAAATTCGCGCCAATGATAATGGCCATCGAACATTCAGGTTTGACCGTTAGTGCCGACGTCATAAAAACAAAATTACTCGACATGACTTCTGAGGTTGGTAGCACTAGCAGTGGAGCGGAATCAGCGTTTTGGTCAAATCATCGAACGAAACCTGGCAACACTGCACACGCTAAGTCAAAACAAACGTCAACAATGGCTAGCAAAGCGTCCACCGGCATTAAGCAAATAAAGTGCTATAAATGTAAGAAACTCGGTCACTATAAAAACCAGTGTACTGAATTTAAATCAAAGGAGGCAGGTGCTTTCAGTGTGGCTTTCCTGAACGGAGAATTCAGCACAGAACATTGGTATATAGACTCCGGTGCGAGTTTTCACTTAACGGCAAACCAGGAAAGTTTATCGCAAGTTCGACATGGGCAAGAAATCAAGGAAATAGTTGTTGCAAATAAAACGTCTATGCCAGTTTTGTGTGCCGGCGATACACAGATCACAACAATAGTGAACAATCGTCAGTTAGACATACCAGTGCGAAATGTTTTGTGTATTCCTAACCTCACAACAAACTTGTTGTCTGTCAGCCAGTTGATAGCAAACGGAAATACAGTGAAATTTACAGAAAATGATTGTCAGATCCGTAATCAACAGAACATGCTGATAGGGGTAGCAAATTTGCAGAATGGAGTATACAGATTAAACATAGCAAAGTCTGAAAAAGTGTTAGCAGCAGCGGCAGTGCCAGGGGCGTATTTACCCTAGGGCCATCCGGGCCATGGCCCGGGGCGCCAATCGGCCAGGGGCGCCGTAGCCGCCCCGGGCCTATTGCCTTTTGTTCTGGTTTTGGCGCCATTCAACTGACTTTTACTTCTCACCTTTTTTTATTTTATCGAAAATACGGTCGTAAGTTAATTTTCATCACACTTGCTCGAAAATGGTATCATTACACGTAGGTTCTGCGGGCCGTAAATGGCCTATTACGCCCTAGGGCGTAATGGTTTTCTTTTTAAATTTGAAACGCTGGTTCTGTTTTACTCTTATTTGTCATGTTCAAAGGAAACGCCAATTTACTTTTTTAACTTTTATCACTGAAATATTTATTTAAAGATAACTGTAATTGCAAATACATATAAACACATATGTATTTCGGTAACATTAATTAAATGTTTAAATAATGTATTTCTTTATTTTGCAAATATATAATCAACTAAAATGGCCATTACCGCACCGCTATGGTTTCCGAACGTGACTTGACGTTAGCATTATCTATGGACATATGTGACAAATGTCACTGTCTGTTTTAATATTTTCTTGCCATACTGGGCCGGAAAGTAAGGTTATTTTATTAAGATTTCCTCACAAGTGTGATGAAAAACATTGTGTGTGCCACGGGCGGTAAAGGAATTACAAACTCGTGTTATTAAAGCCCTCGGTTTCACCTCGGGCTTATAACAAACACTCGTTTGTAATTCCTTACTTACCGCCCTAAATACACAATGTACTATTTCGTCAATACCTACGGAACGGAGCGCGTCTGTTATTAAAAACATACGGCGTGGTAAGTACAATAAGTACATGCTCTGAATAAGGGCCCGGGCGGGGCGCAGAGGGAAGAGGGGGCGTTTTTCAATATTGAAACCTATTTTGCAAAACATTGAATAATCCAGTAACCCTGTCACCTGAAAGTACGGGGTACTTTGCGCCAATCCAGTAGTTCTGATTTTTTGCAGACTTGTTTATGATGTTGAATGAATAATCTAAGTTTGTGACCTCGAGGGCCAATGCAACTGTCAAAAATCGAAAAAACCGCGAAAATTTCGGTTTTCAGATTTTGGAGATTATGACCCTAAAGGACTAGTTTTTGATAGTACCTTCTCAGGACGATTTAAAAATACACAAAATTTCCTACAATATGAAATAATAAAATTATCTCTGTAGACACAATAGTTTTCGAGATGATGCTTTTCAAAATTCATAATTTTTTGAACTGCGCTATTTTGGTGAGGACATTGATTTGCTGATCATCCTCACAGCGATCGGCGCCGCCCCTCCAAGAGGGCTAAAATAACTTAATTTATTGATTTTGAATAACTCAATTTACTAACTAATTAACTAATAAACCTATTAACTTTTGTTGTCCTTGCCTTTTTTACTAGCTTATCATTAAACATCATCATTCACACTTCTCATTTTCATTTTTAACATCCCATAACATAACGTACAAGGCTTCGATAGTAGGTATAACAGGGGTTACGAAGAATCAGGGTCTAAATTCATTCAGAACGACAGAATATTGCAAAAAATGGCGAAGTTCGGAAAAATGGTGAACTTTGAAAGGCTTCATCTCGGAAACTATTGGGTCTACAGAGACAATTCTAGTCTCATGGGTATTGTAAATTTAGTCTACTTTAAAAACGTCCTGAGAAGGTACTACCAAAAACTAGACCTTCCCTTATTTTTACGGTTTTTTTGATTTTTGACAAAGTTAAGTTCCGCTCTCGAGGCAAAGTATAAAGACGAACAATTAGTCCAACTTCGGCCGTTTAGGAGCGCGCGGCACGTATTCACACAGACGCGCGATAGCTCGCCTGCGTGCGTGCGATCAGAATTTATTAAAAATATTGTATTTTTTATTTCAATAATTTTTTTCCTTGACTTCTGGGGCGCCGAAACGTACATTGGCCCGGGGCGCCAAATTTCAAAATACGCCCCTGGGCAGTGCACACCACAGATGCAAGACAGTGGCATAGAAGATTGGGGCATATTAATAGTAATGACCTAGAAAAAATGAAGAACGGTGCTGTAGAAGGAATATCCTATACAGATAAGGCGGACATTCAGAAATCCAATTGTGAAGTATGTTGCGAAGGGAAACAGGCACGTTTACCCTTTCCATCAGCCAACCATAGATGTGAAAACCTGCTAGAAGTTGTGCATGCAGATTTATGTGGAGCGATGGAGACTAAGTCTATTGGTCAGGCAAAGTATTTTCTTCTCTTCGTGGATGATGCCAGCCGTATGTCATTTGTGTATTTTTTGAAAGAAAAAAATCAAGTGCTTCAGCGTTTCAAAGAATTTCAAAGTATGGTTGAAAACCAAACTGGAAACAAGATAAAGACACTGAGAACCGACAATGGGGGAGAATTTTGTTCAGAACAGATGGAAAATTACTTGAAAGCATCCGGTATTGTCCATCAGAAGACTAATCCATACAGCCCCGAGCAAAACGGTCTCTGTGAGCGTTTCAACAGGACAGTGGTTGAACGTGCAAGGTGTCTACTCTACGAGGCAGAGCTAAATAAGATTTTTTGGGCGGAGGCGGTCAACACTTCGGTGTACCTGAAGAATAGATCTCCGGCTTCAGGTCTAGGACAGATAACACCTTACGAGAAATGGACAGGTAAGAAACCTGATCTGAGTCACATCAGAGTATTTGGGAGTCCAGTAATGGTGCATGTACCGAAAAACAAAAGGCAAAAATGGGATAAGAAAGCTGTAAAATTAATTCTTGTTGGTTATCCAGAAAATGTCAAGGGGTACAGACTGTACAACCCAGTGACAAGGCAAATTACTATGAGCAGAGATGTTATGATAATGGAAAAGAAAGATAAAGATATGAACATCGCTCAGGTAGTAGTGCAAGAAAAAAATGAAGAGGAAGAGCGAGAGTCAGTGGAGGAAGAGACTGAAGAGGAGAGTTCTTTTCTAGATCCAAATGATCCTACCTATGTCTGTGATACATCAGCTTCAGGCTCAACATCTAATGAGCCATACGAGACCATATGCGAAGAAAGTGATTTAAGGCCAGAGGAACTAGACTTAGAGGCTTGCGCAGAAGCTCCCGTGCGATGCAGCAAGCGTACCAGAATGCCAGTTGAGCGGTATGGTTTCACAAACCTGTGTGTGACGGATGGTCTAGAGTCCTGTGATGAAGAAATCACATATGAGGAAGCGATGAATGGGCCAGAGAAAGAGATGTGGAAACGGGCAATGATGGAGGAGCTAAAGGCTTTCGAAGAAAATCAAGTTTGGGAAGTGGTGGAGGAAAAGGAAGCGAACAGAGTGGTACAGTGCAAGTGGGTTTTTAAAAAAAAAATAGAAAGTGATAATAAAGTGAGATTTAGGGCTCGTTTAGTGGCTAAGGGCTTCACCCAAAAAGAAGGCGTGGACTATAAAGAAACTTATGCGCCAGTTCTAAGGTACTCGACTCTAAGACTGTTATTTGCTTTAAGTGTGAAATTAAATTTTAAAATCACGCACCTGGATGTGACCACAGCCTTCCTCCATGGCTATCTTGATGAAAATGTATACATGCAAGTGCCACCAAACTTAGAATGTAAGAGCAATACTGTACTTAAGTTAAAACGTGCAATATATGGGTTAAAACAATCTGCTAGAGCATGGAATAAAAGAGTTGATGATTGTTTGCTAAAACTTGGTTATGTAAAATCAAAATTGGAACCATGCTTATATAGTAAAAAGAAAAATAAGGAGCAGATTATTATAACCGTGTTTGTAGATGATTTCTTCATATTTTCAAACAGTGTGGCTATGACCGATGAGCTGAAAAAAAGCTTAATGTCTAATTTCAAAATTAAAGATTTGGGGCAAGTTCAAAAATGTTTAGGCATGCGGGTAAAAATGTATGAAAATGGCAGTATATCCTTAGATCAAGAGCAATTTGTGAGTCATATTCTAAAGAAGTTTAATATGTCAAATTGTAATGCTGTTGATACTCCAATTGAAAGTAATTTAAAATTAGAGAAAACTGAGAATGTATGTAAGCAATATCCTTATCAACAGCTGATAGGAAGTCTAATGTATCTATCTGTACTTACGCGGCCAGACATAAGTTACAGTGTAAGCTATTTAAGCCAATTTAATAATTGCTATACACATATTCACTGGCAGCATGCAAAAATAGTGTTAAAATACCTGCAGAAAACAAAATCTTTTGGCTTAATGTATAAAAAAGATGACTGTAATCTAGAAGGATTTGTAGATGCCGATTGGGCCTCAAATACGGTTGATAGAAAATCTTATACTGGATTTTGCTTTAAAATGCTAGGCGCTGTGATTTCTTATGAATGCAAAAAACAGCAAACAGTTGCCCTGTCTAGTACAGAGGCTGAGTACATGGCTATTTCGGAAGCATGTAAGGAAGCAATATATTTAAAGAATTTGCTCTCTGAAATTGTCAGCTGTAATTATGTAATTACTCTGTACAACGACAATCAAGGCGCTCAGAAGTTGACAGAAAATCCTTTGTTCCATAAAAGAACTAAACACATAGATGTGCGTCACCATTTTGTTAGAGAGGCTGTCGCTAGCAAACTTGTGAAGATTTGTAGTAATAAAATGTTATTCACTTACCGGAGAAGGTTTGATAGGTTTGTAGGTCCAAAATAACATACGCAAGCAATCCGTTCAATCGTGTAATAGCCCAAGCAGCACATACAAGCACAGAGGTAAGCACAAGAGAGAAGAAAGTCAGTGAAAGCACAAGCGTAAGCGTAGCGATCGCGGCGGTGAGAAGCGTGCGCTCCGTGTCGAGGTAAGGTTCCGACTGGCGCGGGGTCGAGGGGCGGCCGGCAGCCGCGGCGCGGGCGCAGCGGCCTGCCGACTCGTTCCGTGACGTCCCGACTAACGGTACTTCTGCGCTGTGCCATGTAATCGAATATGTCGATTCCATGTCGACACGGTTCTTCGTGTTTCGGGTAAGTGTCGATTTTATTATGTTCTTTGTAAATACGTATTTATATATAGCGTGCATGTGTGTATGTCCTAGTTGTTATTATTGGGCATTATTTATTTATATAGTACTATTTATATTATGTAGTATACAGGGTGGTCCAAAACCTGACGTCTAAAAAAAAAAATTAGATAGCTTGCGTCTAGGGCTATCAGAATATACCCCATGTATGTTAACCGATTTCTTGTAGTTTACGAGTTATTAATTTTTTAACGTTTTTTTTTTAAGAATTCTTCGGGTGTGCACTTCAAGTCATGTAACTTTTTTTCGGTAGGTTATTTTTGCGTTTTTGTTTTTGTGACATTATCCTTACTAACTGAACTTTCTCTCATAAAATATTCAGCTTCCTAACTTTTAGTTACTGGGAACTTACCACCTCAGTACCTTTGCAGGGCGGTCTCGACAAATATTGACCAATCAATTACCTCTTTTTTTTGTATTTTCTTGAAAGCTTAGCGTCTCATGAAGTTTTTAAAATTACATAAATTCATTAAAACCAGTTTTTTTTTTAATTTTAAATCTAGTGCGAAAATTTAACTGCGACTTACTTGAACAGAAAACTTTCACTTTTGATATTGTTTTGTGTAACTTAACTAAAAGTTAGGAAGCTGAATATTTTATGAGAGAAAGTACAGTTAGTAAGGATAATGTCACAAAAACAAAAACGCAAAAATAACCTACCAAAAAAAAGTTACATGACTTGAAGTGCACACCCGAAGAATTCTTAAAAAAAAAACGTTAAAATATTAATAACTCGTAAACTACAAGAAATCGGTTAACATACATGGGGTATATTCTGATAGCCCTAGACGCAAGCTATCTAATTTTTTTTTTTAGACGTCAGGTTTTGGACCACCCTGTATGTAATATTTACATGGTATTATTTATGTAGTTTATAAATTATATATTACTTTATATGTTTTATATATAACTTGTATTTATGTATATAAGTAAATAATATGTATTTATTATATATACATATAGGTGGCAACGCCACATCAGTCCCCCCCAGAGACCGTCTCACGGGCGATAATAATCTGGGAATACGACCCTTCTGCCTGATCTTGTTTGCCTTATTTCTTTTTCTTTTTCAGGCTCTTTCCTTTCAGGTTCTCTCACAGTCTCTGTAGGCGTCATTCTCTCATCTAGTAGGTATGCCGGTTTTAAGCGATCGATGGAGATATTTGTTGTTCTTCCGTTCACCTGTATCTTGAAAAATTTCTCTCCTCTCTCAAGAACTGCATGTGGTCCTGTGTACGCTGACTTGAGCGCACCACGCACAGCATCTTCTCTTAAAAAGACGTGGGTGGATGATGCCAAGTCTTTGAACACAAACGTCTTCTTCGTACCATGCCTTGAGGTAGGCACAGGTTGAAGCTTCCGAGTGATATTTCTAAGGCGTGCAGTGAAGTCTGTTAGATCAGAAGTGGTGTCGGTGCTGGGCTGGAAGAATTCCCCAGGCAGTCTTAGCGTTTCACCGTAAACCAGCTCCGCGGACGAAGTTCTTAAGTCGTCTTTGTAGGCACTTCTTACTCCTAGCAGAACTAGTGGCAAGGCTTCAGTCCAGTTTTCTTGTGCGTGACAGATGATTGCTGCTTTCAGCTGCCTGTGGAATCTTTCTATGAGTCCGTTGCAAGCAGGGTGATATGCAGTGGTACGTCGATGCTTAAAACCGGCTATTTTAGCCAAGTACTTGAAGAGTGCAGATTCGAATTGGGCTCCGCGGTCTGTTACGATGTCCACAGGACAACCGAATCTGGATATCCACATAGTCAGGAGAGATTTTGCCACTGTCTCTGCCGTTATATCCGTTATTGGAATTGCCTCCGGCCAGCGTGTATAGCGATCTATTGCCGTGAGGCAGTAACGATAACCTTGAGATTGTGGCATAGGTCCTATTATGTCTATGTGCACGTGAGTAAATCTAGTTTTCGGCAACTGGTAAGTTCCTAGAGGTGCTTGTACATGTCTTGTAACCTTCGACCTTTGACACGCTGAGCAGGCTCGAGCCCACTCTCGACAGTCTTTGTTTATGTTAGGCCACACGAAACGCTCAGCTACAAGTCTTGCGGATGCCTTAATTCCTGGATGGCTGAGTGAGTGTAAACTAGTGAAAACTTGCTGTCTAAACTCAGGCGTCACGTAAGGTCTGATGGTTGAAGTGCTGTCATCGCAATATAGCTCTTTAGATGATCCTGGTATTGGCAACTTCTTCAAGCAGATGGTGTATTCTGTCTCGCCGTCCAGGATTCTGGCAAGCTCTGGATCCGTGCTTTGTGATTCGGCGAGTCGAGACAAATCGACTGGTTTCTCGAGTTCCTCAATTCTTGATAATGTATCTGCGACGACATTATTCTTTCCTGAGATGTGTTTGATGTCTGTCGTGAATTGAGAAATGTAATCGAGATGTCGAAACTGCCTTGGCGAGCAACTTGACTTGTTTGTTGTAAAAGCAAAGCACAATGGCTTGTGATCCGTAAATACTGTGAACACTCGTGCCTCCAACATGTGTCTAAAGTATTTGATCGAGTTGTAAATCGACAGCAGTTCGCGATCATATGGCGAGTACTTCTGCTGTGATGAACTGAGCTTCTTGGAGTAAAAAGCGAGCGGCTGCCATGAATCTCCTTTCTTCTGTTGAAGGACAGCGCCGAGAGCTGTGTCTGAAGCGTCGGTAACAAGCGCGAGTTGAGCGTCGCAATCCGGGTGTGCCAACATAGCTGCATTACATAGGCTAGATTTACAGTCGAGGAAAGCCTTCAATTGGTCGTCTTTCAGGTCGACTGGATGTGATCCTTTTACCGAGCCGGTGAGCAAGTTGTGCAAGGGAGCCTGAAGTTGAGCTGCTTGTGGGATAAATCGGCGATAAAAGTTAATCATCCCCAGGAACCTCCTCAATTCTTTGACGGTCTTGGGCGTGGGGAATGTCTGAATCGCTTCGACTTTGGTTTCCAAGGGCTTCGTGCCTTCTGCTGAGATGTGGTATCCCAAGAACTTGACTTCTGGAACTCCGAACACACATTTGGATGGGTTAATGACGATCCCATACTCCTTTAGCTTCGCGAATAGCTGTCGCAAGTGATTTTTATGCGTTTCTTCGTCAGGGGAAAATATTAGGAAGTCGTCCAAGTACGCGTATATGAAATCCATGCCTCTCGTGACCTCGTCAACGAAGCGCTGGAACGTCTGCCCTGCGTTGCGCAATCCAAACGTCATAAAGGGGAACTCATATAAGCCAAAAGGAGTGGCTATAGCTGTCTTCGCTATGTCTTCAGAATTCACCGGTATTTGATTGTACGCCTTTATGAGGTCAATTGTTGAAAAGATTTTGCATCCCGCGAGCTGGTGAGCAAAATCGTGAATGTGGCGAATAGGGTATCGGTCAGGAACGGTTCGCGCATTCAGCTGCCTGTAATCGCCACATGGTCGCCAGCCGTTATCTTTTTTGGGTGCGAGATGCAGCGGCGAGGACCAAGGGCTTTTCGAGGGTCTGGCTGTTCCACTTTGCAACATGGACTCAAACTCTTGTTTGGCGATTTTCAGCTTGTCAGGAGCCAATCTTCTGGGAGTGCAGTGAATCGGAGGACCATCGGTTGTTTTTAAATAATGAACCGTGTTGTGTTTTACCTCACGATGTACTCCTGGAGGACGCGTGATCTCCGGAAAGTCTCGTACGATGTCGTTGTATTTCGATTCTCCGAACGATGTTTTGATCGACGATATGGTGTCCGCTGTGGTGGTGGATATAGCCATTGTCGAGAGAGACGTCGTGTTATCCACTAAGCGTTTGTTGCGGCAGTCGACGACTAAATTGTAGAAAGATAGGAAGTCAACGCCTATGATCGCCTTGGTGACGTCGGCTACTACGAATTGCCAATTATATTCACGACGAAGTCCGAGATCCAAGTTCAGCTGTGCATGGCCGTACGTGCTGATGACAGATCCGTTTGCTGCAAAAAGTTGATACTTTGTTTTAGGTCGGTGTTCACGTAATGCGGAGCGAGGGAAAACGCAGAGATCGCTTCCTGTATCGACGAGAAACTGCATTTTAGACCGACGATCCGTGACAAACAGGCGACCGGAGCTTGAGCAATCATTGGCCGCCATTACTGATTGCTCTGGGCGTTTCCCGACTTGAAATCGCACGGTTTCACGCATTTTGTTGCTTGCGACTGGAATTTTGAGTGATACCAGCAAACAGGCCATCTACGGTAGCTTGATTGTGAACGGCTGTAGCCAGCTCCACGGCTTCGGCTGCGGCTGTGCCTCTGTGATCCATCCTGTCTACCCCTGGGGCGAGATCTGCCTCTCAGTTCCGTGCGTAGCTCGTGCATCTGTCTTGTAAGAGCCGCTATCTGGTTGGCCATGTAATCAATGGTTGCATCTTTTGATACGGCTTTAGCGGATGTGCTTGCTACCTGCGGGCTGCTAGGGCTGAGGTCCCATACTCGATCAGCTGTGCCTGCTAGTGCGTCGAGCGTCTGCGGCGTTGGTTGTGCTGCAATTGCTGCCTGGATGTTCATCGGCAGGCGGTTGATCCAAATGGTCCTTAAAAACTCTTCGTGGACCAGCGGACCTGCAAGATGCTGCAGATGTCGCAGGAACTGCGATGGTTTACGGTCGCCTAGCTCCTCGTGTACCAACAGATCTTGGAGCTCTTTTTCTCGAGAAGCTGATAGGCGTTTAATGAGCTCGCTCTTAAGCTTTTCGTATTTGTTGTTAGCTGGCGGGTTAACAATTATATCCTTGACTTCCGCGGCGTACTGATGATCCAACTGCGATAGTACATAATAAAATTTCGTGGCGTCGGATGTAATATTAGACAGCACAAATTGACCTTCCACCTGTGCGAACCATACTGCAGGTTCTTGTGGCCAAAATGGTGGCATTCGCACTCCGACACGGAATGTGTCGGAACCATTGGAAAACGCCGGACCGTTATCAGTTGTTGGATTTTGTGCATTTGAACCGCTTAAACCCTCTCCAGTTTTGGACATTTCTGTGTCTCAGTATTTATACTACTAATTATCGAAGGTTGCTTCGATGCTCAGATCAAGGGGTCACCAGTGTAGTAATAAAATGTTATTCACTTACCGGAGAAGGTTTGATAGGTTTGTAGGTCCAAAATAACATACGCAAGCAATCCGTTCAATCGTGTAATAGCCCAAGCAGCACATACAAGCACAGAGGTAAGCACAAGAGAGAAGAAAGTCAGTGAAAGCACAAGCGTAAGCGTAGCGATCGCGGCGGTGAGAAGCGTGCGCTCCGTGTCGAGGTAAGGTTCCGACTGGCGCGGGGTCGAGGGGCGGCCGGCAGCCGCGGCGCGGGCGCAGCGGCCTGCCGACTCGTTCCGTGACGTCCCGACTAACGGTACTTCTGCGCTGTGCCATGTAATCGAATATGTCGATTCCATGTCGACACGGTTCTTCGTGTTTCGGGTAAGTGTCGATTTTATTATGTTCTTTGTAAATACGTATTTATATATAGCGTGCATGTGTGTATGTCCTAGTTGTTATTATTGGGCATTATTTATTTATATAGTACTATTTATATTATGTAGTATATGTAATATTTACATGGTATTATTTATGTAGTTTATAAATTATATATTACTTTATATGTTTTATATATAACTTGTATTTATGTATATAAGTAAATAATATGTATTTATTATATATACATATAGGTGGCAACGCCACAGATTGTTCATCTGCCAACATCTGAAATGCCTGCAGACCTATTAACAAAAGGGTTGAACAGTGTAAAGCATAACTATTTTGTAAAAAAGTTAGGCATTCAAAGCATTGTGTAATAAGTTTAGAGTTCATTTTTATTTGTTATTTGTTTTGTTGAATGTGGTGCTTAGATTGTTTTGATAAGTGGAGGTGTTAAAATACATTTATTTATATATCAAAATAATCTAATTCTATAGCTACTAGCGCCATCTCGTGTGTATTTGTTATTAACTGGTATACTCTGTACATTATCTGTATAGTTAAAATAAATGTCAGTCTGATTGCAACGGCTACTGCGTTTTATTAGTCTACACTATTCCAGTGGCTCTGGATTGGGTGAGCTGGAATGAAAAGTTGACGGTCTCTCCAGTCACTGGACTGGAATGCTCACTGGAATGGGTACATTCCAGTGCATTCCAGTGTCGGTTCACATTATTCCAGTAGCATTCCAGCACTGGATTGGATTGCTGGACTGGAGTAATGTGAACTGGCCAGAAAGCAACCGAAAGCAAGTCTCCTTGGCGTGGAATTGCGTAGTCGTCGTCCATGTGGCGTTCGATTCACGCAGGAAATATACATACTTCCTGCTCCACATAAAAGAGAAGAAGTGTCAATAGTACGTATTCAAAGTAAACTCACCTTTTCCGCCATTGATGGCCTCAAGTTCGACATTGCTGCGCGACTGCGTCTCGCGGCTGTTCTGAGTTTTCATGTGTTCAGACAGCCTCTGCATCGCTGACACGAACTCGTCGATGGGGCCTGCCCATTGTCGACACAGATAACGAAAATAATTAATTGTATCAGTGGAACCTTGCTCCTGTTACCCCAGCCGTTCACCTATCTTCGCATATTCGTAATACCCGAATGTTTTGCAAATATCAGCTAGGTACTCACATCTGCGTAGATTTACGCAAATGTACCGACAATGACCTATATTGTACCCTTTGTACGATGAGTACAGCTATACCGCTGTGTACAGGGTTACAGTTACCTACAGGCGCTATATACACGGGTTATCCATTCATTATCTAACACCCTGTATAATGAGAATACCTAAAACTGATGTAGATACTACGTATATTGCGATGGATGGATAAATAAGTCATCTATAAAAAATCACCTCCTGTATGCTTTATAAATACCTACTAACTGACATAAACTAAACTAAGTCACTTTACCTATTCCAAAACTGGCCCCATCTAAATAATTCAGAAATTGGAAAAAACGTAGCGCTTCGTCGGATTCTATTTCGTCCATTACCGGTCTCTGTAGGAAGATACACATTTTTTGTAAGAATAATTGTACGTTGTCCTTAATATAGGTATACAACTGTATTAGTATTTTAATGTAAATAGTATAAGAAAAACGATTGAATAAGTTCATACTTACGAATTTCCCACTCCATGCGCCTACATCTGAATACAGCGAGTTGACTCGGCTCGGCATCCAGTCCGAGGAAGCCCGCGCCACCAGGATTGGGTGCTATAAATCGGACTTTACGTTAAAATTAGGCAGGTACAAACACTACTACTACCAGGTTATCGATGCCTCTTAATGCAGCTACATTAGAAAGCGAAGAAAACGAATATAAAGAATAGGAAGGTAGATAGGTAAATCGATCATAGTTCTTACCAACGATGGTAAGCTGCTAAAAACATTTTGAATAAATAGAGCGGCTAAAATAAAACACGATTCCAGCACGTGCATTTCTGTACTATACTAACGAACAAAGCCAATCATTAAAATAATACTAACAAGCGGAATTGATTTGAACCATTAGCTAATGGTACTATTTTTAATAGCCGTTTTTTAATCAAATATAGAGAAATGGAGGCTAATAAAAAATATAACATTAATTGGGTTTCGCAGGTCTTCAACTATTCGTTTATTAAGGTTCCGTGCAGTGACGGATTACTGCACATACCTGTATAGGGAACGTGCACGAACTATAGGTGGCAGCACTAAACGACAAAAGAGACGGGCGGGGCGGACAATAATGGAAACTATCACCCCTGTCAAATCAAGCTGTCAATGTCAATGACAATATGTAAGTGTCAATGTCAAATATAGTAAGTCGTAACTACACTAACGTTAATCGTCCTTCATCGCAATAAATTACGGCGTTTCCGTCAATGTGGTCCCAGCATGAGAGGGTACAAAACTTAGATTGGCGGCACCAGTAGGCAGAACCTTCGTCATGCACGTTCCCTTGGGAAGTAGGTGCCGATGCCGACGTATCTTACACCAAGGGTTACTAGTTTACCAGGGGCCCACAGCTAAGTACACGTCGTTTTATTTCTCTATAATATTCCTCATGTAGGGTTCATGTAGGGCATGCAGTAGCGGGAAATTTTAGTATGGCAGTACACGGAATTCCCGCGGTACTGCATGCCCTAAGTTCGTGGTAACTAACTAAATTAAGATTCCAGAAGTAGTCCAAGACTCAAAAGTTCAGGAAATATATAGGTGTGAAATTGCTACTCGCACTAGGTCGTTTTTTTACGAAAATCGGTTCATTTCGATTAACATTTGAGCGATAAAGTGAGACACTTACAGACACTCTAATACAACATTAAAAAACTACCCATTGCTCACTGCAGATGTCGCCACGGGTTGTTGCTTTTGTTTATGCTTGTACACTCCTAGCCTTTAAGGCAACAAGGGTCCTGCGCCGCTGCGTGGTGGGTGAGGTGTCAGGCACGGGCTTCGTCCCTCCGATATCTCTCGCTGGGGGGCACTGCGGGCAGGGGAACTAGGGTTCTGTGCCGCTGCGTGGTGGCGATGGACAAGTCATCTGTGTCCCATAAACCCATTGTGGGAGCGGGAGGTAGAGGACTGGCCCACCGTGGTCCGTAGGGACAGGCGAGGGAGAGACTGGCGCCAGATACACGTCTGGACCTCGTGTGGTGCCAGTCCCTGGCTTCCCCGGGGGACGGCCCGGTTGGTCGGGAGGAAGAAGGTAAGGAAAGGCACACCAGCCATGCTACAGTGTGCCTTTTTCGGAGAGGGTTCGCTCTAGGGCGAAGGTGCCGGTGATGTCGTGGTAGCTTGCTAGCGATCCCACGGCATCACCATGAAGGCACAGGTTGGAAGCATCCCAAAGTTTTAGTGGGTAAGCCAATCCCTTCAGGAGCTGGAGCGGAGAGCCCCACATAACCAATGCGTAACATCTGGCTGCCATCTCCGATGGCCTTAGTGCGATTTTGTATGGGGCTAACGCGGTGGCCGACCCCACCGGCAGATTCGCGTATGCATGCGTCGTGCATGAGGAGTTGGCTCTGCCTGCACCGTCCGGGCCGTCGCGGTTTTGTCTGTCCCAGAAGTGGCCGGCGTCGCGTACTAAGTCGGAGTCACTGTCGTGGTCGCTGATGATGTCTTCAGGGCACCATCGTTTGGTGGTGGCCGTGATGACGTCATCAGGGTCGGTTAGAATAGGATATACATGTCTCGGTTGCCGCACTAGCCTGCGCAAAGCAGCACGTAGTGCGACATTGTCCGTAATAGTTTGGGTCAGCTGTTCTAAGTTATGAGCTAAGTTATCCGCCCTGCCGGTAAGTGGCATATCGATAGGAAGAGGGGTCATGAGAGGTGGTGATGGGCGGGGACTTGGAAGTCCTGTGGTCGGGGTACAGGGGCCGGGACCTAGTCCACGGCTTCCCGTACGTATGAGAGCGTTAGAATGGGACGTCACTTTTGTGAAGAATCCCTCTGAGAGATTCCTCACAAAAGTGTGAACGGTGGGGAGCTTGGAGTCGTGGTGCAATAAGAGGTTGGTCTAATACTAGGCCTGAGAAATCGGTTCTGAATCACCTGCAGAGGTTTAAGTTTGTCAACGCTCACGTGAGTTTGAAGTTTATTTCTAAACTGCATTGTACTCCGCATGCCGGCCATCGCATCACGCCCAGCCGGCCGAGGATGAACGCGGCCTTATTAGTTATTACGCGCTCTCTGATTGATAAAAACGCAAGCTCATTGCAGAAGGCGCCACGGCTCGATATATTTTTTATTGTATCTTCAAAAAGAAACGGAACTGATAATAATTTTGTGCCACATCTGGCCATAAAGTGACTTTTACCGCACGCTACGCGTACGGAAAATGCCGCTTTCTGGCCAAGTGTAGACATATAATTATGTACACAACACGGAGAGGTAATAAAGAAAGCCCTCGATCGCATATTTACGGCCCTCGCTTGCAGCTCGGGCCGCAAACTTCTGCGATCTCGGCCTTTTTTGTATTACCACCCTAGTTATGTAATGTACTATTATGCAACTGTTGTGAAATCAGCATGATATATAGCTGTCCAGATTTGCCAAAAATAAGCATGCTACTTTTGAGCATGCTTCCAAATAATCATGCTCAAAGCAAATGACACACTTGCTAATAAGCACAATTTTTCGGCCAAGATGGTCTGGTTTTCTGTGGTATTATTTCTGTGGTATACGAAAATAACTCAAAAACATAATCAAATATCCCCTTTATATAACCATAATGAAATTTAAACGATTTAGATAAAATTCAAAATTCTTCGCCCTTTCATTTAAAATCCCCGCCAAAGAATCAATGACACTAGCATGCTAATAAAATAAGCAAGCCTGTTCCTAGACGAGCCTAAAGCATGCTCCCTTCCACCCGCGCCTCAGGTAGCAAGCTTACAAATCAAACAACGGTTGATTTTTAAGCATGCTCGAATAATCTTGCTTATTAGTGGCAATGACTAGACACACATGCCACAAATAAGCATATACTCATTAGTGGCATGCTTTCTTTCTACTAATAAGCAAATGTGTCAGTACCTTAAGGTGAGGAGGTAGAATGTGCATTCTTTCGTTTGGTCTAAACATTTTTTATTTACAAATGGCAACAAAAAGTACTTCGAACCGTAGCAATTTCTGCTGGGGGCAACAGGTAATTTTTAAGCTCGTTGCAATAATAAATGTGCCTAATATTTTGTGGGCGAAGAGGTCGCCTAAAAAATACAATATTTTAAGCACTGCGCTGGTAACATCGTTCAATAGCCGCTTCCAAACCAAGTATGTAATATTTAGAATGGCAACAAATTAAATTTATTTTGACGTTACCAATCGACTTCTATCTATCTGGCTAACCAGTCCAGTAAGTTAACAGTCATTTTCGCGCCATTCCACTATTAATATTTTCTATGCAAAGCAGATTTGGTTTTTAAAATAATGCATGTACGTGTAAGACTATTTGGCAAACCCGACACGATCGTCGTGGTGGGCTCGAAATTAACAAAAATTGAAAAATTTCGCCGAATCATAAATGAGACGTTGCATGTGGACCCAAAGTTACAACGACTACTATACGGCGGCAAATTGGTATGGACCTTTCTATATTGCTCTTCCTGCTCTATTGTTAATATAATCCTGTGGGTATATTATTTCGACAGGCATATTAAGCGAGTGTTATACGTTTCTTTGTTGATTTAGTTCGGTTTTGAGGGTAATGAAATGACCTTGTTAAGGTACTGTGCTAAGGGTTACCTCTGTATCACTTGTGCCGCTGGCGGCCACTAAAAATTCCTACAATATAAAAGGAACATGATAAAAAACATTGTGTAATTGTTGATCTGCTGATTTCAAAGATAACATCCATGATCCAAATCATAGTCACTGCCCTATGGCACCTGCCCTACCGCCTACTATAAGCGAGAGTGCGATGGGACTACTGGTGTACACATTTACCAAGCGAGAATCTCGACGAGTGTTCAGACTACTAAGCAAGCATGATATTCTGTCTAGGCTGGCATGGCTATTATTTAACCGTAGAGGAACACATTTTATAGGTAGTTAAATTATTTTCAAAACTTTTTTATTGTAGAAGAAGATAGAATGTTGTGGATGAGTGTTGTATGTTTCTTAAGCGAGAAAATAGTTGAAAGCGCTTGTTTTGCAGTAGGACACCTACCTTAGATTACATCATTTAGTCTAGCATCTGATGATTTGATGAATGTTTCAGTTGGACGATGGATATACATTCCATGATTATAACATCAAACTCAATGATGTCATACAACTCATGGTTTGCGCACTACCCGAGGCACCAGCTGAAGTCGAAAAGGATGCCACTGAAGATAATGCTGAAGCTAATGATAATGACAAGAACAAAGAGGTTAACTATACAGGTATGTTTTATTACCTAAGATTTTTTATTAAAGCAGAAACATACTGGTTTCATTTATGAATACAGCATGTGATGTGATGCAAATAAATCTTGATTTCTGCTGTCCGATATCTAATACTAGACTAACCCCATAGAAGTTAGTCTAGTATAAATAATGCTGCATACTGTATGATTATAATTGTTTCGTAAAATAAGGATTATAGGTTGTATGTAAAATATACAATCATTGGTTGGTCAGTGTTTGAAGTCAAGTCCTAGGGCCTCTTCAGTGAATTTACTATAGGCCAGCACTTGCTTAGTCTAACACTGGGCTTATGGGATTTTAATACAAACCTTCATCTCTATTTAATATTTGGTTACAAGTTTGTACCTGTATGGTATACAAGGTGTCACATTTCTGCAGTAAAGCTGGATTCAACATAAGTTACTTTTCTTGAGGTGTTTTCGAGTTGACAGATTGACAGACAAGTAGTAAAACAATTTAAAACTCATGATTTTTGAATTAAATCAAAATCAACTCATTTAATTTATATCTGCAAGTAGACCTCAAGAGCTCTTTTACATGTCTGATTCTATTGGCTCTATTGGCGCTTTAGGAAATGACCTTCTGTTGAGAAGAAGCACGGGAAGAAACTCACCAGTTCCTCTTTAACCCATTCATTCCCGAAGACGGGAATTCGCGTCATCGCTTGTAAGGCACTACGGGGAATGTAGAAATTTGGAGAGTCGGCAATGAATGGATTAATAATGTTGAATTAAGCATAACAACTATAGTGACATTATTATATGAAATTTCATTAATAAAATGGTACAAGGAGATAACTGATAATAAATTACTTAAAAATAATTTTATTTAGAAATGTAAAGGATCTCTAGGCGTCAAAACAAAACAAATAAAATTATATGAAATAAATAGACATATACTAAAAATAATAAAGATGTAAGAAGTCTCCTTTGTCATCATATTATGTTTTGGAGGTGTAAAGGGTCTCCAAACTTAAAAATACAAAATGAGAAATGTATGTTTTACGTCAAGAAATAGACTTAAGCTCAATACATTCAATACATGTCAATACATTTAACAGTCCATTTCTTTACTATAAAATAAAAAATAACATACAGAAATGTAAAAATTTTGCATTCAACATAAGCATAACGTGTAACTTAAAAACTGTAATTTTTCTTTGAAATGTATATCGATACCTTTAGACTCAAAGGGCGTAAGCGCCATTAGAACCTACGGCGTTTACGTCTTTTGAGTCTAAAGGTATCGATATATGGTCTCTAAGCGTCAAAACAACCGACAAGAAAAAAAAAGAAAAATACAATAATTAATCTAAGTTTACGAGAGATACATTGTCTCAAAGCGTCATAACTTATTTTAATACAATATAATATACTTTTCTCGGACAGTTTTATGGTCTTAAGGTTCAAAGTAGGGCATGTAATACCGAATCATTCTCAAAACCCGTATTGAGACAATACCGGAATTCCGGTTTCGGTTTCAGTATTGGCGATTATTAAAAAAAAATCGATTATATTTCTCTATTAAACAATAGTATATAATTATCTAACATTTTTAACATAGCCAATGCAAGTGTGAACAGATCGAAACCTAGTACAAAATGTTAAAGTAATATTCAAACTTTGGTTTTGATTTGCTTTAATTTAGAGGAAGTAGATAGAAAACATGTTTCTTGAGGTATTTAATTTTAAAAGTTAGTTTCCTATATAGGACAGCTCTGGACAGGAATGAATCTAGCCTGTAACTGTCCTGGGCTATGCATACTGAACTAAATTGGTATTTCCACATTCCTTCAAAGAACACTTACTTGAAGTGTTGTACTTAAGTGCAAGCATTTGATTTACTGTGTAAATATTTTAAATTAAAATTGGTACAACTATGAAACTATTTTTTCTTAAGATGCTGACAGTACAATTTACGAAGTTGGAGATTTAATTGACATGAAGGATAGAGAACAAGGGGCATGGTTTGAAGGAAAAATTGTAAGAATAGTACAGGATCCCAGTGCTCCTGCCCCGGTCAACGCTAACAGCAGCCTCACAAAGTCTAGCACAGAAGAAGAGAGTGACTCTGAAAATAAACCACCGAGTGATACCACTAATAACAAAAACTCAACTAAACCAAAGAAAAAAGGTATTGCAGACTATTTTAGTAAAACACCAAAGAAGAAACCTATTTCAAATGGGGCTAAACCTGAAACTCGACAAAGTGGTGTTAATATTGATGAGCATTTGTTGTTTAAAGTGCAGCTGGATGATGAGTAAGTATAGATATAGTGATATAGAAGTAGAGGCTTGCTCAGTATCTATCTATGAAAATGCATCGGTATTGATTTTAAAATTGAAATAATGTTATTCTCTTTATTACAGTGAATCAGAAACATACCACTATTGCAAACCAAAGGAAATTAGGCCACGAGCACGCAATGAAATTGCAATCAAAGATCTGAAAGTCGGACAAACAGTTATGGTCAATCATAATTCTGAGAGCCCATTAGAAAAAGGATACTGGTAGGATCTCACTTTTGCTTAGGAGTCTATGAACATCTTCATAAATAATCAAGCTCGAATGATATTCGAGGTTCTGATCATATTATAATCAATTGATCAGGATTACTCAGCTTATTTTTACTTCATTCCTCATCTGATATATGACTATAATATAGTGGTATTGATATTTACAATGAAAGCTACTCGTTTTTCAGGTATGACTTTAAAGTAGAAGAGATAAAGAAACTACGCCTCAGTTACGAGCTTATAGGCACGTTATACCTTGGTCCTGAGGCGGTGCCTCAAAACGAGACCAAAGTCCGAGTTCACGACAAAATCTTTGCTATTGAAGAAGTGATACCCCTGGCAGACAGAAGCGCTGATTATAAAGAGAAGATGGTTACTCAGCCTGATAAACGTAAGTGAATTATATGGGCCTATCACACTTGCGACTTGCGGGCGATGTGCAAAATTGTTTGGAACTTCATTTCTAACTCACCCGCAGCTTGCTCGCAAAGCACAAGTGTGATAAGGCTCTATAACTTTTGTAAAGCTAAATGAAGCATTCGATTTCTAAGTTTACTCGTTTGTCTATTGTATTATTATTATTCACTTGCAGGTTCATTGCCCTTGAATTGTTTGACGTGTCGTGACAACGAAGATGCGCCGTGCAAAGATTGTGGATGCTTCCTGTGTTCAGGAAAAGAATTTCCTGATAAAGTTAGTTGAATTTTTATTTACACATATTTAGAATGCAACGCGAAACAAAGGAGAGTTGTTTAGTTGAAACTAACGTTTTTTATCACGAGTGTTTATTTGTATAGTCCGCACCGAGCTCTGTGTATTACTATACCATAGACAGCTTTATTGGTATATTACACACAGAGTGCGGTATAATAAGGAATGGCCCGGATCACAGGTGTTAGCGGTCCGAGCCGTAAAAAATAACAACGTTTTATAATAATAATAGACTATAAATATGTGATGCTCTTTGATTAATTATATATTTCGTTATTTTGGCAGGTAGCGTTTGTATTTGAATTTTCCTCATAGTCGATGTGAAAAGCAAAATGTGTCACAATGTCTTGGTAGCAAACAAAATTATTTTCACCACGGGCGTTAACACTTGAATCCCCCACTACGCTCCGGATTATACTTTAGAATGCTTCGCTTCGTTCAGGATTCAATATACGCCCTCGCCGTAAATACATCATTTTGCTTCCTTGTGACACAATCTATTTTCATTAGGTACTGAACTCTACGGCTGGCAGGCAATGCAGCGCACATATCTTTCCGCAACATGCAATAAGGAGGTTTGACGTATTGCAGATAGTGCTGTGCGACGAGTGCAACAAGGGGTTCCACATGATCTGCCTGGAGCCGCCGCTGGCGGCGCTGCCGGACGAGGACTGGTACTGCCCGGACTGCAAGCGCGACGCCAGCGCCGTGGTGGCGCCCGGCGCCAGCAAGCAGCGCAAGAAGGCCGAGAGCACGCGCGACTGGGGCAGGGGCATGGCTTGTGTCGGTACGTGTCTATGACTGGCATCTTTCACTACCCTACAACTTCACCGCGATTTTGTTGCGAAATGGATTTTTTCAACGCCACGCTACTGTAAAGTAGCAATATGAGTAGGCCGCATATCCTTTTACAAATATAATGGGTTTATGGTTGTCAAGCTTATCGTTTCAGATAAAGCAATTATACCTTTCATGCATCAATATAATTATGTAGGTATCCATATGATATTCAGCACTCTTAACATGGTCATGTCTATCGTCGTGACTAAGTATATTGTGAAGCGATAAACGCAACCACCATAGGTTTTCTGTAAAGTTTTCCACTGCCTCGATTTGTATAATTCACCCTAAAATTAAAATTCTACGATTTTAAGACGCTCATAGACAGCGTTTCCTCCATATGATTTGTACTTTACCAATTGTTATAAAATGTTTTAGGAAAAACCAGAACATGTTCTATGCCTGCAAACCACTTTGGACCAATCCCTGGCATTGAAGTCGGCATGTGTTGGAGATTCAGAATACAGGTATGTTGTAACGTATAATCGTAAGAAACTTTATCCAGTTTAATTCAAATTTGTTTATTGCTATAGTCTGGCTAAGCAAAGTCGGCAGAGGTCAAAAATAAGTTTTCTCACAACAAGGGCATTAATTTAGTCTTGATACTTGGCAATCATCTTTCCGTTTAACAAGTATATAAGGTATCTGGATACCTACTGAACCTTAGCTTAGACGGACTATATGTCGTCTAAGCGTATAGCGTCTTGTACATATAATGTATTTTTTTATATGACTCTTCTTTTGATAATATGTATTTTTGTGTATGCATGTTATGGCAAGCATTTCTCTGCGGACGGGCGCTATTCGCTAGTCACCCTTTCATAGCAATTGCGTGCAAAGTAGTCAAGATATATGACGCTGTGCTCGTCACGGGTATGGCCGACGCGGTTTGACCTTGACGCATACGTTGGTCATGGGATGATGACAATGGACTTCACTGACATGAATGAATAATAGTGTGGTTGTCTGCAGTGTGTTTTTCAACGATTTAAAAATTACCGAAAACCGAAAATAATGAGGCTATTCACCATTTTTCGAAATTTTACACTCACTGTCTGTGAGTAAGTGATTTAATCTCTTAGAAAAGTAGCGTGTTCGGTGTATTGTCAAAGTATAAAGATAGCAAGTAGTCAAACTTCGGCCATTTAGGAGCGCGCGATACGCATTCAAGACTCAAGGTCAAGGCGTAGACAGAGCGATCCGTACTGGAGCATTCTTAAAACTTTGTAGTGCGTTCGTTCACGGCGCACATATATACAAGCGCTTTTTTTTAAAGACTGACTAACTCGCGACCCTTATTAGGCATAGCGATAGATTTGAGCGGGTGGTCGGGTATCTGTTGTAGGAAGTAAATTTACTGGTATTATTACTGTGGTATTGTTCTAGCTGTCAGAGACGGGTGTGCACCGGCCGCCCGTGTCCGGCATCCATGGGCGCGACGTCGAGGGCGCCTACAGCATCGTGCTCTCAGGTACCGCTAACTATAATACTTGTTCGCTCACCCAAAAAGCTGTTGGCCGAGCACGCTACTTGCCCCACTCGCGAGGTGCCATCGTGTCTTATCACTTTAAATTGACCATAGTTATGCAGAAAGAACCAGAGGCAAGCTTCGTATACTTGGATTATAGACTTTACGCAATTAAGCGGAAAGTACATAATCCAAGTATACGAAAGTTTCCTCTGGACGCATTCTGCATAACCATAACTATGGTCAATTCAAACTCATTTATTTCTGCAAGTAGGCCTCAAGGGCTCTCTTACATGTCTGATTCGTTTCTTTTGGCGCTTCGGTAGATGACCTTCTGATGAAAAAAGCGCCGGAAAAAACTCACCAGTTTCTCTTTTCAAAAACTACAACAATTGTGACATGATTACATAAAATTACATTAATAAAATGCAACAAGCGAAAAACTGGGCACAGTTTTTTTTTGTTACCAAGAGATGTACAAAAACTTAAAACTACATTTTTAGAGATTTACGTGAAGGGTCTAGGCGTCAAAGCACGGTAAATATATATATAACAAACATTGACTAAAATGAATTGATCGTGCAACGAGTATATTTGTGGTGCAGGAGGGTACGAGGACGACGTGGACCACGGCAACGAGTTCACGTACACGGGCAGCGGCGGGCGCGACCTGTCCGGCAACAGGCGCACCGCCGAGCAATCCTGCGACCAGACGCTCACCCGCGAGAACAAGTCAGTTTTGCTCTTTCCTACACGTGCCACAACCCACGAATGAGTGACGAAAATCCAAGCACTGCGAGGCTTGGAATGGACAGTGAAGACCCTGATCGTTACTTTTAGCACCCCCCAGGAATCACGTAGCATTTTATAATCCTATTAATATCCGATGTCTAAGATTGACACAATCAATTGGAATCTTTCGGCATAGTTGTTATATCTCGGTGTGATCCTCAAAGAAGCGAAATAACACCTCAGCCACATTTAATGTTTTGATAAATTTATCATTTTATGTTCCTGTAAACTACGGCTGTCCATTATTTATGTATAAAGTAAACGTCCTAGAGTTTGACACGCTGATGCCCAATAGTTGATACCTAGCACCTCAATTGACAACATTTCAAATTATATGAAGTGGGCTAAATCAAAAACCATTTCGGCAAATATGCTTCCCGTATGTAACGAGGCAGTTATTTTATTTTTTTACCCGTTAATTTCCAAGATAATCGCGAAAAACTGTAAACCGGAAATGTGACGTAGATAGTACGTACATAGACAATAGACCAAAGACAAAACTAAATCTATCATTTTTTTCATGTATCCGGTTGTCACACTCTGTCAAAAGTTTTCAAATGACATTGTCAGTTCTTACATTTCGGTGTTAAGGCGCGGTAGGACCAGGCTCGCATTTCACATACAAACTAGGGTCGGGCGGAATGCAGATTATTGCAGATTATCTTCGATTTCTAACATAAAAGTATACGTTATCAACCCAAACATGAGAGGATGCCCTGCATGACTGTGAAATCATGATTGTCAGGTATTAATTTTGTCAGAAAAGGTAACTGATGATGAACAAAATGAAAAAAAATGAAAAAAATACTTTATTTTATAGTGTTTTCGCGCTACTTTTCTATCGAGCGAAGTGTTCGCTATCGTGTTCTAAGTGAGAGGAAGCCCTAGATACAGTTCTGAATATTATTATACAGGGTGTCCCTAAAACCAACTTATACAGGGTGTCCCTAAAACCAACTTTTATACGATCAGGGCTGATAGACCAGCTCATAAGAACCTAGATTAAGCAAATTTGACCTCAGTAAAAATCTCTTAGTTTTCGAGATATTGACGTTTTTGTAAAACTCGTGCTAAGTGATACCCTGACTCGGTGTTTTGAGTGTCATTGCTAAAATATTAAGTATTTTACAAATCTGTTTTTTGCTATGTGTGGCCAAATAACTATGCTATTGAACGTATTTTCTATTTTTGCTAATTTATTCATGCTGTGGACACAGTACAATAACAAAAAAAATTATTCGATTTTTTTCAAATTTCACCTCTGACTTCGAACTAGCGTGGTGAAAAAAAAATGTACCAACATAACCAGGCACTCAACGTAAAAAAATTGCGCATTTATTGTAGTTTCTAAAATGGTATAAAATTGACTAAACACTGTAATAATTTTTGAAATAATGATATTTTGTTACAAAATTAACTGTCTGCCGCCTTCATCTCATACGATCCGGTTGAACTAAGTTTGCACCTGGCGTGCTTGACATCACATACAAATTAGGTGCAAACTTCACGTAATCGTCAATATCTCGAAAACTAAGAAATTTTTATGAGGTCAATTTTACTCAGTCTCGTTTTTTATGAGCTGGTTTATCAGCCCTGTTCGCCATTTTGTAAAAGTCGCGAATTTTGATAGCCTGGATCAGTCTTTCGAAAGTCATGACTTCAAATTTCAGTATTTTCTTAATCTGCTTTTTGTTTTAAACATTACTTAATAATTATGCTATCATACCTTATCAAAATAAATTAGATTTTACGTGATTCAAAATATGACCTCGGATTTGAATCGCGTAATACTAAAAACAAATTTATCATGCTAAAATAAAAAAAAAATGTAGTTTAAAATATGTAGTAAGATTTTACACACTAGACACCGTAGTTTTTAAGATAATAGCATTTTAATTCAAAAGGAGGTTATACTACAATATTCCATTGGTTAAATTTCGTACCAGAATTTGAATTTCGAACAGAAAAGGTATGATAGCATAATTATTAAGTAATGTTTAACAAAAAGCAGATTAAGAAAATACTGAAATTTGAAGTTATGACATTCGAAAGACTGATCCAGGCTATCAAAATTCGCGACTTTTACAAAATGGCGAACAGGGCTGATAAACCAGCTCATAAAAAACGAGACTGAGTAAAATTGACCTCATAAAAATTTCTTAGTTTTCGAGATATTGACGATTACGTGAAGTTTGCACCTAATTTGTATGTGATGTCAAGCACGCCAGGTGCAAACTTAGTTCAACCGGATCGTATGAGATGAAGGCGGCAGACAGTTAATTTTGTAACAAAATATCATTATTTCAATAATTATTACAGTGTTTAGTCAATTTTATACCATTTTAGAAACTACAATAAATGCGCAATTTTTTTACGTTGAGTGCCTGGTTATGTTGGTACATTTTTTTTTCACCACGCTAGTTCGAAGTCAGAGGTGAAATTTGAAAAAAATCGAATAATTTTTTTTGTTATTGTACTGTGTCCACAGCATGAATAAATTAGCAAAAATAGAAAATACGTTCAATAGCATAGTTATTTGGCCACACATAGCAAAAAACAGATTTGTAAAATACTTAATATTTTAGCAATGACACTCAAAACACCGAGTCAGGGTATCACTTAGCACGAGTTTTACAAAAACGTCAATATCTCGAAAACTAAGAGATTTTTACTGAGGTCAAATTTGCTTAATCTAGGTTCTTATGAGCTGGTCTATCAGCCCTGATCGTATAAAAGTTGGTTTTAGGGACACCCTGTATACGATCAGGGCTGATAGACCAGCTCATAAGAACCTAGATTAAGCAAATTTGACCTTAGTAAAAATCTCTTAGTTTTCGAGATATTGACGTTTTTGTAAAACTCGTGCTAAGTGATACCCTGACTCGGTGTTTTGAGTGTCATTGCTAAAATATCAAGTATTTTACAAATCTGTTTTTTGCTATGTGTAGCCAAATAACTATGCTATTGAACGTATTTTCTATTTTTGCTAATTTATTCATGCTGTGGACACAGTACAATAACAAAAAAAAATTATTCGATTTTTTTCAAATTTCACCTCTGACTTCGAACTAGCGTGGTGAAAAAAAAATGTACCAACATAACCAGGCACTCAACGTAAAAAAATTGCGCATTTATTGTTATTTCTAAAATGGTATAAAATTTACTAAACACTGTAATAATTTTTGAAATAATGATATTTTGTTACAAAATTAACTGTCTGCCGCCTTCATCTCATACGATCCGGTTGAACTAAGTTTGCACCTGGCGTGCTTGACATCACATACAAATTAGGTGCAAACTTCACGTAATCGTCAATATCTCGAAAACTAAGAAATTTTTATGAGATCGATTTTACTCAGTTTCGTTTTTTATGAGCTGGTTTATCAGCCATGTTCGCCATTTTGTAAAAGTCGCGAATTTTGATAGCCTGGATCAGTCTTTCGAATGTCATGACTTCAAATTTCAGTATTTTCTTAATCTGCTTTTTGTTAAACATTACTTAATAATTATGCTATCATACCTTTTCTGTTCGAAATTCAAATTCTGGTACGAAATTTAACCAATGGAATATTGTAGTATAACCTCCTTTTGAATTAAAATGCTATTATCTTAAAAACTACGGTGTCTAGTGTGTAAAATCTTACTATTTTAAACTACATTATTTTTTTTTATTTTAGCATGGTAAATTTGTTTTAAGTATTACGCGATTCAAATCCGAGGTCATATTTTGAATCACGTTAAATCTAATTTATTTTGATAAGGTATGATAGCATGATTATTAAGTAATGTTTAAAACAAAAAATACTGAAATTTGAAGTCATGACTTTCGAAAGACTGATCCAGGCTATCAAAATTCGCGACTTTTACAAAATGGCGAACAGGGCTGATAAACCAGCTCATAAAAAACGAGACAGTAAAATCGACCTCATAAAAATTTCTTAGTTTTCGAGATATTGACGATTACGTGAAGTTTGCACCTAATTTGTATGTGATGTCAAGCACGCCAGGTGCAAACTTAGTTCAACCGGATCGTATGAGATGAAGGCGGCAGACAGTTAATTTTGTAACAAAATATCATTATTTCAAAAATTATTACAGTGTTTAGTAAATTTTATACCATTTTAGAAACTACAATAAATGTGAAATTTTTTTACGTTGAGTGCCTGGTTATGTTGGTACATTTTTTTTTCACCACGCTAGTTCGAAGTCAGAGGTGAAATTTGAAAAAAATCGAATAATTTTTTTTTGTTATTGTACTGTGTCCACAGCATGAATAAATTAGCAAAAATAGAAAATACGTTCAATAGCATAGTTATTTGGCCATACATAGCAAAAAACAGATTTGTAAAATACTTGATATTTTAGCAATTTCACTCAAAACACCGAGTCAGGGTATCACTTAGCACGAGTTTTACAAAAACGTCAATATCTCGAAAACTAAGAGATTTTTACTAAGGTCAAATTTGCTTAATCTAGGTTCTTATGAGCTGGTCTATCAGCCCTGATCGTATAAAAGTTGGTTTTAGGGACACCCTGTATATGTTTTACAGTGACCTAAGAGTCAAATAAGTGCTCTAAAAATGATTTGGAAACTAGGCTTCCGTGCCCGATTCTGGTCTCACCTCGCCTTAACGACTATTCTTATTTTACGATATTACTCTCGCTCCACTTTAAATACTTGACGACTTGGCTTTTATAACGGACACTGCTGCTTCTTTTCACGCTTACATCGCAATAAAAACGGATATCGCTGCTTCTTTAAACGAAAATTTGGCACTTGTATTTGGACTTATTGAACCTCATAAAAATGAAGACCTCAGATGGATTTGTGCAAGCATTTAGTACCAACTTGCCATGGGTTGATACTGCCATGATGTTAGAGTTCATACAAACGGACGATAAATATAATTTGGCTGGGATACGTCATACGAGGTGCAAAAGCTGCCTTATCGTCTCGAACTTCGTATAGTGCCGCTTCGTACCGTATAGATAGTTTCTACCCCATATTGTGTGCCCTACATTGAGCCCTGTTTTTGCTTTACATATTCCTGTACCTGTATATGAAACTAATAACATTATCCTAAGAAATAAAACTGTAAGGCTTAGTGCGAGTATATTTATTTTCCAAATATATAAGTTTGTGGTTCCAAATTACAATGTGTTGTTTTGTCTTTTGTCGCTACCTTAACTAGTATGTTTTGGGTTGTCATAATAGGGCAGCACATTACACCTCAGGATGCAGAAGACGGTGTAGGTTCATCATGAGAGGTTGACGGTGCTGCCTGGTTTGCTTCTTTTAACGGTCTACTTGTGAGTGATGCTGGAAGACGAGGTTTCAGTTTTGCATTGACATTCATGACTTTCCAATATCTATAGTTTTCCATGTCTTTCTCCAACTGTGAAATGACAATTAGGTATAATAAGCATAAGCCTGAACACTGTGAGGGTAATTTCAATGCACACTGCAAGAATTTGTAAGTGCAAGTGCCAATAACTACCTATTTAAGAAAGGCCTATATAAACAAGGTTATATTAGCTAGTTAAGTTAAATATCACAACACATGAGTACGTACAGTAAACTTTATCAGTAAATAGTCCACTACCAATCTAATACAAAGGTGGGCTAGGTTAAGTATATTATTCGGTTGTACTTACATCGAGATGATCTTCACAGATGAATAACTTCCTTTTAGGAACACGATCTAGCCCCGCCGCTCGACACCATGCCTCATTTTGCCCAGCAGGGACACAAAAAACTTTTTTTGTGGTGTCAGTCTTGTGTTATTACTACACGTTCTTATAAAACAGTTTTTAGTTTCTTTTGATGCCATGTTTTCGTTTTTACTTGTAATTTTATTGAAGAAAATTTTTGTTGACAATTATATGACAATGACGTAACCTCAAATCAATCAACCGTCACGACCCATTTATTTTTTTTCTTAAAGCAAGGGGCAAAGGAAAATGCGTACTCGTGACGTCATATGTCGTTTATGACCTTTCAAACATTCGCTATTTTTTCACTTAATATTTTTGAATGAAAAATTGCTTTTCTGGGAAAATAAAAAAACACGTATACCTTAGAATTTGATTTTTTTTCAATACATAACATAAAATAGCCCACTTGAAAAAATGAAATGTTGTCAATTGCTAATAATTTAATGTTTAAAATAGCAACTACTGAGACAATGTCGAAAAATAAACTAAGAGCCACTTTATGGGCTAGTATGTTGAAAAATGAGTATCCTATAACCTGCCATGAACATGAGTACAATGTTGTTTGACATAGTCGAATTCATATTTCGTATAAATTTTGGGTTTCGAAATCTTCGAATATTTTATTTCAGTTATTCTCTTAAAAAATACTCCAACAGACAGTAAAGGTGTAAATCTAATACCACATAAAAAATACTGCACCTTTGTGAGTCACCGAAACCAGATAGTCACTCGCGAATAGCATCAAATACACTTAATTTCTTGCGAAACTCAAAACGTAATCTTCATACAACATGTGAATGTTGTTCAGAGCGCTCGCGCGCAACTGCGCCGTGAAGACGATCAGCGAGGAGGGCGGCGACGCGGGCGACGAGTGGCGCGCCGGCCGGCCCGTGCGCGTCGTGCGCTCCTTCAAGATGCTCAAGCACTTCCCCAAGTACGCGCCTAAGGAGGGCATCAGGTAACCGGCAAGCGCGACTAATATTCTCTTTTAATAGGCTAAACGACAAAATAAACTGTTTAGTCCGTCAGTTAGATTATTAAAAAATATTGTACACGTATTTTTTCTTTTGTTTGACAAACAAAAAATAACGAGGATATAGTGCTTAGAAGTTTCGAGTGACGTCACTCCTTGGTACAATTTCGTGTGTGCAAGTGACGTCACAAGCCCCCACTCCAGAATTTTGATGATCTATAACTTTGTCGATTTTTAATATTTTGATAAACCGAAAAATTCGTGTCCCATATTTTCCCATAATCTAACTGACGGACTAGATAGAATTCTATATTTTAAACCGAGTCTCATCCCTATTCGGTACGGTATCAGCTAGCACGGAAGAGTTTGTGACCCATTTGTCTTCGACGACTTAGGCGCGCGTCTGGTTATGTTGACTCTACACTCGTCAAATCTTTGACCATAGTTTCTTTGCCAAATATAAATCTTATACACTTTTATTACATTCTTATGAGAGCCCATTCATTACCTACTTTCCAAAATCATTTCACGATTGTTTATCCCTTAGGAACAAAATGTTCCTAAGGATATTCCCTAATATGAATACAAATCCAGGTGTCGAATTTTAATGGATAAATTCGCTACGACAATTTACATCTTAACATATTATATTGTACTGAATGTCTTCGTACAATTATTAACAAAAATGACTAACGCTAATCTGTCTTATACATATATTATAATTTACATAAATGACCACAGTTATGCAGAAAGAGACCAAGGCAAGCTTCGTCTACTTGGATTATATGCTTTACGCAGTTCAATAGAAAGTATATAATCCAAGTGTACAAAACTTACTTCTGGTCTAGATAACTATGGTCAAATAGATTAATAGGTATCTGTTTCTTTCTAGTACTCTATTATAACTGTTTATCAGTCGCGTGCAACAGATATATAATTGGAGTAGATTTACCTTACATTTTCCTTAAGAACAGTAGAATAAAGTGGTCAAAGCTACGCCGCTGCTGTATATGATCGGCACTTAAACGCTCGAGTTTGCGCCAGGTACGACGGCATCTACAAGGTGGTGAAGTATTACCCGGAACGCGGGCTGGCGGGGTTCCGCGTGTGGAAGTACCTGCTGCGGCGCGACGACCCCAACCCCGCGCCCTGGGAGCCCGGCGCCAAACAGTTCTCCATCATTGTTAGTACTACATTTTAGTCTCCGACCGAAACTAGTTTTCAAGGCCGAAACCGAATTTCGGCTTTGTTCTCAGTTTCGGCCGAAACCAGAACCGAAACCGAAACTTCCATATAAGGTCGTGTTTAACATATTATAATTTCTTATTTCAAGTAGTTTATATGTGCTTTTTGAAAAAAAGACTGCCATCGCAGTTCGAAACCGATCAAATTCAGTTTCGGTTTCGGCCGGATGGCAGCCGAAACCGAAACTATGCCGAAACCCGTTTTTGTGCCGAAACTAGGCCGAAACCGAAATTTCGGTCGGACTCTACTACATTTCTAAACTACATACACACGGCTATTCCGCATGCCATTCCCTATTTTGTCATTTCAGCACATCTACAGAGGCTGAAGAACCAAAATACGGACCAGGCCGTTGTTATCGATGTGAATCGTTAACTATTAGTTGCTGACTCCATAATATCGAAAATGTAACACCACATTCGTCAGACAATCCCCGACTTTTCGGCCTAATGCCCTAATTCATCTGATCGACATATTTTTACAACAAAATTGTTTAAATTTTAGTATCCTGATGGCTACTTGGAGGCCGAAGCTATGAAGGCGGCCCTGAAAGCCAAAGCTGCCAAAACTCCGAAAACTCCGAAAACCCCGAAAAGTCCCCAAGAACAGACTGGGGGAAAGAAACGTGCCGCACGCGATATGAGCCCTTCAGAGGCGGACGGTGCCCCTCCCGGCAAGAGACGAAAAACTAATACCCCACTTCAAAAAAAACGTAAGCAATTTTAAGTATTGTCTACTTATTACGTTACTTTTTCTGCCATTTTTTTTTAATTAGCATATAAAATAATAACTTATTAAATACGTATACAATTACAATCTAGCCTAAGTACAGACTAATGAGTAATATAAATTTGACCTAGTTTTATAAAGTTATGATATAAGATTGTGTCCATCGGCACTTTGCTTATTGTCTCTATTTAAGGGGAAGGCACTTTGTTCATGTGTCTATAGTTAATACTTTCACAGCACTTTTAAATTTATCACTTTACACTAACTCAAAGGGTTTCGTTCTCTTTAACTCTTTTTGCCATTTAACTTAATTAATATATATAATAATTTTCACATGATATTTCGAAAGGTCTAATGGACATTTTAGTTGTCAAATCTTGTGATGTGATTGGTAAACGCCTGCAACTGCTGTCAAATAGTACTTTTTGATATAAGTGCGGAAAGTATGTAATTATTTTCGAGTTTCGAGGCGTCTTGACCCGAGCCGCTAGGTAAGACTCGGGACGAGTGGAAATGACACTTCCGCACGTGGAACAAACGACATTTTTTAATATTTGTGAAAATATTACAATGAAACAAAAACATGGCATCAGTTGTCACCATCAGCCAAATCAAGAGAAACTATTTTGGGAAGAGACACAGTCATATGATAATACCTTTTTGAAAATGAGAATTTAATCTCAAAACGTGGAGCTCGCGATGAACTATAACTTACCATTTGATTACAACTGAATACCTTAAAAAAATATTTTTAAAGAGATGGTTGCCATAGTAATTGTTCTCGATGACTAACTTTCAAACCGCTATAACATAACTCAAAAAAATACTTTTATGGTGAC
The DNA here is from genome assembly GCA_947034925.1 of Eudemis profundana. Taxonomy (NCBI): domain Eukaryota; kingdom Metazoa; phylum Arthropoda; class Insecta; order Lepidoptera; family Tortricidae; genus Eudemis; species Eudemis profundana. The sequence continues at coordinate 12,017,390 of OX344815.1, read as the reverse complement.
TAGACATGCTCTTTCCGTGTACCTTACAAATGTATTCTTTAGTGTATGAAAATTAGTTGAAAAGTAAAAGACACTAGTGTTCAAAATATAACTTTACGCACGATATAAAGCTACGAAAACTACCGCTTTTTGAACAAGTGTATTTAAAAAAAACCTTTTGCCACCGTGCTGGCAGCTGGTGGAATTACTATTACTAGAAACCCTCATTAAGCTATACTAGTAATTTTATTGAAGCTACTGTCCAGTCTAGACCAAAATGTTTTATTGTGATCAATCTGTGCATCAACAATAATCTTACATATGCTTAGAAACTAATTAGCTGAGCTCGTCATTACTAAATGCACTTTTAATTTCAGTCGCAAATGGCACTCAGAGTACAAAATCTGAAAATGTCGAAGAAACTCAGAGTTTGAGCGAGGAGGAAAGACAAGTGATTGCGGCTGATACCGTCAACAGCAAGCTGTGGAGCGAGTGCCTGCAGGTGGCCGAGACTCGCGGGAAAGCGGTAGGTACCGCGAGCGTAGCCCACTGCAAATGTTTTCAATGGAGTCTATGACAAAAGTACTAATAATATCAGCGAACTGATACAAGTATATGATAGTTACATTAATTACAAGAGTATAAAACGCAATTTCAGTTTGAATTTTGACTATTTGGAATGATGCACGCTATTAAACCTCAACACCGGGAACCCGCTCGGCGGACGCTAAGCTCGTAGCAGCTACAGCCTACATACGGGTTTTGCCGTGCCATCGGCTACGCTATGTGGTTGCGAGTGTTAAGCAAATGTCTGGATATAAGTGCCTGTGCACATGGCGTTTTTTAACCGCGCCGTCGACGCGCGTTTCGTAGCGCTGTCTCTCTTTACCCGACTGCAGCGAAGCCCAAAGGAGGGTTATGTGTTTGACCTGTATGTATGTATGTCCGTTCCTATGTCCGCTCGTAACTACTCAACGGCACATCCGATTTTGATAAATAATACATCATTAGATTCGTCTTGATGGTGCGAGTGTCACTGGGTATGAAGTTCGTTAAAATAAACAAAATGGTGGATTTTATGCAGTTCAAAGTGCACCGCGGACGGGTTTTTTTTTTAATAAAAATGTGGTTATTTTTTTGACTGTGAGACAAGAGCCAGCGCGAAGAGACAGCGCGTCGACGGCGCGTTTAAAAAACGCCGTGTGCACAGGCCCTAAGGTGCTTGACGGAAATATTTTGAAATCGTTGTTATTAAGTTATTGTATAATTAATAAGAGCAGCAGCAAAATGATTGTTTTCTAATTTATTCCATAATATATGTAGGAGTTCGTTGAGTACGTGACCCAGATGTTCCTGTGCATCATCTGCCAGGAAGTAGCCGCCAGCCCAGTCACCACGCCGTGCCTGCACAACTTCTGTGGGGTGAGTTCAAACAGATACGAGGGCCCAAGTACAAGTTAACCATATAAATCGTATGGTAAGTTTCGTTACAATAAGGAGCATTCAGTAACGTTTTGGTAAATTAAGCCCTAACTACGGTCATCTTTTTTGAAAACGAGCCAGAAACTTATTTGATTATGAGTTTTTTTTTTATGGCGAGTCATAGTGCTGTTGACAATGTATAGTGATGGGTGGGTAGGTCGAGTTTCTCGGTCAATTAAAATCATCGATTAAAATCATTTTAATTGACATTTAGTCGGGTGAAAAAAAACGATCCGCAACATGCTTCGTCAACATGCGTCGTCGGGTGGATAAACATTCTTGCTGACATTTCCGTTGATATTTCGATTTCCCTGTAACATCAGTCATCCGCAACCACGGAACATGCAACTGTGCCGAAACGTCGGAAAAAGTTAACAATTGGGTACTTGACAACTTTTTTCTGTGATATTGTTATAGAAAACCTCTCATTAATAGAAATATTAGTGAAAAAACTACTTCATTATCATAAAAACTCACCGAGATACTACAATGTTAAGATCACATTTTTAGACTTTCCCAAATACGTGCCTAAACGCTCCCTACTGAAGCCCGTTAAACAGTGACGTTATTACCCATACGTTGTTTGGGGAAATCAATAACTTTGTTCTGCAACTATGTTAAAACTTGCGATTATCGTAACGGTTTCATAACAAAAGTTACTATAAATTTTATGGGTTATTTAATGGTATTAATAGTTTTTAATAATTTTATACTTTTAAAATGGACTTTCCCACCCAACTTTGGAGGCCCATAAAAAAAGTTACACGTTACATATCAAACTCAAAACTTGAACTAAGGAAATATGTTCAAGTTTTGAGTCACGCAATAAATACTACCAGATTTCTAATAATTTAAATATTTTTAATAAGTATATATATATATATATATACAGGGTGAATTTTAAATCATGAATCGTAATAATTTTTTTGTAGTCTATACATAGTTAACAATAACTTACAATGCTTTTAAACGTAATAGAGGGTTGAAATTTTCACAGAATGTGCATTTCTGTTGCCGCTATAACAACAAATAATAAGAACTAAATAAATTGGTCCCATAGAGGCAAGCCACTGAGCTCGATCTTCAGCTCTCCTCCAGTCACCACCTACTGCCCTTCTAATGTCGTCACTCCACCTTGTTACAGGGCGCCCTACACTACGTTTGTAATACGTTACGCTACGTTTTGTAATATAACTAGTTCCAGATAATATAGAGTCTATGTTACAATGTCTGCCTGTGGGTTTTACACAATAGGGATGATGACTGGGTTAAAAATATGTAATTCTATTTAGTCCGTCAGTTAGATTATGGAAAAATATGGGACACGTATTTTTTGGTTTATCAAAATATTAAAAATCGACAAAGTTATAGATCATCAAATTTCTGGAGTGGGGGCTTGTGACGTCACTCTTGAGTACAATTTGTACTCAAGAGTGACGTCACTCGAAACTTCTAAGCACTCTATCCTCGTCAGTTTTTGTTTGTCAAACAAAACAAAAAATACGTGTACAATATTTTTTCATAATGTAACAGACGGACTAAACAGTTTTTTTTAGTCATCTAGCCTATTGTAAGCATATAAATGACTAGCTTACACCCGCGACTTTGTCCGCGTAGACTCGTTAATCGCCTTAAGAGGAAACAGGAGGGCAGTTTTTCCATACAAACGTAGTCCCCTGTTTCCTCCCTGGATAATGCCAGTAGAGCAATAATTTTTTGTCGAAAAATCTATGGCTACTATTGATATGTTCCTATGTTTTCCTTTTTACGATAACTTGATTCTCAAAAGAGATATTAACCTTCAAAAACCTAAAAAAAATGCCAGATTTTCCGCTGTGTTCACACATCCAGAAAACAAATTTGACTAGATTATTAAAAAAAAAGGAAAACATAGGAACACGGCCAAAGCCTTTCTTTAATGTTTAATGAAAAAATTAGTTAAATAGGTTAAGTTTTGGGGAAGAAATCAGGGGACTACGAAACGTTGTTTTCATGAAATTTTAAAAGGTATTTTCGGTCGAAGCTGCGCTCTGCGCCGGAGAGGCGGGCAGTGCGGGACAGCGACACATTTTACAAATACCTAATTTTCAATTCTCTCCACCTTACTGTTTCCTCTTAAGGGATGGTTGTGCTATTAGATAACCCCTGTTGCCCTTAGGTGTAGTAGGTATCGTCGCGGTAGTAATAAAAAGTATTATAATGTCCAATCTCGGATCTTAAATTATTTGCATTCCAAATTCAATAAAATTGGTCCAGCGGTTTAAGCGGGAAAAGGTAACAGACAGTAACTTTCGCGTTTGTTATAAGTATTATAAATGCGAAACCAGTTACAACATGCGTTGGCCGCGTTTATACGCAGAGTGTAGAATGAGCGTACAGTAAAACGTGTCTCAAACATTTGAGCTGAAAGGGTTTGATAGTGAGAAATAAAAAAAATGTCTTAAGTTTGTAAATAAGGTTGTAGTTTATTTATTGACCATACAACGTCGCTCTGAGCACAGTATCACTGACGTGTGAGACACGTCACATACAATATCAATAAAATAGTCAACCAAAAATAAATCTTATAAATATTCTATAACTATCACATCACAGATTTCAATATTATAATTTTGTGACCGGACGCCTCGAGGACAAATGAATTCCGGGTCAATATGTAGATACAAATCCAGAATGTTTAGTGTTCGTGCAAATATTCCCTTTAACAAATTTTATACTACTCGACAGACAACATACGGCGGCTCCGGTCACTTCGTTTTATTAATTCCGGTAACAATATTCGCAAGGTCAGCTAATTATGTTATGTCCAATCGCTCGCTAAATCGATCAGCGATAAATAAATAACGGTAGTAGACATTAATCGACAAATATGTATGTTTTTTACTCGATACGTAATTAACAACACCTTCCATTTGTACTAATGTACTTACATGATAACCTTAATCTATCGAAATGCCATGCTTCATTTTAAGATTCTCACTGTCGTAGGATCGTAAGCTTTAACGATTACTTATAAACTATACTTAATTAATTTTTACTGTAACAACCATAGTATCTCTCTCTTATCTACACTATACAATAGTTTAATTTTCACGCGTCCTCTCATAGCGGCGCGGCAGAGCTGTCTCGAATTACAGATCACTTCATGACTAACACTGTAAACGATCTAGGACATCTCTGGAAATACTGTCAAACGGCTGCGGCAGAGACTTCTATAAAAATACTTAGAATAAAAATATAAAAAATGACAATATTATGTAACATCTATCTTAATGGTACCTAAGCTCAAAACGCTGCAATAATTGTACTTTAATTACAACGTATGCCACGGACGGTTGCTAACATAATGGCACTGTCATTAAAACTACGCACGGAGGAAGACTCGGACGGCTACTCCGGATGACTCGTGGCGTTGAAGGGCGACAACGTGGTGAATTCGGAGGCGTTGAGGTGTGCGGAGCCGTGCGGCGCCAAGTCGGAGCCCGGGCTGCCGAACTTCTCAACGATGCGCTCCATGGCCGTCCACGTGCCCACGATGAGGCCCAGCACGCCAAATATCACAACGATGGAGTTCTTGACGAGCATGCGGATGCGCTCCGCGCGCGACACGTAGTACCAGTAGGTGCAGGTCTGGATGATGGCGGGGAACGCCAGCCCCAGCGCCGACAGGCACAGTGCGCCGAACAGCGAGATGAACGCCTCCAGCTCCGGCACCATCGCCGCGATGCCGACTGGAACATATCACGCATTCCTTTACTTAACAAATCTTAATGCTACTTCGGTACATTGTCTTTCATGGCTTAATAACTCGATGCGATTAATAATTTCAAATTTTGTAGCTTCCCCGCCTCTGAAACCACCCCGATTGTACTGAAATTCGGCATGCAATCAACTACAGCATCTTGCTTGTCTAATGACGTAGCGCCTAGGTGGTTTGGAGGGACTAGAACTCCCTGATGGCAAATACTAGTACAGTCGAAAGTGGGCTAGTATGTTTTGTTACACGAGTATTTTCTATTTGAAATCTTGTTTCATCAATCTCTCAACGATACGTTTAACCTAATGGGAGTGACGAATAGGAAGCTAGAGGTTCCAAGTTCATATTTGTGTGAAGGGCACGAGTTGTCCCTAGGTCATGGATGTTTTTGTCCGTTTATGTATTTATTAATTTACGTCTGTCCCAAAATATTTATATTTTGTTTATTTAATTTCTAAGGCACGGTAGGAAATGCTTTCTATGAACACTTCACCACTAGGCTAGTTAACTCGGGCAACTTACATGTGAGAAGAACAATGCTCGTCCTGAGTAAATATTCCCAAACGACTTTGATCTTGGTGTGGGAGAGGCGCACGCCGATGTACTCGTTCCACAGGATGTCGATGGCCACGTAGCAGGCCAGGCCGTGCGTGATGTAGATGGCGAACGCGAGCAGGCACATCACTACACTCGCCAACCTGGACAATCAATTAATTACTCCTGTTATCTAAATGATGCTATGCTTCTTGCGCAATTTCAACAATTAGGTTCAGGTAAAAAATGTTCATTTGTATTCTAATTCAAAAGAATTGCCTTCGCTTGTGTTGTTCTCATGCAAAAGTATGTATTACTTCACTAGTCAATAAGATTCTGCATAACGATAGAAGCTGATTATAAATAGGCTATAGCTATGGCAAAATGAGGTAAGTACCATGTTCCCTAAAACAAAACATCACAAAAATTTAAGTTATCAACAACAAAATCAATACATACATACATTATTTTAGAAAATAGCTAATAAACTTTAAACTATTAAGGAGTCCGTGTGTCAAATCTTCCCCACTTTTGGTCGACGCGACGGAACCGCGATCAAATTGTGACAAAGTGTGCACACTGTTACAGAATGTTACCAAAAATGGTTGTATGGGTCGTCAAGGTTATTTATACGAAATTAATTGCGATCGTTGTTTAGTTTCTAGTTTGAGCATATGAACTATCTTACCAATCAGTATCAGCGGGCAGGTTCAGCGTGATGCTGCCCTTGGCGTTGTCGCCGTATTGCAGGTACCCGAACAGCCCCATGCCCACGTACAAGATTATTATGCTGATCATAGCCCTGTTCAATACTCCAAATTTCCCGACGAAGTCTTTTGGCGTCTTCATCTCGTTTTCTAGAGGCAAAATCTGTAAAACAAGTTCATATTTCAATAATATTCATTTATATATTTCATGAAAGCAAACGTCTTGCTTGTCAAGAGTTAATGAACTTACCACACCAATTGCTTCCAGCGCAAAGAGTACGGTGCCAAAGAACAGTGGGAAATTAGCGAGCTGCCCAACAGGCTGTTTGCCTTCCAGCGTCGGCAATTCTCTGAAGAGATAGTACAAAATGATCCCGAAGCTCAATATGGTTAACGCATTTGCGAGAGCCGAGAACGGCGCCAGGTACTTCAGATCTCTGACGTAGTTGATCAGAATGAGCGGTATGAGGATGGCGCACATCACTTCGAACACCGTCACGTCCACGTAAAAACTCAGCACAAACTTTATATTCTCGGCCACAAACACGACGTATACGCAACATGTCCCTATCTGGTATACGAGTAGAAACGCGTTCACCACGTGCCTGCAACAAACAAATGCGCCATTAATAAGCTATACAACAAATTAAAACGAAATCCCAAAATCGTCACTAAGGATCATTAATTAGTCTTTATTATACTACCGACCGTGCCGTCCAGGGAAACCACGGATCTAACTTTAACTAAGGTTCTTATGAATACACTCGTATTGGTTCATTTCATGCGCGTGTGATGCCACAGTCAGACACAGAAAACTTCAGTTATTATGATCTGTTGTCGAGTCTACGTACAATGAAATTCAAAAATGGTTTACTTTCGTAGCAAAGTACCTATCTATACCATTTTGGACTATTGAGATGAAAAATATAGTAGGTAGGTAGGTAGTTTATACAAATGATATAATTTTATGAAACGAGCCGAAGGTAAGTTCACAATAAGATCACACGAGTGTTTAATGCCTAATTATGTGGGCCAATTTTTTTAAAGTTGTACACTAACTTTTTTTTTAGATCTGAAAAATTATACGACCGCTTTAGCTTAGTTGGTAGTGACCCTGCCTATGAAGCAAGAGGTCCTGGGTTCGAATCACGGTAAGGGTATTTATTTGTGTGATGAGCACGAATATTTGTTCCTGAGTCATGGATGTTTTCTATGTATTTAAGTATTTGTATGTATGTATCTATTAAATATATCGTCGTCTAGTATCCATAACACAAGCCTTATTGAGCTTACTATGGGGCTAGTTCGATTTGTGTAAGATTGTCCCCTAATTTTTATTTTTTTTTTTTATTTATACATCATTTCTACTCAGAATCACGCGTAATATCGTCTCTGATAGAAGAAAAAAAGTGTCCCAAATTTTCCATACAAATATCGCTCTTCCGTTCCGTTACCGCCATACAAGTGTGTGTGTGTGTATGGAAAAGGAACGGAAAAAAATTGGGACACTTTTTCTTCTATCAGAGACGATAGTAGGTACGCGTGATTCTGAGTAGAAATGATGTACAAAACTTCTCAGATTTAAAAAAACAAAATTGGTGTACTTACAATACAACTTTAAAAAAATTACCCATGTACAGTTGCATAACTAGGTATTTTTCATCTCTATAGCCCAAAGTGGTACAAGTAGTACGAAGCAATAAGAACATTTTCACGGATAAGAAATTTGTCCTAACAAAACAGTTCTTCATCCATCTACCTATGTCGGTCATAATTTACGGTTTTCGAACGCATTATAGAGGGTTTATTATATAATGTTATCATTGTTTCCAAATAACTGATTTCTTAATTGCCTTTACTATTTACTTTGCCTTCGGAGTTTCAGGACTATTATACTTATATATACATAAAATAGTGTTAGATAAAAAACTAGCGCCCCAGACATGCTCAAATTCAAGGTATTCATCTAATGTCTAGTATTTACTTTGCCTTCGGAGTTTCAGAACTATTATATACTTTTATATATAGATAAAAAAGTGCTGATAAAAAACTAGCGCCCCAGACATGCTCAAACTCAATGCTCTAGGGCTTCCTCTCACTTAGAACACGATAGCGAACACTTCGCTCGATAGAAAAGTAGCGCGAAAACACTATAAAATAAAGTATTTTTTTTCATTTTGTTCATCACCAGTTACCTTTTCTGACAAAATTAATACCTGACAATCATGATTTCACAGTCATGCAGGGCATCCTCTCATGTTTGGGTTGATAACGTATACTTTTATGTTAGAAATCGAAGATAATCTGCAATAATCTGCATTCCGCCCGACCCTAGTTTGTATGTGAAATGCGAGCCAGGTCCTACCGCGCCTAATTCTTATTCACATGTTCATTGGAATTATGCGAAAAGAGTCTTGAAATATTTGTTAAAGACAAAAGACTATTGTTTAAAATATTCCAAAGGAAAAGCAGAACTAGTGGGATTTGTGGATGCAGACTGGGCAAGTGACACCCTAGACAGACGGTCATACACAGGATTTTGTTTTATGAAATCTGGCTCTGCTATTTCTTGGGAAAGCAAAAAGCAAAGAACAGTAGCTTTAAGCAGTTGTGAAGCTGAGTACATGGCTTTGTCAGAAGCTGGTCGCGAAGCCATTTACTTACAAAACTTAGAGCTTGAGATAATTGGTTCTTGTAATAAGATTGTATTGTTCTGTGATAGTCAGAGCGCATTAAAGCTGGCAAATAATCATCAGTCGCACAAACGTTCCAAACATATTGATGTGCGATACAATTTCATTCGAGAGATTATAAATAGGAAGTGTCTAGTCGGCCGCTAGCGGTGGTTTATTTGAAGAACTATTGAACCACTAGCGGTAAAGGAATAACTAAAATTATTCAACCGCAAGTTATTGGCCATTAAAATTTGTACCTTAATACAAACTGATAGGGTTATTTTTTCATGTACTTATGGCAGCACAGTGAGTATAGTTATTATTACGGCTGAATAACAAAAATAATTATTCTACCGCAAATTAATAGTCATAGAAAAGTGAAATCTATGCATTGCGCTCAAAGTACATATTTCAATACTAGTACATTGTGTATCAAGGGCGGTAAGTAAAGAATTACAAACGAGTGTTTGTTACAAGGCCGAGGCGAAGCCGAGGGCTTTAATAACACGAGTTTGTAATTCCTTTACCGCCCGTGGCACACACAATGTTTTTCATCACACTTGTGAGGAAATCTGATTAAAATAACCTTACTTAACCTAAATAAAATTGTAAAACTGACAGTGACATTAGTGACATATTCCATAGACAATGCGAACGTCAAATCACGTTCGGAAACCATAGCGGTAAAGACTAAAAATGGTTTATTTTATATTTGCAAAATACTGAAATACTATATTTAATTAATGTTACAGAAATATGTTTTTACATGTATTTGCAATAACAGTTCTCTTTAAATAAATATTTCAGTAATAAAAGTTAAAACAGTAAGTTGGCGTTTCCTTTGAAAATGACAAATAAGAGTAAAACAGAACTAGCGTTTCGAATTTAAAAAGAAAACCATTACGCCCTAGGGCGTAATAGGTCATTTACGGCCCGCAAAACCTACGTGTAATGACACCATTTCCGAGCAAGTGTGATGAAAAAATATTTGCTTTCGTAGTGAAGTTAGCTACACAAGGTTTATTTGATTAGCAATCAAAACAAAACATAACCTTGTTGTGATACCTAGTTCTCGATTATTTACGTTTCTGTCTCTTGTTTCAAGAAAAATGAGTGAGAGTGGCAGTGACAGTGATTTACAATTTTCAACAAAAAATAAAAACCGACTTCCAAAAACTTAAACTAAAAAGCAGAAAATAATATGTTAATTACCCGAAAGAAATGGATAATCAACGATTCATATGTTAGCATTTGCAACTTTCACTATGTTTGTTCCAAAATAACTTACTCTGTTTAAAATAATATTCGTCTCTTTACACCGAAAGTGCGATATGGACTGAAAGGTGTTTGTGTATTGACCATTTCGGAACGAACAAGAGACGTCAGTTTGACAGGTACCTACGCGCGAGCGAGGATGATAAGAATGTAATTGTATGAATTAATTAAGAAAAACGGAGAATATTGTGAAATATGGAAGCTGGATTATAATTGGTATCTCTCATATCATTGTTTTATTATATATATTAATATCAGAAGTGCGATATGAGTTGCGCTCACTTTGGTATGTAGATCGCGTTTTACTATTATGTATTTTCATGTTCAAATTACTTATATTCTAAGAATTTGAATGAATTATATATTCTGCACTTAATGAATCAATGCAAACACCATAACGGATGTTGTAATACTATTAATTTAATGCAATTGAAGTATAATTGTAATATTGTTTCGATACAAGCGGGTGTTTATTTACGAACATCGTAATTATGTCTTGTTAAGGTTACATAAGGCCTAGTACCTTATGAACCCCTAAAGATATATTTGTTTTGTGTCCAAATTTATGTTCGGGACGTAAGATATAAAATATGTGCATATTTTTTAGTCTAGACCATGCTTTTGTCAAAGAAGGTCAATGAAATTTATTTCTTGTTTTGCACACCAAATATTAGAATTTAAAAGACTAAGTAAAGGTGTCTTCATTTGATATTTACTTCCGACCATTAAATGTATTATCACCAAATATATTATTACCTACTAGCCTGGTTCATACTCATAATTATGCTTTTCTTTTATGTTAACTGAAATATGCCACTCAACTGTGGTGATCAGTAAACTTATGGATGGTGCAACTGAAATATGCCACTCAACTGTGGTGATCAGTAAACTCACAGATGGTGCAACTGAAATATACTGCTGAATGCGGTGATCAGTAACTATTAAACTGAAATATGCTGCTGAATGCGGTGATCAGTAATTACTAAACTGAAATATGCTGCTAAATGCGGTGATCAGTAATTATTAAACTGAAATATGCTGCTGAATGCGGTGATCAGTAATTATTAAACTGAAATATGCTGCTGAATGCGGTGATCAGTAATTATTAAACTGAAATATGCTGCTGAATGCGGTGATCAGTAATTATTAAACTGAAATATGCTGCTGAATGCGGTGATCACTAATTATTAAACTGAAATATGCTGCTGAATGCGGTGATCAGTAATTATTAAACTGAAATATGCTGCTGAATGCGGTGATCAGTAATTATTAAAATGAAATATGCTGCTGAATGCGGTGATCAGTAATTATTAAAATGAAATATGCTGCTGTGCAATGCGGTGATCAGTAAGTGAACAAACTATTAAACTGAAATATGCTGTGTACTGCAGTGATCGGTAAGTAAGCAAATTATTAAACTGAAATATGCCGTGTACTGCGGTGATCAGTAAGTAAACAAATTATTAAACTGAAATATGCTGTGTACTGCAGTGATCAGTAAGTAAACAAATGATCAAACTGAAATATGCCGTGTACTGCGGTGATCAGTGAGTGAACAAATTATTCCATTGAAATGTTCTATGTACTGTGGTGACAAGTCTTTTCTTCTTCATTGTTCCCTTATTACTGAGGTTCACAACCACATATTTTTAGTCTCCATAGCGTGCAGTCATAGGCCAATGAACAGCGTTCTGCGAGCTGCTGCCAATTAACTCCTTAATGTAGTCAGACCATCTTGCTCTTCCCTGAGTATGCCTCCTATTTATTTGGCTTATAATTATTTGTTTCTTCAGATTGTGCTTTGGAGACCGCATAATGTGTTCGAAGAGACTGACCGTTGACTGACTGTCTGTTGTGGAGAGCCGCGTAATGATGTTGAGCTCTCTTAATATGGATGGAGGTGATCAGTAAGTGAAAAATTATTCAACTGGAATATACCATGTACCGAGATGATCAGTAAATGTAAGTATAGACTGAAATATGCCACATGATGCATTATTGCTGTTGCAAAAACTACATAAGTTTACGTAAGTTTATTCGTACTCATTAACCATGATAACTCGTTTCATAAGAATGAGCATCAAACATCTATAATATAAATATGTAGGTACTAGAAATATCTATTACATTTATAAAGATTTTGTTTACTGTTTTCCTAATAGCCTACATGTAAACAGAGGATGTTAAGTGTAACAATATGTTTCCATATCGAAATTGAAATACCAGTATTAAAAAAAAAAACAACGAATAATTATGATCCATTTATCTATTTTGCAAAGTAAAGTAAGTAGTAAATACTAGCGAGCACTTACTTTGCAGAGTAATATTGAGACCTCTAGACACGTTCAATTACAAACCATCTCTTAAATCACACATACAAAATATGGTTTGTACGCATCCGACTTCATTATTGTATCATCAAACACTGCGTAGTGTGAAGAGATAATTACTAAATAACTCAAGTTGTAAGTTTATCAAAAGACGGATATTAAAAATAAAAAGTAGTGAACTGCATAATGTTATTGGATTACATCACAGAATAAGCCAATCAGTAAGCGTATTATGGACAGATTCTGTTTTAAAAATATATATATATGTCGTATCGTAATAAAATAACAACGTTACATTAGCCAAAAATATCTGATTATTGGCTTGGATAAAGTCATAGAGAGGGCGCTAGTTATGACTGACCATTTAGTATTAGATCCTTTTTGAGTAATGCAGTTTAGATTAAAAGGAGGAAATATGACGTTGACCGATGGATTGTCAGTCTTCTTTGGGAAATATAAGCGATTGAGCCTTTTTCTGTGAATTTATCGTGTAACTTCATTTATTACCAATGCGACATTTAGATTGTGTAAAGAAAGACATGAAGAGCGATACACCAGTACTCAAACTGGTGCGGATACTGGGTTATTGGATAATTATTGGACCATACCACTGTGACCTAAGGTGACCTAAGGTGACCCGGAACCCAAAGGTAATGGTTTTAGGCCTTCCTCGTCATATATATATTATATTCCTGCGGTTTATACTCATAAATATAAAATTTTATGTCTAGTACACAGGCACTGCTGGTTCGTGCTAACAATTACAAATTGATGTAAGTAATGAACTTACACTGGGTGTTGGCTAATGTTAGTGTCAGCTAGTATAACACAATTACACCACAACTACTAAGTTAAAATTTTAGCTAAGAACAGCTGGAGAGCTTTTAGGCTAATTCTGGTTTACATATAATATAAATAATAATTTATGCTTTCATTCTACTTTTTCAAGAATCAATGGACACTAAGATTTACATTTTCTTAAAGGGATAAGTTCGCCTTTGTGCATATAACTTTGTTTTGTGACCCTACAGGGTCACTTTGTATTATTTTGTGCAATAAAGAGTTTAAATACATACATTTCATTAACACCTAATTGGCAATGATTCTATACTGGCCTAGTTGGATATGAAGCATATGAATAGTCACCAATACCTAACAATAAAGTCAACACAGCAATCGAGATGTACAAAGAAAAACTAATCACTAGAAACCCTTCTCTACCAGCTAACTTTTGAGTGAATGATAGAGGATTGTACCTAAATATCAATGTCATAAGGTGTACACAATTGTCGATTGTATCAAGAGTCAATTCTAAGTGTAAATGCACATGTTTGTTTCGGTTCCACGTTAGAGAAAGGTTTCCTTGACCAAAAAAAAAAAACAATTTAATAAATGTAGATGATAATATGACGCGAGATCTCAGTTGCAGATCAAAGAAGATCTAAACCAGTAATAGACTCTGTTATTTTCTTTGCAAGAAAAATACACGTAATCGAAATTTCATAACAAGGACTCATGGGCTTTACATGCATATTAACAGCGAGTATAAGCATTATCTAATGTGCTTGTTCTAATGCAGTGAGATCAAAAAGGATAAGATAAAAATAATAACTTAGATACAAATTAACTAAAAAGGAACTATGACGACAGTTTTATTGTAAAACGATCATCGTGGTCCGTTTCTACTTGAGTTTATTAAAACCTTTATTGTATTACGCATTCAGTAATACAAGTTTACTGTTTACTTAATGTACAGGTACTTAGGTCGACGGCCCAGATCCGGACCGCGGTCCGCCATTTGGTTATTTCTGCTTTAGTGTAGGTAATTAGTCTTCGTCAATTCCAATACTTACCGACAAGCATGATTGGAAAGAGTTCAAGATTTATCTTTTTTTAGAATTTTTGGCCGAAGTTGGGGACAAGTCTGGTTACTGTAGAGACGGACTAATGGAACTCAAATGAAATTAAGAAAGTTCCAAAAGGAACAAAATGAACAAGCCAGCAGGATTAAAATAGAATCTAGCAAAACCAAATTCAAGGGCATCATTATAATTATCATTCAAGACATATCCACTGCGGACATAGGCCTCTTTCTTGGAAACGTTTTGTTGATAGGGTGGATCAGATAATTTATTAGATTATTTAAAATCACATATTATAAAGAATTAAAAAGAATAAATAAAATAAGTTAAAATATCAATTTCTTATCGTAAACGATTTAACTACACATGGCAGACGTTACAAAATTGCACCTATATACCAGACTCTCATGAACCCTGTGAGGGTATAGCAAAATCTTAAATGTAATGTGTGAAGGTATAGCAAAATTCCAAATAGCTGTGCCATACGATACGATAAGGCGATATACCGGTTTTGCTACGTTTGACGGGTGCTGGCTATCGAAGACGAGATGCGGTACATAGCGTCCGCTGTAGCTCGACCCCTGGGTTGTCACGTAGCAAAGGTCACACAAGGAGCTCATAATATATAATTAAAAATAAAGTACTTGAGATCCTTTTTCTAGTGTTAAGTGTTTTAAAAAATATATATATATAATAATATGGGAGCTTTCCTGTGGCGTTTCTCTCCCTCCTGGGAGAGAGAAAAAGGCCTCCTGGCCTAATCTGTAGTGCTCCTTGATTATTTTTAAAAATCAATTTCTCGATGCTCCTTTGGTATGCTCAACGAAATTCAGTCCGAGGCCAAACCTAATCCAATTAAATTATTTTATTCCCATAAAAAAAAAACTGGAAATGATCTAAACAGTCAAACGGATCAACAGAGTCAAATTGTAAACTACATACTTAAGTACTACTTTAGATAGATATTGTTGAAATTGTTTTCCAAGTGACTTATCAGTGTTAATAAGCCTTTTCTAAGGACAGCATCATAACTGATCAAAGACGGATTCATGAAATCGGATGTTGTGCTTGTAAATCAGAAATGCCCAATAGGGTTTAGGGCGAGTATTAAAGTAATATTATAAATAATAACGCAGTAAGTGCCTTGACTCATGAGTTTACCGTCTGTGGAATGTCAGTTCGACGATCATTGTTCTGATAGTCGTTTCGTCGAGCGGGCTGGTGGCGAAGAGTCTCAATCGGCGGATCAAGGGTCAGATACAAATACGATAGGTACTGTACTTCTGGACATGGCGCGCATAGCCAGGAGATTCCTCATTCTGAAGCCCTAAGCATCGGTGGCTTGGGCTCGCCCTACCACCGTGGCTACCCTAGGTTGGGCTTATATTTATGTGTTTATATTTTGTATTTGCATTTTATACGTACTTTACTTTATATACATTCGAATATCGTTCGGCATACAAAATACTTGTTAAAATATATGTACCTACCCTACAGTAGGAATTTGCGATTTCTGGTCTATAATCTCAAGATGAAATTAACTAGTTTAATAAATATCGACAGTTAATTATTTATTGTATCTATTGAATACGAAATGTCAATTGGTTTATGAACACATGTTATGTATAACAAGATATAGGTAATGTGTAACAAAATCTATTGTTGACTCCGCCCAGGATTCAAAATAAATTATGTCACTGACTGAATCCTTGGTGTGGTAACGAAAATATAATATATATGAAACGAATGTAAACTTTATTGCAACGTGTTAATGTTCACGAGTAAAGTAGTTTGTATGGAAAGTAAAATAAATAATAGAGTACAAAAGACAACCCTACTAGGGAGAAGCATATTTGGGATCGTGTCTGGAACATACAATAAGTTTCCAAGTGCCATCCTTGAAGTGTATGACATGCGCTCTTCAAAGGGGCGCTGTTTAAAGTTTTAGCTAACGAGGTGTATTATCCATATCAGAATATTTTACTAATAATTAAACAAAATCTAGCAATAAGCATTAATGTATCCGACCTTATTTAGTTTATGTTAAGCTCACAAATCTGCTCCCTGTGAAAGCTAGTGATAGCTGTAGCTGTTTGTATGCCTTAAGCATAGTGGTTCAAATAACTGATAATTAGATCAATATACATACATATGCTTTACAAATGGAGTCTATTCTATTCTATTTATAACATAATTGTAACGATAGTTACCTATCATTTAGTTTTATCTTATAGCTGAAAGGTATTAATTGGGTCTGTTTATTGAGGTAGGAGTTATCCAGAAATGAAATGACATATCGGGTCTTAAGAATTGTTATTTGTTATCATCATTAGTGTTTCTGCATAACGTTGCTGAAAGAAATTAAGGTATACGTTAACTCTTGATGACCGACCACTGAAGTAAAAATGTTATTTAGCTTTATAGAACACGTAGGTAGGAGACATTCAATTTTTAGCAAAATTTTCAGCGGGGTATCCAAAATAATTAAGATTATGCACATCTCAAAGACTCTACAATGAGTCACCTCTTGTTTCAAGATAATTGGGTTGATTTGGTTTGAAACACCACATTTGGTTTATGACTTTAATAAATGAACAAAAAATTGAAATTAATATATGGACATTTATTTTGAATTGTACGGTTAGGCGAAACTTATGCTATGTTTAATTAGCGTCTAACTTGTCACATGGTTGGATTGACACTAATCGACAGTTTTGGGACGACCTTTTAACTGTCAGTTATCAGGATATTTTGAAGTAGAATAAAAATTGGCGTGATGAAATATTTTTGCTAACACCGTTTGTTGGGTGTAAAGAAAATAAATATAATAATTATTACATATATTCAAAATTGATTTACTGGTGATTCAACACCGCTAAAATGTAAGGTCTATTTGTACTATATTAACATATTAATGAATATATACACAATATGTACATAATTGGTATAAGTACTTATAAACTAGGTTAAGAAATTTGTTTCTATACTGTGTACCATCATAGGGTGTGTCATGAACCCTTCACTTGTAAAGTTTAGTGGGTACATGATAATGCAATAAATTATAATTGTGATAGTTTCACACGTTTATATAAGTACATCTCTTTCTGTATATACTAAACAAAATAAAAATTGTTGAATAGAATATTAATCTATATAGTTAGCCTTGAGTTAGCCAATAGTTTACTAAGTACAATAGAATATTTAGAATATAATAAAATGCATGTACGCAGAGATAGTCGTGTGATAAATTAATCAAACTTTTAACATATTTGTGAAGTTATTACTAATTTGCCTGTATGGACTAGGTATAATTTATGATGAATATGTTCAAGAGATAGGAAGTGCACTGTAATTACATACTTCAAATACATACCTACAAATTATTTGGAGGCACTAATGTAATAGTATGCTTGCTTAGTAGTGTTGTAGGTATTCAATGTTAATAATTAATATAGTTTTGATTAATCTAACCTCACGTGAATATTACCTAATCCTTAAGCAGTATGTGATGAGAAATAAAACAGCAGTCAACACTCAATCAATTGGGTACTTGACTGTAACTGAAATTTGTAGAAATTGTATAAGATCCTGTTAAAATAAGCATAATAGGGAAATCTGTTCAAGTTTTGAGTTTGATATCTAGCGTGTAACTTTGTTTTTATGAGCCTACAAAGTTGAGTGGGAAAGTCTAAAAATGCGATTTTGACATTGTGGTATCTCGGTGAGTTTTTATGATATTGAAGTGGGTTTTGTTTTCACTAATAGTTATATTATTGAGAGGTGTTTCTGTAACATATCATAGAAAAAAGTTGTCTAGTAGCCAATTAGATCAGTTACATGAAGGATTTGCAGTGTGGTCACAAATGTCGGTTACGATATTGATTGTATTTATTGATTAATTACATACTTACTTAATGGGTAACTAATAATTGTATTGTTAGGTATATTATTGCAACATAATATAGGTAGAGTATAGAGACATACATACATGTGAATGGCCGAACCGGAATAGGGTCATTCCGTCTATCAGGACGGCCGTCTGTTAGCATTTGCAACTTTCACTATGTTTGTTCCAAAATAACTTACTCTGTTTAAAATAATATTCGTCTCTTTACACCGAAAGTGCGATATGGACTGAAAGGTGTTTGTGTATTGACCATTTCGGAACGAACAAGAGACGTCAGTTTGACAGGTACCTACGCGCGAGCGAGGATGATAAGAATGTAATTGTATGAATTAATTAAGAAAAACGGAGAATATTGTGAAATATGGAAGCTGGATTATAATTGGTATCTCTCATATCATTGTTTTATTATATATATTAATACATATATACATATACAGATATTTATAGTTTTTAA
>OX344815.1:11933673-11998228 GCA_947034925.1 Eudemis profundana | reverse complement strand
GAAGTCTATACTCTATTCCCCATAACAGCAATAGTGTCGTTATAGTCACTTTACGTTATTGCTAGCAGCCACAAACTTAGGTCAAGGATTAAGCGCTCAATTTGAACTTTACGGTAAAAATGCACAACTACCAACTTAACAAACAATTAAATTCCTACGGTTTTAAAGAAAAACAAAACTTTCCGAACTAAATTCATTGATGCCAACATAAAAAAGTATTTTTAATTTAAGTATATTTTAAATTAAAAAAAAGTTTACCATAGATAGACACATACTGTCAGACAAACGTCATATTTGCCTTGTTTCCAGGTTATGATTAATTTTGTATTTTATAAGTTAAAACCTAGTCGTAGAAAAAGTATTGTATGCAACGTTGTATAATTAAGTCAAAAAACGCTCATTGCGTCTCTATTTAGATAGCATATAAAAAAAAAAAGTATACTGATGAAATTTGGAATATATACATATATATATATATATTTTTTTTTTATTGATATATTATTTTTTTATAATTTATATATATATATGTTTATATATATGTATGTATATATTTTATTCTTGCAGCTCGGGGCGCAAACGCGTTCACATATCGCGGCGCTGATCCACTCTAGCATCTGACGATTGATGAGATGCGAGGGAAAGAGGAGTAAATTTTTTTTCCCTTACGAACTCAATCCAGTCGTCATTTGATATGATTGTGAACCGTTTAAATAGTGAATTTGATCGCGAGCGGTTTTATAGTATAAACGAGACCAACGTTCTTGTCTGGTGGTATTTGATTATTGTTAAGTGTGACGGCGCGCCGCGCCCCTGCTTCTGCGTGATGAGCGCGCGCGCAGTCTCCTTATTATGATTGAATGAATATCCATTGACATTTGTTTATACATATAATATAAAACTGCTGCACGTCGAAGATATATGTTCACTTATTTATTTCTGCACTTTGTTCCTGGTTAACACGCACGCTGTATATAATATACTGCGACCTCGAATTGCGTTACAAACGGGACTTTGTTTAAACCCTAGTGCCGCCCACTATTGGATTATGTGTGTAAACTTGTTCATGTCGCTACCTACGGCTAGTTCGCGATATTGGTTCACGATTGGACTGTGGTCGTGACATGTACGAGAAAACCGCATTTTCCTAATTGTGGCGCGCGGTCCGGTCCGGGTATAGTTTTATACTGTCCCGCCGGATTCACATGAAATCCACAACAATTTAACCGTCGGAAACCCCCTCCTCCCCTGATTATATTACGTTGTTATTTGTATAAGACGTAGATATAGCAGCGGGGGAGCTTTCGACGGTACTGGTTGTGGGTTCAACGAGCTCTCAATCGCCGGGCGCTCGATGTAATTCTTAACGTAAACGACCTTGTAAGATGATTCTAAACGTCCCACCGGGACGTATAGTGAGATTTGTGTCTGGTCGTGGAAGAACGTTCGATATGGGTGCGATGAAACACGCTTTTATCGTGTTGAACCGCACTACTAATAATGATGATGTCACATTAATTATTTTTTTTGTGCACATTATACATATAAATAAACGCACACAATACGCGATACGCCACGCCGGATTCGGTTTATTCGAACGGCGCGCGTCGTACTCGGCTTGTGTCTATCCACCCCAACGGGGTTGGTGTGCCGCTAGTGTTTTGTCAATTTTATATTGCGAAACAGTAGCAGCTCCCTGGTTGATCCTGCCAGTAGTTATATGCTTGTCTCAAAGATTAAGCCATGCATGTCTCAGTGCAAGCCGTATTAAGGCGATACCGCGAATGGCTCAATATATCAGTTTTGGTTCCTTAGATCTTACTCAGTTACTTGGATAACTGTGGTAATTCTAGAGCTAATACATGCAATCAGAACTCTGACCAGTGATGGGATGAGTGCTTTTATTAGATCAAAACCAATCGGCGGAGGGCCTCGCGTCCGAAGTCGTAACATTTTGATGAATCTGGATAACTTTTGCAGATCGCACGGTCCAGTACCGGCGACGCATCTTTCAAATGTCTGCCTTATCAACTTTCGATGGTAGTTTCTGCGACTACCATGGTTGTCACGGGTAACGGGGAATCAGGGTTCGATTCCGGAGAGGGAGCCTGAGAAACGGCTACCACATCCAAGGAAGGCAGCAGGCGCGCAAATTACCCACTCCCGGCACGGGGAGGTAGTGACGAAAAATAACGATACGGGACTCTTACGAGGCCTCGTAATCGGAATGAGTACACTTTAAATATTTTAACGAGGAACAATTGGAGGGCAAGTCTGGTGCCAGCAGCCGCGGTAACTCCAGCTCCAATAGCGTATACTAAAATTGTTGCGGTTAAAAAGCTCGTAGTTGCATTTGTGCTGCGCGCTGTCGGTGCGCCGCTTCCGCGGCGATACTGACACGTTTGCGGAGCATATCGTCGGTGAATCGTGGGTAAAACTACGGTTCAATATAAAAATCCTATCGCGATGCTCTTCAGTGAGTGTCGAGGTGGGCCGACAATTTTACTTTGAACAAATTAGAGTGCTCAAAGCGGGCTCAAAATGCTGCTTGAATATTTCGTGCATGGAATAATAGAATATGATCTCGGTTCTATTTTGTTGGTTTTCAGAACTCCGAGGTAATGATTAATAGGGATAACTGGGGGCATTCGTATTGCGACGTTAGAGGTGAAATTCTTGGATCGTCGCAAGACGAACATCAGCGAAAGCATTTGCCAAAGGTGTTTTCATCAATCAAGAACGAAAGTTAGAGGTTCGAAGGCGATTAGATACCGCCCTAGTTCTAACCGTAAATATGTCATCTAGCGATCCGCCGACGTTACTACAATGGCTCGGCGGGCAGCTTCCGGGAAACCAAAGATTTTGGACTCCGGGGGGAGTATGGTTGCAAAGCTGAAACTTAAAGGAATTGACGGAAGGGCACCACCAGGAGTGGAGCCTGCGGCTTAATTTGACTCAACACGGGAAATCTCACCAGGCCCGGACACCGGAAGGATTGACAGATTAACAGCTCTTTCTTGATTCGGTGGGTGGTGGTGCATGGCCGTTCTTAGTTGGTGGAGCGATTTGTCTGGTTAATTCCGGTAACGAACGAGACTCTAGCCTGCTAAATAGGCGTCGTCATTTAGGTGCGCGCGGCCGTTCGCGGTCGCGCAACTCACTGGCGACGTATTAAAATTCTTCTTAGAGGGACCGGCGGTTTCGAGCCGCACGAGATTGAGCAATAACAGGTCTGTGATGCCCTTAGATGTCCTGGGCCGCACGCGCGCTACACTGAAGGAATCAGCATGTTCTCCTTGGCCTAGAGGCCCGGGCAACCCGTTGAAACTCCTTCGTGCTGGGGATTGGGGTTTGCAATTATCCCCCATAAACGAGGAATTCCTAGTAAGCGCGAGTCATAAGCTCGCGTTGATTACGTCCCTGCCCTTTGTACACACCGCCCGTCGCTACTACCGATTGAATGATTTAGTGAGGTCTTCGGACCGACACGCGGTGGCTTCACGGCCGTCGGCGTTGCTGGGAAGTTGACCAAACTTGATCATTTAGAGGAAGTAAAAGTCGTAACAAGGTTTCCGTAGGGGAACCTGCGGAAGGATCATTAACGTGTTTTTCGTGTATAATGTTTTAATTATATTATACGTGATAATAACAATATATATACAATATATATTGCTATTACAAGGATATGGCGCCACATCGATATTGGTTAAAATGTCCAGTCACTTCGAAAGACCTTTAAACTGGGATTCTAAATCTGCATGAGGCACCATTCTATTATGAATACTTTAGCTGTAATGAGACTTTGAAATAAAATGTGCCAGCGAAATTATGATGTTGGCAGAGAAATGATGATTACATGCAACAATTCGCCGCGTCCATCTTTACTTCGATGTGTTTCATTATTGTTGTTTTACGTAAATTATTACAAAAATATTGTCATTCTTCCATATTGTCAGATATCTAACACAGAATTTTCCACCGAGATTTTATCCGGAGCTCATTCTAGCAGAGAATAACTTGATGAAGTGTGAGAATGGATAGGCTCAGCCAGTTGCGCGGCGGCGCGGGCGGCTCGCGCGACCACTCGCCGGACGACTCTGCGGCCGGCGACTCTTTCCTCACGGCCAACGACACCCCCTCCAAGTACTACTCTCTTTCAGAGGACGACTCTTCCTTTGACATCACCAAAGAGGTCTCCCTGGCGCCGTCAACCTCGACTCCCACCTTGAGTGACTCGGACTGATGGCGCCACTGAGCGTGCGTAAACATCAGCTCAGTGTAAATGTGAAATTAAAAATAAATAGAACTTATTATTAGCGGTAAAAACAGTGAGGAAAGTTGATACCTGTGCTATTACACCAGACTTGTTGTGGACAGTGATGACAAATGTGTGGAATGTCATAAATAACGGAAAACAAAAAAACCCTTAGTGATAGTGACACTTAAGTGAAAATAAAAACATTGTTTCTTCATTGGACTTATACAGAATTTGTTATGAACATTTTAAACGGTTATCATGTGTTATGAAAAGTTTAAACTGTGAATTGGACAACAAACTAACAGTTAGTACATATTATAATACCTACAAATGTGCTAAATCATGTTACCGTGATAACCGTCATCCAAACGAATTGGAAGGTGCAGCGCCATCTAGCGTGGTCTAGCTAAACTGCGTATCTTTGCACCCGTACTTTATATAACGCCATCTAGCGTGATCTAGCTCAACTGGCTAGGTAGTGCAGGAGCACACAACTCCGTATCCCTGTACCCGTGCTGTGTATAACTGTTACTTAGTACGACGTACGTCTACAAGAGGGCGCGACTATCATACAGTTTGAAGCTGACACCTCGATATATGATATATAATAATGGGAGATATTAATACAAGATCACATGGGACCCGGGCGAACTCATTAACCAATGAGCCATTAAACAGCTCCATACTAAATGCCACAATGTTCGAGACCAGTTTGATCAGTCTACAAGGCATACCAATAGAGCACGAGGATATTGAAGAACTGAAGAACAAATTGTTATCACTTCAAACAGAATTGAACTCAGCACATGCGGAAATTGATAACTTAAATATAGAAACAAGAACACTTAGAGAAAGTTTACAAAAGCAAGAAAAACAAATTGAAATTTAAAAAAAAGACTATAAGCTTAAAAAAAAAAAAAACATACGACAAAATCACGCGCTATAATAGGGTGTATTTTTGAAACGAGTCTTTTTTCGTAATTTCGCTGGACAAAATTTTATTTTTCGATATTGGTTAAAATGTCCAGAACTGGGATTCTAAATCTGCATGAGGCACCATTCTATTATGAATACTTTAGCTGTAATGAGACTTTGAAATAAAATGTGCCAGCGAAATTATGATGTTGGCAGAGAAATGATGATTACATGCAACAATTCGCCGCGTCCATCTTTACTTCGATGTGTTTCATTATTGTTGTTTTACGTAAATTATTACAAAAATATTGTCATTCTTCCATATTGTCAGATATCTAACACAGAATTTTCCACCGAGATTTTATCCGGAGCTCATTCTAGCAGAGAATAACTTGATGAAGTGTGAGAATGGATAGGCTCAGCCAGTTGCGCGGCGGCGCGGGCGGCTCGCGCGACCACTCGCCGGACGACTCTGCGGCCGGCGACTCTTTCCTCACGGCCAACGACACCCCCTCCAAGTACTACTCTCTTTCAGAGGACGACTCTTCCTTTGACATCACCAAAGAGGTCTCCCTGGCGCCGTCAACCTCGACTCCCACCTTGAGTGACTCGGACTGATGGCGCCACTGAGCGTGCGTAAACATCAGCTCAGTGTAAATGTGAAATTAAAAATAAATAGAACTTATTATTAGCGGTAAAAACAGTGAGGAAAGTTGATACCTGTGCTATTACACCAGACTTGTTGTGGACAGTGATGACAAATGTGTGGAATGTCATAAATAACGGAAAACAAAAAAACCCTTAGTGATAGTGACACTTAAGTGAAAATAAAAACATTGTTTCTTCATTGGACTTATACAGAATTTGTTATGAACATTTTAAACGGTTATCATGTGTTATGAAAAGTTTAAACTGTGAATTGGACAACAAACTAACAGTTAGTACATATTATAATACCTACAAATGTGCTAAATCATGTTACCGTGATAACCGTCATCCAAACGAATTGGAAGGTGCAGCGCCATCTAGCGTGGTCTAGCTAAACTGCGTATCTTTGCACCCGTACTTTATATAACGCCATCTAGCGTGATCTAGCTCAACTGGCTAGGTAGTGCAGGAGCACACAACTCCGTATCCCTGTACCCGTGCTGTGTATAACTGTTACTTAGTACGACGTACGTCTACAAGAGGGCGCGACTATCATACAGTTTGAAGCTGACACCTCGATATATGATATATAATAATGGGAGATATTAATACAAGATCACATGGGACCCGGGCGAACTCATTAACCAATGAGCCATTAAACAGCTCCATACTAAATGCCACAATGTTCGAGACCAGTTTGATCAGTCTACAAGGCATACCAATAGAGCACGAGGATATTGAAGAACTGAAGAACAAATTGTTATCACTTCAAACAGAATTGAACTCAGCACATGCGGAAATTGATAACTTAAATATAGAAACAAGAACACTTAGAGAAAGTTTACAAAAGCAAGAAAAACAAATTGAAATTTAAAAAAAAGACTATAAGCTTAAAAAAAAAAAAAACATACGACAAAATCACGCGCTATAATAGGGTGTATTTTTGAAACGAGTCTTTTTTCGTAATTTCGCTGGACAAAATTTTATTTTTCGATATTGGTTAAAATGTCCAGTCACTTCGAAAGACCTTTAAACTGGGATTCTAAATCTGCATGAGGCACCATTCTATTATGAATACTTTAGCTGTAATGAGACTTTGAAATAAAATGTGCCAGCGAAATTATGATGTTGGCAGAGAAATGATGATTACATGCAACAATTCGCCGCGTCCATCTTTACTTCGATGTGTTTCATTATTGTTGTTTTACGTAAATTATTACAAAAATATTGTCATTCTTCCATATTGTCAGATATCTAACACAGAATTTTCCACCGAGATTTTATCCGGAGCTCATTCTAGCAGAGAATAACTTGATGAAGTGTGAGAATGGATAGGCTCAGCCAGTTGCGCGGCGGCGCGGGCGGCTCGCGCGACCACTCGCCGGACGACTCTGCGGCCGGCGACTCTTTCCTCACGGCCAACGACACCCCCTCCAAGTACTACTCTCTTTCAGAGGACGACTCTTCCTTTGACATCACCAAAGAGGTCTCCCTGGCGCCGTCAACCTCGACTCCCACCTTGAGTGACTCGGACTGATGGCGCCACTGAGCGTGCGTAAACATCAGCTCAGTGTAAATGTGAAATTAAAAATAAATAGAACTTATTATTAGCGGTAAAAACAGTGAGGAAAGTTGATACCTGTGCTATTACACCAGACTTGTTGTGGACAGTGATGACAAATGTGTGGAATGTCATAAATAACGGAAAACAAAAAAACCCTTAGTGATAGTGACACTTAAGTGAAAATAAAAACATTGTTTCTTCATTGGACTTATACAGAATTTGTTATGAACATTTTAAACGGTTATCATGTGTTATGAAAAGTTTAAACTGTGAATTGGACAACAAACTAACAGTTAGTACATATTATAATACCTACAAATGTGCTAAATCATGTTACCGTGATAACCGTCATCCAAACGAATTGGAAGGTGCAGCGCCATCTAGCGTGGTCTAGCTAAACTGCGTATCTTTGCACCCGTACTTTATATAACGCCATCTAGCGTGATCTAGCTCAACTGGCTAGGTAGTGCAGGAGCACACAACTCCGTATCCCTGTACCCGTGCTGTGTATAACTGTTACTTAGTACGACGTACGTCTACAAGAGGGCGCGACTATCATACAGTTTGAAGCTGACACCTCGATATATGATATATAATAATGGGAGATATTAATACAAGATCACATGGGACCCGGGCGAACTCATTAACCAATGAGCCATTAAACAGCTCCATACTAAATGCCACAATGTTCGAGACCAGTTTGATCAGTCTACAAGGCATACCAATAGAGCACGAGGATATTGAAGAACTGAAGAACAAATTGTTATCACTTCAAACAGAATTGAACTCAGCACATGCGGAAATTGATAACTTAAATATAGAAACAAGAACACTTAGAGAAAGTTTACAAAAGCAAGAAAAACAAATTGAAATTTTAAAAAAACTTAGTTTTGAGCACCCCAGTACTCCGGGATCTAACAAAAAAGTAAAAAAAGTATGTACGACTACAGAAACAACCTCGGGAATTAATAAAATAACGCAGTCATACCCCCGCGATACCATAATCCAAACAAGATACCAGAAGCGGAATGAACCTGTTCCCTTCAAAAATAATACTGAGAAGACCGGAAAAAGTGACATCGCAGCTTGTCCAGAGAAGATCTCTAAAAAATCCAAAAAATCTGTAAACAGCTCTAAAAAGTCACCTACTGAAATAACACAAAAAAATCATTACAAAAATCCCCCATATGGAAGCTCAACAACACAACTCCAAAAGGACTGTAATGCGAATATACATTTGAAAGTCCACAGTAAAACTAAAAAGGGCCAAGAATCGCGTACTCAAAAATCGCCTGAAACTTGCCCACTTAATAACAACCTACACATTGCCAGCCCCTCGACATTGTGCAAGACATCATCCGAGCCAACCTCGCTAGCCGACGAAATGCCTCAGGGCAAAACACAACAGCGGGCAAGTCAACCACCCTCGGGTCTTGAGCCAACACCGCACACGAATGGACAGTCACAGAATCAACAAAAAACAAGTCCATCATCGTTGGGCCATCACCCAATTTTAAGCACTAATGTTGAGCCACAGGAGCAAGGACAACAGCGAGAGAGTCAACCATCGTCGGACCTGGAGCGATCTAAGTGCACTAAGGGACAGCCACAGGACCAGCAAGAGGCAAGTCCATCATCGTCGGGCCGTCAGCCAACTTCAAGCACCACTGTAGCCCCGCAACAACAAGGACAACAACGGTCGGGTCAACCATCGTCGGGCCTGGAGCAAACTCCATGCACGAACGGATGCGATCTGTTGAGACTCGGCCCTACGCCAGGTGATTCGTCCGTGGACGATGATCAATGAAAAATAATAATCGCGTACTATATTACACTGTGTATGTAAAATAGTGCGGTTTTTTTTTTCTCTCCTTCGTCTCTCAAATACATGAACACAAATATACCGCCTTATATTTGTATTCATGTATTTGAGAAGCGATTCTCTTCAGTGGGGTGTCGAGGTGGGCCGACAATTTGACTTAGAATAATTATTGAATACACGAATACATATATATTTTTTTTTTTTTAGAGTTCCATACCAGAGTGGTAGACAAGGGACCCCCATCTGTACACATACTTATTTGCGCTCCTACTGAACTGATCGCTATACAGTTTTTCTTGAAATATTCATGTATATCTATCTACTTATGAGCAATGAGCGGATGATCAATAAAAAATAATAATAATCGTAAATATGTATAAAATACATGAACACAAATATACCGCCTTATATTTATTTGTCTATCTATATCGCGATGCTCTTCGGTGGGGTGTCGAGGTGGGCCGACAATTTGACTTAGAATAATTGTTGTAAATAGCTATATGTGTTTTTGTCTTTTATAAATAGTAATAAGTTAATCAGTTAGGTTACAGATGACTTTTATTTAATTTTATATCGAAATGCCATAATGAATCATAATGTGTTAGGTAGTTTTAAGAAAATGTATCAAAATGATGATTATCGCTACAAAGATTCATGGCTCAGGAATAAATCACCTTCCTATTGCATCCAGCGTATTGTCGATTTACGCTAAAGTAGCTAAAATAGGCGGTAACTAACTAACATGTCATCCGTCCTTGTCTCACTTACGAGAAAAATGACACGTTAGAGAGAGACAGCAACAATAACAAACATTCTTATAGGAAATTATCCTTTAATATTAAAATCGACACAAAACAAAGATAATCATCACCCGAATCAGATCTTTAGGTAGGTTTACTCATAAGACCTAGATTTAAGACCTAAATTAAGAATTTCATTGAATAAATATGATTTTTCACTAAGGTATATTTATTTTTCCTCGAACCACAAAAAAAGGTTCTTTTCAAGATCTGATTCATATTTCTGTATCATTTATGTGCTATTTTACTTGTGCTTTATTAAATAAATGAAGGAAAACAGAAATCCGATGCCATGAGATAAGTCAATAATAATAATAACAAGTCACGTGACCCCTTTCGTCCGATATAAAAGAGGGTCGATTCCAATTGGAATCCAGTTCGACCTCCGCTTCCACCAAAGCAACAAGCCTACGATACCTCATAGCATCTGACTTCTATTCCCAGTTTAAACTTCAACAAGTATTTTTTTACTCAGTCTCCTATAATCTACAGTTCAATTAAAGATAGCAAATATAGTGCTGTCTTTAATAATGGTCCTTCATCACCGGGATCTATAGAATCAGTTTTTGGTAAAGGTGCTATCGCACCGAGGTATCGTCGAGTTTTTATTTTACTTTTTACTCTTTTTTCTATTTTTTGCATTTTTTATTGTGTGTATTTTTTGTGTGTGTACATATACGCTTTAAGACGTGTAGCCCGAGCTTAGGCAAAGGCGAAAGACTTGGCGTGGACCGTATATCGGTTATCGGTGCTGGTTTGAGGATAAGTACTCACCTTCACCTGGTTCTATCGCAAAATCTAAGCCAAGTAGGCTCTGGTGGAGCGTGTCGAACTCAACGCATCAGGCGAAGCTCACCTAACGGTGTCAAAGAGCTCGTCTACGGTGCGCAACGGTCATGGTGAACGTAGGGCGAGTTCACCGTTCTAAGGCTGTTAGAACGTACAGCCCAACCGCTTGCTGTCGTACTTGCTGTGTATCCGGGGAATTGAAGACGTAAGCTTGTAATAGGCAATTCTGTTACTAAGAACTGTCCTTTTGCAAGTTTCGTTGAATTTTCACGGCAAAACGGGTTACATTCCAGAACCCCGGAGCCCCCGATCAAGATACACACGTAGTCGATAGACGGTTCCCACCCTTTCCTAAAATCCTGGCTGGCATCACCGCGGTAGTACGCCAGTCAGGCCCTAGGGCTAGTAGGTACGTCCGGCGCTAACCTATCAGGGGGTTAGCTCCGACTAGGGCAATAGGAAGGTGATTTAGTAGGGAAACGGTTATTTTTTGTTTTAATCAAGCGTGTTAAGTGAATTATTTTTTGTTTGTTTGAAAATTATTGTGTAAATTAATGTCCTTTGATTTGAGATTCGCGAATTATTTGTGTGTAAAGTATATTTTTTGTTTGACTGTTTAGAAGTCCGCGGTTAAAATTAAAATCAGTGTTTTTTAATTGTGAAAATCTTTACTCTAGTTATTAGGTTGTTATTGTGTTAGTTTAGGGACCCCCGCGTGTGCAAAATGAGTGAAACGTCTCAAATGTTGTTGCGCTCCGGAAAGCGCGCGCCAACGGGTGAAGCGCAGTCAGAGTCAACACCCACGTCGGGTGATACATCCTCCACTAGCACAAACACATGGAGTAAAGAGCCTGGCAGTGACCCGCCAAACAAAGAACCGGTAAATGTCGCGACACAGGGTGAAACGTCTCGGAATAAAAGTGGACCGGCCACAGTAGTGAACGTAAACGTTAATACACATACCGAGTCCCAATTGTCAGTCCTTATGGCTGAATTGGAAGTACGTCAGGCAGAGTTGAGGCAGGCTAAGGCGGCATCCGCGGAAGCGCATAGTAAATTGGAGATCGCGAGATTAGAAGCGCGTCAGTCTACTAGCAACGCGTCGGTGCAGGGCGAGCCTGAATCACGAGTAGAAGGTTGGTTAAACCAACAGCTTAACGTACAAAATACTGAGTTGTGTATGCGTAGTAAAGGTCAGGTCATAGGGCAGCCGACATTAGGTCAACCCGCTCGTTTCGTGAACCCAGATATGGAGTTGTTGTCGAACAAGTTAGAAGCGGTTGTGTCCAAATCTAGAAACCCGCCCTTAATGCAGAGACACGTACCGGAATTGACGCCATTTTCCGGCGCAATAACCGAGTGGCTTGCATACAAGGCCGAGTTTATGGACACAGAGGCCATGTTCACAGACGTTATGAACGTGGGCCGTATTAGGCGAAGCTTAAGAGGGGACGCTAGGCACGCGGTAAAGTCCATACTATACACAGTCGCGGATCCGAACGAAATCATAAGTTTGCTAGAAATGCAATTTGGCAACCCGGAGGCTATCGTTATGGCCGAGATAGACGAGGTAAAGCGGTTACCAAAGCTAGCAGATGACAGTAGCAATATAACAATGTTCGCAGGCCAGGTGGCCAACGTTGTGGCTACCATAAAGGCGTTGCAACAGGAGCAGTACCTCTTAGCTCCCGAATTAGTCAGCAGGCTCGTAGACAAACTTAATCCCATACTCAAGTATGAGTGGAACAAGTACCGAATGAGCAACATGTCTCAACCTAGCTTAGTAGCAATCTCAAACTTCCTAAACGAGACTAGTAAGGCATCAGGTTTGTCTCGTCGGCCGCTGACACGTACGAAGCATGGAACACACGCTGTGAACCGGAGGGGCGTGGCTTCCCCCTCCACTTCGAGATCGCGTAGTAGGGATTCTTACACTACGGTTAGTAATTCACAAATGCGTGCGGAACATGCAGCAATTTCAACTAAGAAAAGCGTACCAAAGCATACAGTAGCGCAAATTAGCAAACCCGCGCAGAACAATAACACTCGAAAACCCAAAACGCAACGACCGCCTAAAAAAGAGCAATTTTCACATTCGAATAGTAAATGCATAATTTGCAGCGGCGAACACTCAGTTGAAAAGTGTGCCGATTTCATTAAGCTCTCTATAGACGATCGTTGGGCCAAGGCTAAAGAGTATAAGTTATGTTTTCGTTGTCTGAACGCGTCACATAGACGACCAGTTAAGTGCCCGTACGTTCCGTGTAAAATAAATGACTGCGAGTCAGCACATCACAAATTATTGCATGGCCTAACCAGGTCTAATCAGACACGCGGTAACATAGCTTCGGTCAACCTAACGAGGCGCGCAGATACCTATCTAAAGGTCATCCCTGTCGAACTAATAGGACCTTTAGGTACCGTAGAAGTATTTGCAATGTGCGACGAAGGTAGTACGCTAACCATGCTCGAGCAGGAGTTGGCTGACAAAATAGCCCCTAGAGGCAAAACGGAGGTACTAACCATCGAGGGCGTCGGTGGTAACATAATAACGGATAACAATTCGTATAGGGTAGATTTATCGATCCGCGGCGTCCATAGTAGGAATATAGAAAAGGTCAGTACATGCACCATCAGCCAGCTTAACTTG
This sequence comes from Eudemis profundana, assembly GCA_947034925.1. Taxonomy (NCBI): domain Eukaryota; kingdom Metazoa; phylum Arthropoda; class Insecta; order Lepidoptera; family Tortricidae; genus Eudemis; species Eudemis profundana. The sequence continues at coordinate 11,984,785 of OX344815.1, read as the reverse complement.
AGCCCGCAGACTATAAGCAGGGACATGGTAGACGCTTGCCCACATCTGGAAAAAATACGCGACCAGTTGTGTTATGACGAGGCCACGCCCCGTATGTTAATAGGACAGGATAATTGGCACCTAATAGTATCCAGGCAGGTATTAAGCGGTCATAAATCGCACCCCGTAGGGTCATTACTGTCCTTAGGATGGACACTTCATGGGCAAATGGCGAGGCCATATCATTTAGTGGGTAGGGTAAACCGTGTAGCTCATAACGATGAGCAAGAAACATATAACTTGATAAAGCAACATTTCAGCCTGGAATCATTGGGCGTCGAGCCGCGAACGCAAAAGTCCGACCCCGATAAGCGCGCCCTAGACATTTTAGATAGAACGTGTACTAAAATAGAGGGCGAAAATAGGTACCAGGCAGGTTTATTGTGGAAAAATGATAACGTAATGTTGCCCAACAATAGAGAGCAGGCTCTTAAGAGACTTTTCAGTTTAGAACGAAAATTGGACAAGGACGGGGCGCTCAAAATCGAGTACTCGCGACAAGTTCAAAATTTGTTAGACAAAGGCTATGCAGAGAAAGTTGATACTCAATCGGCGTCTAAACGACTTTCTTACCTACCACATTTTGCTGTGGTACATCCGCAGAAAAAGAAGCCTCGTTTGGTGTACGACGCGGCGGTTAAGTATCACGGAACAAGTCTAAACGACAACTTGCTCACGGGGCCCGACCTATTAGCATCGCTTTACGGCGTAATTTTGAGATTTAGGGAGGGACGCATAGGCCTTATAGCGGACATTTCTGAAATGTTCTTACAAGTAAAAATAATTGAGCAAGACCGCGATTCCTTACGATTTCTATGGAGGGGGGATGACAGGCAGGGGCCCGTTCAAGAATATCGCATGACGTCATTGATATTCGGAGCGGCATCATCTCCTACCACAGCGATATACGTTAAAAATAGAAATGCTCAGGATCACGCTCAAAAATATCCGCATGTGTATGAGACTACCGTTAGGAACTTTTACATGGACGATTTGTTGGCCAGTTTTGACGATCCATTGGAGGCCGGGCGTATGGCTAAAGATATGACAGATGTTTTCAAACAGGCATCATTTGAGATGCACGACTGGGCCTCCAACGACTCGTCAGTCCTGAGCGGCGTAGAAAAGGTTACGAAAAGCGAGTCGAAAGTGCTAGGTAAGGGAAACTGTGAACGTACCCTAGGTTTATTATGGAATAGCAAGCGCGATACGCTCAGTTTTAACGTAAACTTTCGTAACACTCCGACGGACGTTCTTAACGGAGACAAAATACCTACCAAACGTCAGGTAACTAGCGGCGTTATGAGTCTTTTCGACCCCATAGGTTTGATCGCACCCGTAACCGTAACGGGTAAAGTCTTAATACAAGAAATATGGCGAAGCGGGGTTCAATGGGACGAGCTCATATCAAAAGAAAATAATCTAATGTGGCGGTCATTTATTCAAAGCATGAACCAGTTACATAATCTGGAATTGAACCGCTATGTGCCCGCACCTACTAGGGAGGTGGAGATGCATACTTTTGTCGACGCGAGCGAAAAAATATATGCGGCCGCGGTGTATTTCGTGGGTACTGACTCGCAAGGCAAAAGGTGTGCAACTTTAGTCTCAGGAAAGGCGCGTGTGGCACCTCTAAAAAGCATTAGTATACCTAGGCTCGAACTACAAGCGGCGGTACTAGGTTCTAGACTGGCGGACTCGATTAGGCGCGAATCTAGTTACAAAATATTGAGGTCATTTTATTGGACAGATTCGAAGACCGTTTTAGCCTGGATCAAGTCTGACCCGCGTTCATTTAAAAGCTTCGTAGCGCATCGCTTAGCCGAGATAGAAGACACCACTTCGCCTAGCCAGTGGAGATGGGTGCCGACCGCGTTAAATGTTAGCGATGACGCTACAAGAGGCATTCCCGCGAATTTTGATATATCACACAGGTGGTTTCACGGTCCGGAATTCATAACGTTAGATCCGGAACATTGGCCAGTAGAGAAAAACGCTTCTACGTCCGAGACGCCCACCGGTGAAGAACGTGTAATCAAAAAAGTATTAGTGTCAAAAAACGTCTCGGAACGTTTTGCATACCTACCGAATATAGGCAGGTTCTCTAGGTACATACGTTTGTTGCGTGTCACTGCTAGGCTCTTGCTCGCGGCGGAGGTTTTTAAGTCATTTATAAGCAAACAAATTGTAACAAAAGACGTAAAAAACGATCACTTAAAACTCGCCGAATTACTCCTAGTGAAGAGGAGTCAGCATGTATCGTTCGCAGAGGACATCAAGCATCTAGAGGCTGGGCGGCCACTCCCACGGAGTTCCAAACTGCACAAGACAGCAGTAAAAATTAACCAGCACGGACTTTTACTGCTAGACGGCCGTATCGACAGACAAACCAGCACACCCGTACTGCACGCTAAAGAAGAGTTGACTAAATTAATAATAGCACACTATCACGCTATTTTTAATCATGGCAATCACTCAACTGTCATGAATGAGATACAGCAATCCTTCTACGTGGTAGGATTGCGCGGCGCTCTCAGATACATAAGTAACAAATGCCAGTGGTGTCGCACTTACCGGGGGTTACCTCAAAAAATACCTCTCGGCGACCTACCACCAGAAAGGCTAAAAGTCAACCAGCCACCCTTTACCGCAACAGCTTGCGACTATTTTGGCCCAGTACTAGTAACAGTTGGCAGACGACACGAGAAAAGATGGGGAGTTTTATTCACATGTTTAACTACGAGAGCGATACATATAGAAATCGCAGCATCCCTGTCGGCATCTTCAATGATTCTCGCCTTACGCCGTTTCATGGCACGTCGCGGAACACCAGCCACTTTTTACAGTGACAATGCCACGAACTTCGTGGGAAGCGAAAGAGAGATAGCAGAAGCCATGAAAACGATAGAAAACGACGTAAGTGCATACGTCACCAACAAACAGATACTATGGAAAAAGATTCCGCCCGGAAATCCATCTGCCGGAGGCGCTTGGGAGCGTATGGTGGGTGCAGTAAAAGCAGCCCTACGAGTCACCCTCAAAGAGAAATGCCCTCCTGAAGAGGTCCTACATACGCTATTGTCGGAAATAGCCTTTGTACATATATTTAGTAGTTAGGTATATATAAGGTAACAATCGAATAGGCTAAGTCAATCACGTAGGAGAGAATCATATTGAAATCTAATTAGAATCTTTTTACTGTTTATTATTGTTTCGTTACTCAATCATTCTACTGTTTAATCAATCAATCATAAATAACTTGTGTTTTACTCTAATTTTAAGATTTATCAATGTCCATCGTTTATAAGAATTTAATTAATTATTGCCATAATCTTTATTTCTGTGTAATGAGAAATTATATGTGTTTTTTAATAAAGTAAACAAACCCCCACTCTCGCACAAAAAGAATAGCTGATTCTCAGAACTAGCTCGGCTCATTTCTCAGAACAAGATTCGAGCTTAGCGGGAGTATTCTTAGAATAATCTCCCACCTTCAAAAATAATCTTATAAAATGGCGGTTCCCGGCCATTTCAACTCACTCTATTTTACTCTCTTCAGTCTTTTACATTTATCATCAAGTGATAATCAGCTCTTCAACAGTGCCTAAGTGAGGTAGGCGCTCACTATGGAAAATTAAGTCTTTCATTTATAATACAGTCCACTAAACATCGAAGACCCTTAGACCTCACAATGGTCCTTCAGAAGCCGCATCAAAGAAGAATGGACACACCACAGCAACAATAAGAAGATAAAGAAGCACGAAGACACAATTCTTCAAAAATCGTCGTCAGCAAAATTATCGCCGAATTGTCCCGTGAGATCTTAAATCCGGGACACGCCGTACTCATCGAAAGAAGATCGCCGAGAAAAGGCCCGTGACTGCATTTCCGGGCCCTCCGTGTTCATCGAATGAGAAATTTTGTCGGTCCGTGACTGCTTTTCCGGACCCGCCGTGACGTCGAAAAAAAAGTGAAGAAAGTGATCCGTGACCGCTATTCCGGATCCGCCGTGTGAAGACAGAAAACCGAAGAAGGGCCGGTCCGTGACCACTTTTCCGGACCCCCCTGCAGCACAATTAAGAAGAACAGCAAGGTGGCGCAGTGAAAAAAGAAGACAGCAAGGTGGCGCAGTGAAAAAACAAGGTGACGCAGTGAAAAAAGAAGACTGCAAGAGTCGCTGAGAAAAAAGAAATACCACCGTGCAAGAGGGTCTTCGCGCTCCAAACTGTTCGTGCCTTCGTGATTAGTGTCTTCGTGTCTTCGTCTTCGTCTTCAGTTGTCTGTGTGTGCCTCAAAAAGGAACTCTAACCAGGGAACAGTGCAAACCCAGTACCTAGCCTGAGTTCCGGGAACCTAGAAGTTTCGACTTCGGTTCTTTTTTGGTCTGACATGGTTCAGTTCCGCCAGCTTTAGCTGATGAGCGGCCAATCTTGCACCTTGCGGTGTTAAATGCAAGAGCGGTTTAGCGAAACTTCAAGAAAGAAGAAAGAAGAAACCGTAGGGACGTTAGGTACCCGAACGTTACAGCGACGTCAATTCCGTAACGTTCGCGTTAGGGCCCGATAGTGTTAGGGACCCCCCACCCCCTCGGTGTACTATGAACGAGGAACAACGCGTTACAAGATCGCGTTCCCGTTCCCAAACAACTCCGTCGTCCGGTCAAACGACAACGACGAGTACCAGTACGTGGAGTAAAGGCACCAGTAGCGCAAACGAAAGTAGCAGTATGCCGAAAGATAACGCTCCCCGTAAGGCTTCGGAAGCCGAGGCGCCCCCCGCGCACTCTGACCCGTCTATCCCCACTCCCGGCGCCGCGCCGCCGGGCCACGCCCCTTTGACCCGCGCGCCGCTCATGGATGATGAACAATCGGTTCACTCTATGGAGAACGAGCAACGTAGTAATCCGCGGACTTTGGTAGGCGTACAAGATGATAGGGCTAGTCAGTTATCAGTCTTAATGGCTGAATTAGAGGTTAGGAACGCCGAATTGCAGCAGGCACAGCTCGCGTCCGCCGCGGCTAGGAGTAGGCTCGAGATAGCTAGGATAGAAGCGTCTCAGGTATCCAGCATGGCGGCGCCGGGTCACGATGCCAGAGATGCTCGCGTATTAGGCTGGGTTGCTCAACAGCAACGCCAGGTAGCCGCGATAGGTGTACACACGCAAGAACCTCCGTACACGCCGCCGCGTAACGAACCCGAACGACCTAGCGAATTTATGAATAGGGACTTAGAATTACTCTCGCATAGGGTCGTAGACGCGGTAACTAGGAACAGGAATGCACCCATGGCCTCGAGGCAAAGTTACGACCTTCCTCATTTCGAAGGATCGCCTCAGGAATGGATCGCATTTAGGGCCGAGTACGAGGATAGTGCACCCATGCATTCGGACGTGTCCAACATCAGCCGTTTACGTCGCGCGCTTCGCGGCGAAGCGAAAATCGCAGTTAAGTCCATAATGTACACTGCGATATCTCCGGCTGAAATTATAGGCGCGTTAGAACGACATTTCGGAGACCCAGAGGAAATAATATTGAACGAAATTCATAACGTAAAGCGTATGCCCAGATTAGCTGAAGATAATAGCAATATAATTTCCTTTGCCGGTCAAGTTGCCAACGTCGTGGCAACCATTAAGTCGTTAAAACAAAACGAGTTTCTATACGCGCCCGAACTCGTCAATAAAATCGTGGATAAAATGAATCTGATTGTTCGATACGAGTGGAATAAATATCGCGTAATTAATAAAGGGACACCGGGTCTAGTGGCTATGGCACAGTTTTTAAACGAGATTAGTAGCGCAACGCGAAAATCTCAAATTCGCAAGACGCGAGCCAACGTGCACACCGCGCAGGCGCACTATGACCCCGCGCCCCTCCCCCAGCCGCGCATGCGCAAAGGTCGCCGCGCGCCGCAGTATGACGAATATTACAGTGACTCAGAACAATCAAATTCAGATTATGACGAGCCTAGGCCGTTGATGGTAGCCCAAGTAAATCAGAATAGGTATACCGATAAGCGTAAACCCGTGGAAAAAAAGGTTTTCCGCGCCGCCCGCGAAAAATACGCCCGCGAGGGCCCCGCAACCTATTCAAACCACTTCCACCTATGTAGACAAGTGCGTAATTTGCCGTGGCGAACACAAAGTGAGCGAGTGTTCCGATTTTAATAAAATGTCTGTAACAAAGAGGTTGGAAACGGTTAAGAATGGCAAGTTGTGCTTTAGGTGCTTACAGCCGAGTCATAGGCGCGGATATAGATGTAAATACGTAGCTTGCGGCATAGGTAATTGCGAAGCCGGACATCATCGCTTATTGCACGGCATGAGCGCCAAAGCACAGCCGACGCCGGCGCCGCGGACGGGTAACGTTAATCACGTGTATAAAATGAATACCTATTTAAAAGTCGTTCCCGTGGAACTGACCGGTCCTCTAGGTACGGTAGAGACATTTTGCTTGTTAGACGGTGGTAGCTCTATCTCGCTTATCGAGCGTCATATAGCTGATCAAATAGCACCACGCGACAACCCGGAACCTCTGTCAATAGAGGGAGTCGGTGGAAATTGTACGTTCGATAGGGAATCGTGTCGAATTAGCGTTACTATCCGCGGAGCACATACTCGTAACATAGAAAAGTTCACCGCATATACGATAGAAAAATTGAACTTGCCCGAACAAACGGTGAGTCGCGATTTAATTGAACAATGCGATCATTTACGCGAAATAGAGGAACAACTATGTTACGATCATGCCGTCCCAACGATAATTATAGGTCAGGATCACTGGGAACTGATTGTTTCCAAACAAATACTACAGGGAAAAAAAGATTTACCTGTAGCATCGCGATCTAAGCTAGGGTGGCAACTGCACGGCAGTCACGATGCGCCTCGGGATAGATCTTTCTTAGTAAGCCACGTTAGGCCGACGCCCGCGGAAACGGAGATAACCGCGCTCATGAAAGAACATTTCAGCATCGAATGTTTAGGCGTCGAAGGAAAATTACCTAAGACTGATCCGAATCAGAGAGCGATCGATATCCTAGACGCGACATGTAGGAAATTAGAGTCGGAAGATAGGTACGAGGCAGGCTTGTTATGGTGTAGTAATGATGAGACATTACCGAATAACGAGAACCTGGCTCTACGACGCCTGCATAGCCTAGAAACAAAATTAAACGCGGATGAAAAATTGAAAGTCGAGTACTGTAAACAGATCGACGACCTCTTGACAAAAGGGTATGCAGAAGTCGCGCCAGGACCCGCACCTCCGGAATATCCCCGTAAATGGATATTACCGCATTTTCCGGTATTTCACGCACAGAAAGGAACTCTTAGACTCGTTTTCGACGCCCGTTGCAGGGCCCAGAATAAATCGCTAAACGATGCGTTATTACCGGGACCAGATTTCCTACGACCACTATTCGGCGTTTTGTTGAAATTCCGCGAAGGAAAAATAGGAATAGTGGCCGATATTAAGCAAATGTTCCTCCAAATACAAATACCTGAGAACGAGCGTGATAGTTTGCGTTTTTATTGGAGAGGGGCGAATAGCGACATAGAACCGAAAGAATATCGTATGAAACGATTGATATTCGGGTCAGCGAGTTCACCAAGTACCGCTTTATATGTGAAGAATAAAAACGCAAATACTCACCGCGAAAGGTATCCGATAGCCGCTGAATTGACGATTAAGAACTCGTATATGGACGATTTTTTAGTAGCTTTAGACGAGGACATAGATACCGCGCGACAGATAGTCAACGATCTATACGAATTAAATATGAAGGCGTCCTTTGAGCTACGCGGGTTCGCATCGAATCAGCCGGAAGTCATATCCGACGTAGTGACTCCGAGTACGGACGAAAATAAAACGCTAGGAAAATGCGATACGGAACGTACACTAGGTCTCATATGGAACCACAAACGCGACACTATAGGTTTTAACGTAAACCTCCGAAATACGCCGACAGATGTCCTAGATGGGAAAAAATTGCCCACAAAACGTCAAGTAACGAGTAGCGCGATGAGTATTTTTGACCCTATGGGATATATATCCCCGGTATCGGTAATAGGCAAAATACTTATCCAGGACATCTGGCGGACCGGTATAGGATGGGACGAAACAATACGTCCCGAATCTGTCCCATTGTGGAACGCGTTTATTACTAGCATACAGCAGTTAAAAACGCTCGAGATAAATAGGTACGTGCCGGCCGTAAATAGATCGGGATCACTACACGTTTTTTGCGACGCGAGCGAGAAAATATACGCGGCAGCTGTATATTTCGTTAGTCACGGTAGCGAGGGTGAGGCCTATGCTAGCCTCATCGTAGGGAAAGCCCGCGCAGCACCGCTCAAAGTGATTAGTATACCGCGTCTGGAATTGCAAAGCTGCGTATTAGGAACGCGACTAGCTAAGTCAGTATTAGAACATACGGACTATGCTATTGAGAAGTGTCACTTTTGGTCAGACTCGCGAACGGTACTGACATGGATAAAATCGGATCCTAGGTCATTTAAAAGTTTTGTGGCACATAGGATAGCTGAAATCGAGGAAAGCACAACGACCGATCAATGGCGTTGGGTTCCTAGTGCGCAAAACATCGCTGACGTAGCGACAAAGGGAATTCCTAAGAATTTCGATAAGAACCATACGTGGTTCATAGGCCCCGATTTTATTAGACGCGATTCCTCTCACTGGCCGACCGACAAATCGGCCCCTAGCCCGCCTGTCGACACAGGCGAAGAACGACCACAAAAGTTAGTATTAGTCGCTAGCAAATCGGATAAATTTCCGTACCTACCCGATATAAGTAGGTTTTCTAAATACTCACGTTTAGTTAGGGCCACTGCTACCGTAGTTTGCGCTGCCGAGGTATTCAAAGCCATGATACTCAATAGAAATACAGAAACAGACGTAAGAAACGATCACATAAAGATCGCTGAATTACTGCTTATCAAACGCAGTCAACACGAATATTTCAACGAGGAGATCAAGCTATTGGAAGCCGGACGGACACTACCGAAGAAATCTACGATAAGCAAGCTCGCTGTCAAACTGAACAACAACGGTCTACTACTACTAGACGGCCGGACGGACAGAAAGCAAGCGATACCCGTTTTGCACGCCCGAGAACCGTTTACTCGACTGTTACTAGCACATTACCACGCTAAGTTCAATCACGGCAACCACGCTACAGTCATGAACGAGCTGCACCAACGCTACCACATAGTAGGACTGCGCGGAGCACTGAGATTCATATGTAATAACTGCCAGTGGTGCCGCACCTACCGAGCGAAACCAACCGTCGTACCACCCGGAGATATACCCAAAGAAAGATTGACAGCAAATCAACCCGCCTTCACGTCTACGGCCTGTGATCTATTCGGACCTATAGTCGTAACTGTGGGAAGACGCCATGAAAAGAGATGGGGCGTTCTGTACACGTGCCTCACTACGCGCGCTGTACACATAGAACTCGCAGCATCCCTCTCAGGCTCGTCTATGATTTTATCTCTCCGACGCATGATGGCACGACGCGGAACACCATCTGTTCTGTACACCGACAATGCCACAAACTTCTTGGGAGCAGAACGAGAGATATCTGACGCCATGAGCACCATAGAAAACGAGATGAAAAGCTTCGCGATCTCCAAAGAAATTATTTGGAAGAAAATTCCGCCCGGAAACCCAGCCGCAGGCGGCGCTTGGGAGCGTCTCGTCGGCTCAATAAAGGCAGCTTTGAAGGTCACGTTATGCCAGAATAACCCTCATGAAGAAGTACTCCACACCTTACTTCTAGAGGCAGAACACATCGTCAACTCCCGGCCCCTCATTCCGGTCATGTTGAACGATAACCAAGAAGCGTTGACGCCTAATCACTTCCTTATAGGCAGATCAAACGCCATGTCTCCATTTGGATTCTTCAGTGATGTCACCCTATCGCCATCGTCATGGAAAACTGCACAAGCCTTAGCAGAAAGCTTTTGGAAAAGATGGGTAACAGAATACCGACATACGTTGAGACCACGTACTAAGACTCCGCCCCATGAAAACGTGAAAATCGGCGACATAGTACTCATTGCCGATAACACTATGCCACGAGGCATATGGCCACGCGGAGAAGTGGTAAAAGTCCACCCCGGCCCCGATGGAAAAATAAGATCAACAGAAGTCCGTACCGCAGCAGGATACATCCGCCGTCCGGCTTCCAGGCTCATAATTATTTCCTAAACTACACTGGTGTAGTCACACCGAGGGGGACACTGTCGGAAATAGCCTTTGTACATATATTTAGTAGTTAGGTATATATAAGGTAACAATCGAATAGGCTAAGTCAATCACGTAGGAGAGAATCATATTGAAATCTAATTAGAATCTTTTTACTGTTTATTATTGTTTCGTTACTCAATCATTCTACTGTTTAATCAATCAATCATAAATAACTTGTGTTTTACTCTAATTTTAAGATTTATCAATGTCCATCGTTTATAAGAATTTAATTAATTATTGCCATAATCTTTATTTCTGTGTAATGAGAAATTATATGTGTTTTTTAATAAAGTAAACAAACCCCCACTCTCGCACAAAAAGAATAGCTGATTCTCAGAACTAGCTCGGCTCATTTCTCAGAACAAGATTCGAGCTTAGCGGGAGTATTCTTAGAATAATCTCCCACCTTCAAAAATAATCTTATAAAATGGCGGTTCCCGGCCATTTCAACTCACTCTATTTTACTCTCTTCAGTCTTTTACATTTATCATCAAGTGATAATCAGCTCTTCAACAGTGCCTAAGTGAGGTAGGCGCTCACTATGGAAAATTAAGTCTTTCATTTATAATACAGTCCACTAAACATCGAAGACCCTTAGACCTCACAGCTATTATTGGAGGCTGAACACATAGTAAACTCCAGACCGCTTACGCCCGTAATGCCGTGCAGTATACAAGAGGCACTGACCCCGAACCATTTCTTACTCGGTCGGTCAAACGCCATGTCACCATTCGGGTCGTTTAGCGATATCACGCTAACAGATAAGTCGTGGAAAGCGTCTCAAGCCCTCGCAGATTTATTTTGGAAAAGATGGATCACAGAATACCGGCAATCATTAAAGCCACGAGTCGGCAGCAATATACCTATTCGCAACATACAAGCAGGCGACGTAGTAATCATCATGGACGGCACGATGCCTCGAGGAACCTGGCCTAGAGGGAAAGTAGAGAAAGTCTTCCCGGGTCCTGATGGAAAAGTCCGTGTAACCGAGATAAGAACAAATGCTGGATTAATTCGTCGCCCAGCCTCCCGCCTAATAGTAATTAATCCTAAATAAGGGTGTTTGCACACGTGGGGGGGAATTGTTGTAAATAGCTATATGTGTTTTTGTCTTTTATAAATAGTAATAAGTTAATCAGTTAGGTTACAGATGACTTTTATTTAATTTTATATCGAAATGCCATAATGAATCATAATGTGTTAGGTAGTTTTAAGAAAATGTATCAAAATGATGATTATCGCTACAAAGATTCATGGCTCAGGAATAAATCACCTTCCTATTGCATCCAGCGTATTGTCGATTTACGCTAAAGTAGCTAAAATAGGCGGTAACTAACTAACATGTCATCCGTCCTTGTCTCACTTACGAGAAAAATGACACGTTAGAGAGAGACAGCAACAATAACAAACATTCTTATAGGAAATTATCCTTTAATATTAAAATCGACACAAAACAAAGATAATCATCACCCGAATCAGATCTTTAGGTAGGTTTACTCATAAGACCTAGATTTAAGACCTAAATTAAGAATTTCATTGAATAAATATGATTTTTCACTAAGGTATATTTATTTTTCCTCGAACCACAAAAAAAGGTTCTTTTCAAGATCTGATTCATATTTCTGTATCATTTATGTGCTATTTTACTTGTGCTTTATTAAATAAATGAAGGAAAACAGAAATCCGATGCCATGAGATAAGTCAATAATAATAATAACAAGTCACGTGACCCCTTTCGTCCGATATAAAAGAGGGTCGATTCCAATTGGAATCCAGTTCGACCTCCGCTTCCACCAAAGCAACAAGCCTACGATACCTCATAGCATCTGACTTCTATTCCCAGTTTAAACTTCAACAAGTATTTTTTTACTCAGTCTCCTATAATCTACAGTTCAATTAAAGATAGCAAATATAGTGCTGTCTTTAATAATAATTATTAAATACACGAATACATATATATATATTTTTTTTAGAGTTCCATACCAGAGTGGTAGACAAGGGACCCCCATCTATGCACATACTGAACTGATCGCTATACCATTTTGTAATAATATTGGAACGATATATTTTATTTTTGGTATTTGAGCTGGTATAGTAGGAACTTCTTTAAGATTATTATTAATTCGAGCTGAATTAGGTAATCCAGGTTCTTTAATTGGAGATGACCAAATTTATAATACTATCGTTACTGCACATGCTTTTATTATAAATTTTTTTATAGTTATACCAATCATAATTGGTGGATTTTTGGAAATTGATTAGTAGTACCTTTAATATTAGGAGCACCAGATATGGCTTTCCCGCGAATAAATAATATAAGATTTTGATTATTACCTCCCTCTATTGTACTACTAATTTCAAGTAAAATTGTAGAAAAAGGAGCAGGAACAGGATGAACAGTTTACACCCCACTTTCATCCAATATTGCTCATAGTGGAAGTTCTGTCTGTTCTCGTTTCTCAAATACATGAACACAAATATACCGCCTTATATTTATCTATCTATATCGCGACGCTCTTCAAAAATAATCATCAATTAAATACACGAATACATATATTATTTTTTTTTACAGTTTCGTATCAGTGTAGTGGTAGACAAGGGACCCCCGTCTATGCACATACTTATTTGCTCCTACTGAACTGATCGCTATATAGTTTTTCTTGAACTATTCATGTATACATACATATCTATCTACTTATGAGCAATGAGCGGAATTCTTCATAGCAAAAATCAAACTGTCAGAGGCATTGACCTAACTGTTTTATCGACTTATCGATGTTACGGAATAATATCGCATTAGCAGGGAGCGTACTTTTCATGCCTATGACAGGCAAATGACGTCAACCTACATAAAGGCTGATTTAGTTAAGGTTGTACATTGATTTACCCGTTAGCGTAAATTACCGGTATCGTTTAAATTATGAATTAATTATATTCTACTTGTACTTTTATTGATTGGCGTCAATGATAGGAGACATTTTGTAAGTAAACATGTGTACGTCGTTCTTTTTTATTTTAACGGAAAATTGGAAATTTCGACTCTGTTATTTTTAATGAAGATTAGTTATGAAGATTAGTCACCTACTCTTAGCAATACCTATTTGTTTTTAATTTTTCATGATAAGTTTCATACAGAAAATTTAAAATAAAAGTATTTTCTGTTTTATTCTCTTCTATTATACTAAAATACAGTGGCGGTCAGCTAATTGGGGACACCGTAAATTTTTATTTTATTTATTTAAAACATCACAATACTATCATTACAGGCTTATCCTAATCTGACAGTGTGGACTACTTACATCTATGGACTTATAATAATACAAAATTTATAAACACATCACATATTACAATTTGTTTGTATGTATATCCAAAAGCCTGATTTCATTACTTTAACTTTGTTTCTTTGTAAGTGACAAATATTTATCGATAAGTCGATAAAACAGTTAGGTCAATCTCTCTGACAGTTTGATTTTTGCTATGAAGAATTCCGCTCATTGCTTATGAGTTTGTACGGAACTACATATATAAGGCAAATGTATGTATTGGCACCGACAGCGCGCAGCACGAACGCAACTACGAGCCTTTTTTTGTACCGCCTCAACAATTTTAGTATGTTATATAGGAGGAGTTGGCAGCGCGGCTGCTGGCACCACACTTGCCCTCCAATTGTTCCTCTACCCTACTAACACAATGCTACCTATAGCCGGCTCAGGTGTGTGTGAATGAGCCGGCCGGCACTTATAACGATGGTGAAACTGCGTTAGATAGGTATTCACGCGACCAACGGTATCAAAATTGTATTTTTCTACTCCTGTACTGTTTGTTATCTGTCTTTTACTTGGTCACGAACACTAATATAAGAACATACATAATACGAGTTCAGAGAAGTCTATACTCTATTCCCCATAACAGCAATAGTGTCGTTATAGTCACTTTACGTTATTGCTAGCAGCCACAAACTTAGGTCAAGGATTAAGCGCTCAATTTGAACTTTACGGTAAAAATGCACAACTACCAACTTAACAAACAATTAAATTCCTACGGTTTTAAAGAAAAACAAAACTTTCCGAACTAAATTCATTGATGCCAACATAAAAAAGTATTTTTAATTTAAGTATATTTTAAATTAAAAAAAAGTTTACCATAGATAGACACATACTGTCAGACAAACGTCATATTTGCCTTGTTTCCAGGTTATGATTAATTTTGTATTTTATAAGTTAAAACCTAGTCGTAGAAAAAGTATTGTATGCAACGTTGTATAATTAAGTCAAAAAACGCTCATTGCGTCTCTATTTAGATAGCATATAAAAAAAAAAAGTATACTGATGAAATTTGGAATATATACATATATATATATATATTTTTTTTTTATTGATATATTATTTTTTTATAATTTATATATATATATGTTTATATATATGTATGTATATATTTTATTCTTGCAGCTCGGGGCGCAAACGCGTTCACATATCGCGGCGCTGATCCACTCTAGCATCTGACGATTGATGAGATGCGAGGGAAAGAGGAGTAAATTTTTTTTCCCTTACGAACTCAATCCAGTCGTCATTTGATATGATTGTGAACCGTTTAAATAGTGAATTTGATCGCGAGCGGTTTTATAGTATAAACGAGACCAACGTTCTTGTCTGGTGGTATTTGATTATTGTTAAGTGTGACGGCGCGCCGCGCCCCTGCTTCTGCGTGATGAGCGCGCGCGCAGTCTCCTTATTATGATTGAATGAATATCCATTGACATTTGTTTATACATATAATATAAAACTGCTGCACGTCGAAGATATATGTTCACTTATTTATTTCTGCACTTTGTTCCTGGTTAACACGCACGCTGTATATAATATACTGCGACCTCGAATTGCGTTACAAACGGGACTTTGTTTAAACCCTAGTGCCGCCCACTATTGGATTATGTGTGTAAACTTGTTCATGTCGCTACCTACGGCTAGTTCGCGATATTGGTTCACGATTGGACTGTGGTCGTGACATGTACGAGAAAACCGCATTTTCCTAATTGTGGCGCGCGGTCCGGTCCGGGTATAGTTTTATACTGTCCCGCCGGATTCACATGAAATCCACAACAATTTAACCGTCGGAAACCCCCTCCTCCCCTGATTATATTACGTTGTTATTTGTATAAGACGTAGATATAGCAGCGGGGGAGCTTTCGACGGTACTGGTTGTGGGTTCAACGAGCTCTCAATCGCCGGGCGCTCGATGTAATTCTTAACGTAAACGACCTTGTAAGATGATTCTAAACGTCCCACCGGGACGTATAGTGAGATTTGTGTCTGGTCGTGGAAGAACGTTCGATATGGGTGCGATGAAACACGCTTTTATCGTGTTGAACCGCACTACTAATAATGATGATGTCACATTAATTATTTTTTTTGTGCACATTATACATATAAATAAACGCACACAATACGCGATACGCCACGCCGGATTCGGTTTATTCGAACGGCGCGCGTCGTACTCGGCTTGTGTCTATCCACCCCAACGGGGTTGGTGTGCCGCTAGTGTTTTGTCAATTTTATATTGCGAAACAGTAGCAGCTCCCTGGTTGATCCTGCCAGTAGTTATATGCTTGTCTCAAAGATTAAGCCATGCATGTCTCAGTGCAAGCCGTATTAAGGCGATACCGCGAATGGCTCAATATATCAGTTTTGGTTCCTTAGATCTTACTCAGTTACTTGGATAACTGTGGTAATTCTAGAGCTAATACATGCAATCAGAACTCTGACCAGTGATGGGATGAGTGCTTTTATTAGATCAAAACCAATCGGCGGAGGGCCTCGCGTCCGAAGTCGTAACATTTTGATGAATCTGGATAACTTTTGCAGATCGCACGGTCCAGTACCGGCGACGCATCTTTCAAATGTCTGCCTTATCAACTTTCGATGGTAGTTTCTGCGACTACCATGGTTGTCACGGGTAACGGGGAATCAGGGTTCGATTCCGGAGAGGGAGCCTGAGAAACGGCTACCACATCCAAGGAAGGCAGCAGGCGCGCAAATTACCCACTCCCGGCACGGGGAGGTAGTGACGAAAAATAACGATACGGGACTCTTACGAGGCCTCGTAATCGGAATGAGTACACTTTAAATATTTTAACGAGGAACAATTGGAGGGCAAGTCTGGTGCCAGCAGCCGCGGTAACTCCAGCTCCAATAGCGTATACTAAAATTGTTGCGGTTAAAAAGCTCGTAGTTGCATTTGTGCTGCGCGCTGTCGGTGCGCCGCTTCCGCGGCGATACTGACACGTTTGCGGAGCATATCGTCGGTGAATCGTGGGTAAAACTACGGTTCAATATAAAAATCCTATCGCGATGCTCTTCAGTGAGTGTCGAGGTGGGCCGACAATTTTACTTTGAACAAATTAGAGTGCTCAAAGCGGGCTCAAAATGCTGCTTGAATATTTCGTGCATGGAATAATAGAATATGATCTCGGTTCTATTTTGTTGGTTTTCAGAACTCCGAGGTAATGATTAATAGGGATAACTGGGGGCATTCGTATTGCGACGTTAGAGGTGAAATTCTTGGATCGTCGCAAGACGAACATCAGCGAAAGCATTTGCCAAAGGTGTTTTCATCAATCAAGAACGAAAGTTAGAGGTTCGAAGGCGATTAGATACCGCCCTAGTTCTAACCGTAAATATGTCATCTAGCGATCCGCCGACGTTACTACAATGGCTCGGCGGGCAGCTTCCGGGAAACCAAAGATTTTGGACTCCGGGGGGAGTATGGTTGCAAAGCTGAAACTTAAAGGAATTGACGGAAGGGCACCACCAGGAGTGGAGCCTGCGGCTTAATTTGACTCAACACGGGAAATCTCACCAGGCCCGGACACCGGAAGGATTGACAGATTAACAGCTCTTTCTTGATTCGGTGGGTGGTGGTGCATGGCCGTTCTTAGTTGGTGGAGCGATTTGTCTGGTTAATTCCGGTAACGAACGAGACTCTAGCCTGCTAAATAGGCGTCGTCATTTAGGTGCGCGCGGCCGTTCGCGGTCGCGCAACTCACTGGCGACGTATTAAAATTCTTCTTAGAGGGACCGGCGGTTTCGAGCCGCACGAGATTGAGCAATAACAGGTCTGTGATGCCCTTAGATGTCCTGGGCCGCACGCGCGCTACACTGAAGGAATCAGCATGTTCTCCTTGGCCTAGAGGCCCGGGCAACCCGTTGAAACTCCTTCGTGCTGGGGATTGGGGTTTGCAATTATCCCCCATAAACGAGGAATTCCTAGTAAGCGCGAGTCATAAGCTCGCGTTGATTACGTCCCTGCCCTTTGTACACACCGCCCGTCGCTACTACCGATTGAATGATTTAGTGAGGTCTTCGGACCGACACGCGGTGGCTTCACGGCCGTCGGCGTTGCTGGGAAGTTGACCAAACTTGATCATTTAGAGGAAGTAAAAGTCGTAACAAGGTTTCCGTAGGGGAACCTGCGGAAGGATCATTAACGTGTTTTTCGTGTATAATGTTTTAATTATATTATACGTGATAATAACAATATATATACAATATATATTGCTATTACAAGGATATGGCGCCACATCGATATTGGTTAAAATGTCCAGTCACTTCGAAAGACCTTTAAACTGGGATTCTAAATCTGCATGAGGCACCATTCTATTATGAATACTTTAGCTGTAATGAGACTTTGAAATAAAATGTGCCAGCGAAATTATGATGTTGGCAGAGAAATGATGATTACATGCAACAATTCGCCGCGTCCATCTTTACTTCGATGTGTTTCATTATTGTTGTTTTACGTAAATTATTACAAAAATATTGTCATTCTTCCATATTGTCAGATATCTAACACAGAATTTTCCACCGAGATTTTATCCGGAGCTCATTCTAGCAGAGAATAACTTGATGAAGTGTGAGAATGGATAGGCTCAGCCAGTTGCGCGGCGGCGCGGGCGGCTCGCGCGACCACTCGCCGGACGACTCTGCGGCCGGCGACTCTTTCCTCACGGCCAACGACACCCCCTCCAAGTACTACTCTCTTTCAGAGGACGACTCTTCCTTTGACATCACCAAAGAGGTCTCCCTGGCGCCGTCAACCTCGACTCCCACCTTGAGTGACTCGGACTGATGGCGCCACTGAGCGTGCGTAAACATCAGCTCAGTGTAAATGTGAAATTAAAAATAAATAGAACTTATTATTAGCGGTAAAAACAGTGAGGAAAGTTGATACCTGTGCTATTACACCAGACTTGTTGTGGACAGTGATGACAAATGTGTGGAATGTCATAAATAACGGAAAACAAAAAAACCCTTAGTGATAGTGACACTTAAGTGAAAATAAAAACATTGTTTCTTCATTGGACTTATACAGAATTTGTTATGAACATTTTAAACGGTTATCATGTGTTATGAAAAGTTTAAACTGTGAATTGGACAACAAACTAACAGTTAGTACATATTATAATACCTACAAATGTGCTAAATCATGTTACCGTGATAACCGTCATCCAAACGAATTGGAAGGTGCAGCGCCATCTAGCGTGGTCTAGCTAAACTGCGTATCTTTGCACCCGTACTTTATATAACGCCATCTAGCGTGATCTAGCTCAACTGGCTAGGTAGTGCAGGAGCACACAACTCCGTATCCCTGTACCCGTGCTGTGTATAACTGTTACTTAGTACGACGTACGTCTACAAGAGGGCGCGACTATCATACAGTTTGAAGCTGACACCTCGATATATGATATATAATAATGGGAGATATTAATACAAGATCACATGGGACCCGGGCGAACTCATTAACCAATGAGCCATTAAACAGCTCCATACTAAATGCCACAATGTTCGAGACCAGTTTGATCAGTCTACAAGGCATACCAATAGAGCACGAGGATATTGAAGAACTGAAGAACAAATTGTTATCACTTCAAACAGAATTGAACTCAGCACATGCGGAAATTGATAACTTAAATATAGAAACAAGAACACTTAGAGAAAGTTTACAAAAGCAAGAAAAACAAATTGAAATTTAAAAAAAAGACTATAAGCTTAAAAAAAAAAAAAACATACGACAAAATCACGCGCTATAATAGGGTGTATTTTTGAAACGAGTCTTTTTTCGTAATTTCGCTGGACAAAATTTTATTTTTCGATATTGGTTAAAATGTCCAGAACTGGGATTCTAAATCTGCATGAGGCACCATTCTATTATGAATACTTTAGCTGTAATGAGACTTTGAAATAAAATGTGCCAGCGAAATTATGATGTTGGCAGAGAAATGATGATTACATGCAACAATTCGCCGCGTCCATCTTTACTTCGATGTGTTTCATTATTGTTGTTTTACGTAAATTATTACAAAAATATTGTCATTCTTCCATATTGTCAGATATCTAACACAGAATTTTCCACCGAGATTTTATCCGGAGCTCATTCTAGCAGAGAATAACTTGATGAAGTGTGAGAATGGATAGGCTCAGCCAGTTGCGCGGCGGCGCGGGCGGCTCGCGCGACCACTCGCCGGACGACTCTGCGGCCGGCGACTCTTTCCTCACGGCCAACGACACCCCCTCCAAGTACTACTCTCTTTCA
Organism: Eudemis profundana; assembly: GCA_947034925.1. NCBI lineage: Eukaryota > Metazoa > Arthropoda > Insecta > Lepidoptera > Tortricidae > Eudemis > Eudemis profundana. The sequence continues at coordinate 11,964,890 of OX344815.1, read as the reverse complement.
GAGGACGACTCTTCCTTTGACATCACCAAAGAGGTCTCCCTGGCGCCGTCAACCTCGACTCCCACCTTGAGTGACTCGGACTGATGGCGCCACTGAGCGTGCGTAAACATCAGCTCAGTGTAAATGTGAAATTAAAAATAAATAGAACTTATTATTAGCGGTAAAAACAGTGAGGAAAGTTGATACCTGTGCTATTACACCAGACTTGTTGTGGACAGTGATGACAAATGTGTGGAATGTCATAAATAACGGAAAACAAAAAAACCCTTAGTGATAGTGACACTTAAGTGAAAATAAAAACATTGTTTCTTCATTGGACTTATACAGAATTTGTTATGAACATTTTAAACGGTTATCATGTGTTATGAAAAGTTTAAACTGTGAATTGGACAACAAACTAACAGTTAGTACATATTATAATACCTACAAATGTGCTAAATCATGTTACCGTGATAACCGTCATCCAAACGAATTGGAAGGTGCAGCGCCATCTAGCGTGGTCTAGCTAAACTGCGTATCTTTGCACCCGTACTTTATATAACGCCATCTAGCGTGATCTAGCTCAACTGGCTAGGTAGTGCAGGAGCACACAACTCCGTATCCCTGTACCCGTGCTGTGTATAACTGTTACTTAGTACGACGTACGTCTACAAGAGGGCGCGACTATCATACAGTTTGAAGCTGACACCTCGATATATGATATATAATAATGGGAGATATTAATACAAGATCACATGGGACCCGGGCGAACTCATTAACCAATGAGCCATTAAACAGCTCCATACTAAATGCCACAATGTTCGAGACCAGTTTGATCAGTCTACAAGGCATACCAATAGAGCACGAGGATATTGAAGAACTGAAGAACAAATTGTTATCACTTCAAACAGAATTGAACTCAGCACATGCGGAAATTGATAACTTAAATATAGAAACAAGAACACTTAGAGAAAGTTTACAAAAGCAAGAAAAACAAATTGAAATTTAAAAAAAAGACTATAAGCTTAAAAAAAAAAAAAACATACGACAAAATCACGCGCTATAATAGGGTGTATTTTTGAAACGAGTCTTTTTTCGTAATTTCGCTGGACAAAATTTTATTTTTCGATATTGGTTAAAATGTCCAGTCACTTCGAAAGACCTTTAAACTGGGATTCTAAATCTGCATGAGGCACCATTCTATTATGAATACTTTAGCTGTAATGAGACTTTGAAATAAAATGTGCCAGCGAAATTATGATGTTGGCAGAGAAATGATGATTACATGCAACAATTCGCCGCGTCCATCTTTACTTCGATGTGTTTCATTATTGTTGTTTTACGTAAATTATTACAAAAATATTGTCATTCTTCCATATTGTCAGATATCTAACACAGAATTTTCCACCGAGATTTTATCCGGAGCTCATTCTAGCAGAGAATAACTTGATGAAGTGTGAGAATGGATAGGCTCAGCCAGTTGCGCGGCGGCGCGGGCGGCTCGCGCGACCACTCGCCGGACGACTCTGCGGCCGGCGACTCTTTCCTCACGGCCAACGACACCCCCTCCAAGTACTACTCTCTTTCAGAGGACGACTCTTCCTTTGACATCACCAAAGAGGTCTCCCTGGCGCCGTCAACCTCGACTCCCACCTTGAGTGACTCGGACTGATGGCGCCACTGAGCGTGCGTAAACATCAGCTCAGTGTAAATGTGAAATTAAAAATAAATAGAACTTATTATTAGCGGTAAAAACAGTGAGGAAAGTTGATACCTGTGCTATTACACCAGACTTGTTGTGGACAGTGATGACAAATGTGTGGAATGTCATAAATAACGGAAAACAAAAAAACCCTTAGTGATAGTGACACTTAAGTGAAAATAAAAACATTGTTTCTTCATTGGACTTATACAGAATTTGTTATGAACATTTTAAACGGTTATCATGTGTTATGAAAAGTTTAAACTGTGAATTGGACAACAAACTAACAGTTAGTACATATTATAATACCTACAAATGTGCTAAATCATGTTACCGTGATAACCGTCATCCAAACGAATTGGAAGGTGCAGCGCCATCTAGCGTGGTCTAGCTAAACTGCGTATCTTTGCACCCGTACTTTATATAACGCCATCTAGCGTGATCTAGCTCAACTGGCTAGGTAGTGCAGGAGCACACAACTCCGTATCCCTGTACCCGTGCTGTGTATAACTGTTACTTAGTACGACGTACGTCTACAAGAGGGCGCGACTATCATACAGTTTGAAGCTGACACCTCGATATATGATATATAATAATGGGAGATATTAATACAAGATCACATGGGACCCGGGCGAACTCATTAACCAATGAGCCATTAAACAGCTCCATACTAAATGCCACAATGTTCGAGACCAGTTTGATCAGTCTACAAGGCATACCAATAGAGCACGAGGATATTGAAGAACTGAAGAACAAATTGTTATCACTTCAAACAGAATTGAACTCAGCACATGCGGAAATTGATAACTTAAATATAGAAACAAGAACACTTAGAGAAAGTTTACAAAAGCAAGAAAAACAAATTGAAATTTTAAAAAAACTTAGTTTTGAGCACCCCAGTACTCCGGGATCTAACAAAAAAGTAAAAAAAGTATGTACGACTACAGAAACAACCTCGGGAATTAATAAAATAACGCAGTCATACCCCCGCGATACCATAATCCAAACAAGATACCAGAAGCGGAATGAACCTGTTCCCTTCAAAAATAATACTGAGAAGACCGGAAAAAGTGACATCGCAGCTTGTCCAGAGAAGATCTCTAAAAAATCCAAAAAATCTGTAAACAGCTCTAAAAAGTCACCTACTGAAATAACACAAAAAAATCATTACAAAAATCCCCCATATGGAAGCTCAACAACACAACTCCAAAAGGACTGTAATGCGAATATACATTTGAAAGTCCACAGTAAAACTAAAAAGGGCCAAGAATCGCGTACTCAAAAATCGCCTGAAACTTGCCCACTTAATAACAACCTACACATTGCCAGCCCCTCGACATTGTGCAAGACATCATCCGAGCCAACCTCGCTAGCCGACGAAATGCCTCAGGGCAAAACACAACAGCGGGCAAGTCAACCACCCTCGGGTCTTGAGCCAACACCGCACACGAATGGACAGTCACAGAATCAACAAAAAACAAGTCCATCATCGTTGGGCCATCACCCAATTTTAAGCACTAATGTTGAGCCACAGGAGCAAGGACAACAGCGAGAGAGTCAACCATCGTCGGACCTGGAGCGATCTAAGTGCACTAAGGGACAGCCACAGGACCAGCAAGAGGCAAGTCCATCATCGTCGGGCCGTCAGCCAACTTCAAGCACCACTGTAGCCCCGCAACAACAAGGACAACAACGGTCGGGTCAACCATCGTCGGGCCTGGAGCAAACTCCATGCACGAACGGATGCGATCTGTTGAGACTCGGCCCTACGCCAGGTGATTCGTCCGTGGACGATGATCAATGAAAAATAATAATCGCGTACTATATTACACTGTGTATGTAAAATAGTGCGGTTTTTTTTTTCTCTCCTTCGTCTCTCAAATACATGAACACAAATATACCGCCTTATATTTGTATTCATGTATTTGAGAAGCGATTCTCTTCAGTGGGGTGTCGAGGTGGGCCGACAATTTGACTTAGAATAATTATTGAATACACGAATACATATATATTTTTTTTTTTTTAGAGTTCCATACCAGAGTGGTAGACAAGGGACCCCCATCTGTACACATACTTATTTGCGCTCCTACTGAACTGATCGCTATACAGTTTTTCTTGAAATATTCATGTATATCTATCTACTTATGAGCAATGAGCGGATGATCAATAAAAAATAATAATAATCGTAAATATGTATAAAATACATGAACACAAATATACCGCCTTATATTTATTTGTCTATCTATATCGCGATGCTCTTCGGTGGGGTGTCGAGGTGGGCCGACAATTTGACTTAGAATAATTGTTGTAAATAGCTATATGTGTTTTTGTCTTTTATAAATAGTAATAAGTTAATCAGTTAGGTTACAGATGACTTTTATTTAATTTTATATCGAAATGCCATAATGAATCATAATGTGTTAGGTAGTTTTAAGAAAATGTATCAAAATGATGATTATCGCTACAAAGATTCATGGCTCAGGAATAAATCACCTTCCTATTGCATCCAGCGTATTGTCGATTTACGCTAAAGTAGCTAAAATAGGCGGTAACTAACTAACATGTCATCCGTCCTTGTCTCACTTACGAGAAAAATGACACGTTAGAGAGAGACAGCAACAATAACAAACATTCTTATAGGAAATTATCCTTTAATATTAAAATCGACACAAAACAAAGATAATCATCACCCGAATCAGATCTTTAGGTAGGTTTACTCATAAGACCTAGATTTAAGACCTAAATTAAGAATTTCATTGAATAAATATGATTTTTCACTAAGGTATATTTATTTTTCCTCGAACCACAAAAAAAGGTTCTTTTCAAGATCTGATTCATATTTCTGTATCATTTATGTGCTATTTTACTTGTGCTTTATTAAATAAATGAAGGAAAACAGAAATCCGATGCCATGAGATAAGTCAATAATAATAATAACAAGTCACGTGACCCCTTTCGTCCGATATAAAAGAGGGTCGATTCCAATTGGAATCCAGTTCGACCTCCGCTTCCACCAAAGCAACAAGCCTACGATACCTCATAGCATCTGACTTCTATTCCCAGTTTAAACTTCAACAAGTATTTTTTTACTCAGTCTCCTATAATCTACAGTTCAATTAAAGATAGCAAATATAGTGCTGTCTTTAATAATGGTCCTTCATCACCGGGATCTATAGAATCAGTTTTTGGTAAAGGTGCTATCGCACCGAGGTATCGTCGAGTTTTTATTTTACTTTTTACTCTTTTTTCTATTTTTTGCATTTTTTATTGTGTGTATTTTTTGTGTGTGTACATATACGCTTTAAGACGTGTAGCCCGAGCTTAGGCAAAGGCGAAAGACTTGGCGTGGACCGTATATCGGTTATCGGTGCTGGTTTGAGGATAAGTACTCACCTTCACCTGGTTCTATCGCAAAATCTAAGCCAAGTAGGCTCTGGTGGAGCGTGTCGAACTCAACGCATCAGGCGAAGCTCACCTAACGGTGTCAAAGAGCTCGTCTACGGTGCGCAACGGTCATGGTGAACGTAGGGCGAGTTCACCGTTCTAAGGCTGTTAGAACGTACAGCCCAACCGCTTGCTGTCGTACTTGCTGTGTATCCGGGGAATTGAAGACGTAAGCTTGTAATAGGCAATTCTGTTACTAAGAACTGTCCTTTTGCAAGTTTCGTTGAATTTTCACGGCAAAACGGGTTACATTCCAGAACCCCGGAGCCCCCGATCAAGATACACACGTAGTCGATAGACGGTTCCCACCCTTTCCTAAAATCCTGGCTGGCATCACCGCGGTAGTACGCCAGTCAGGCCCTAGGGCTAGTAGGTACGTCCGGCGCTAACCTATCAGGGGGTTAGCTCCGACTAGGGCAATAGGAAGGTGATTTAGTAGGGAAACGGTTATTTTTTGTTTTAATCAAGCGTGTTAAGTGAATTATTTTTTGTTTGTTTGAAAATTATTGTGTAAATTAATGTCCTTTGATTTGAGATTCGCGAATTATTTGTGTGTAAAGTATATTTTTTGTTTGACTGTTTAGAAGTCCGCGGTTAAAATTAAAATCAGTGTTTTTTAATTGTGAAAATCTTTACTCTAGTTATTAGGTTGTTATTGTGTTAGTTTAGGGACCCCCGCGTGTGCAAAATGAGTGAAACGTCTCAAATGTTGTTGCGCTCCGGAAAGCGCGCGCCAACGGGTGAAGCGCAGTCAGAGTCAACACCCACGTCGGGTGATACATCCTCCACTAGCACAAACACATGGAGTAAAGAGCCTGGCAGTGACCCGCCAAACAAAGAACCGGTAAATGTCGCGACACAGGGTGAAACGTCTCGGAATAAAAGTGGACCGGCCACAGTAGTGAACGTAAACGTTAATACACATACCGAGTCCCAATTGTCAGTCCTTATGGCTGAATTGGAAGTACGTCAGGCAGAGTTGAGGCAGGCTAAGGCGGCATCCGCGGAAGCGCATAGTAAATTGGAGATCGCGAGATTAGAAGCGCGTCAGTCTACTAGCAACGCGTCGGTGCAGGGCGAGCCTGAATCACGAGTAGAAGGTTGGTTAAACCAACAGCTTAACGTACAAAATACTGAGTTGTGTATGCGTAGTAAAGGTCAGGTCATAGGGCAGCCGACATTAGGTCAACCCGCTCGTTTCGTGAACCCAGATATGGAGTTGTTGTCGAACAAGTTAGAAGCGGTTGTGTCCAAATCTAGAAACCCGCCCTTAATGCAGAGACACGTACCGGAATTGACGCCATTTTCCGGCGCAATAACCGAGTGGCTTGCATACAAGGCCGAGTTTATGGACACAGAGGCCATGTTCACAGACGTTATGAACGTGGGCCGTATTAGGCGAAGCTTAAGAGGGGACGCTAGGCACGCGGTAAAGTCCATACTATACACAGTCGCGGATCCGAACGAAATCATAAGTTTGCTAGAAATGCAATTTGGCAACCCGGAGGCTATCGTTATGGCCGAGATAGACGAGGTAAAGCGGTTACCAAAGCTAGCAGATGACAGTAGCAATATAACAATGTTCGCAGGCCAGGTGGCCAACGTTGTGGCTACCATAAAGGCGTTGCAACAGGAGCAGTACCTCTTAGCTCCCGAATTAGTCAGCAGGCTCGTAGACAAACTTAATCCCATACTCAAGTATGAGTGGAACAAGTACCGAATGAGCAACATGTCTCAACCTAGCTTAGTAGCAATCTCAAACTTCCTAAACGAGACTAGTAAGGCATCAGGTTTGTCTCGTCGGCCGCTGACACGTACGAAGCATGGAACACACGCTGTGAACCGGAGGGGCGTGGCTTCCCCCTCCACTTCGAGATCGCGTAGTAGGGATTCTTACACTACGGTTAGTAATTCACAAATGCGTGCGGAACATGCAGCAATTTCAACTAAGAAAAGCGTACCAAAGCATACAGTAGCGCAAATTAGCAAACCCGCGCAGAACAATAACACTCGAAAACCCAAAACGCAACGACCGCCTAAAAAAGAGCAATTTTCACATTCGAATAGTAAATGCATAATTTGCAGCGGCGAACACTCAGTTGAAAAGTGTGCCGATTTCATTAAGCTCTCTATAGACGATCGTTGGGCCAAGGCTAAAGAGTATAAGTTATGTTTTCGTTGTCTGAACGCGTCACATAGACGACCAGTTAAGTGCCCGTACGTTCCGTGTAAAATAAATGACTGCGAGTCAGCACATCACAAATTATTGCATGGCCTAACCAGGTCTAATCAGACACGCGGTAACATAGCTTCGGTCAACCTAACGAGGCGCGCAGATACCTATCTAAAGGTCATCCCTGTCGAACTAATAGGACCTTTAGGTACCGTAGAAGTATTTGCAATGTGCGACGAAGGTAGTACGCTAACCATGCTCGAGCAGGAGTTGGCTGACAAAATAGCCCCTAGAGGCAAAACGGAGGTACTAACCATCGAGGGCGTCGGTGGTAACATAATAACGGATAACAATTCGTATAGGGTAGATTTATCGATCCGCGGCGTCCATAGTAGGAATATAGAAAAGGTCAGTACATGCACCATCAGCCAGCTTAACTTGAGCCCGCAGACTATAAGCAGGGACATGGTAGACGCTTGCCCACATCTGGAAAAAATACGCGACCAGTTGTGTTATGACGAGGCCACGCCCCGTATGTTAATAGGACAGGATAATTGGCACCTAATAGTATCCAGGCAGGTATTAAGCGGTCATAAATCGCACCCCGTAGGGTCATTACTGTCCTTAGGATGGACACTTCATGGGCAAATGGCGAGGCCATATCATTTAGTGGGTAGGGTAAACCGTGTAGCTCATAACGATGAGCAAGAAACATATAACTTGATAAAGCAACATTTCAGCCTGGAATCATTGGGCGTCGAGCCGCGAACGCAAAAGTCCGACCCCGATAAGCGCGCCCTAGACATTTTAGATAGAACGTGTACTAAAATAGAGGGCGAAAATAGGTACCAGGCAGGTTTATTGTGGAAAAATGATAACGTAATGTTGCCCAACAATAGAGAGCAGGCTCTTAAGAGACTTTTCAGTTTAGAACGAAAATTGGACAAGGACGGGGCGCTCAAAATCGAGTACTCGCGACAAGTTCAAAATTTGTTAGACAAAGGCTATGCAGAGAAAGTTGATACTCAATCGGCGTCTAAACGACTTTCTTACCTACCACATTTTGCTGTGGTACATCCGCAGAAAAAGAAGCCTCGTTTGGTGTACGACGCGGCGGTTAAGTATCACGGAACAAGTCTAAACGACAACTTGCTCACGGGGCCCGACCTATTAGCATCGCTTTACGGCGTAATTTTGAGATTTAGGGAGGGACGCATAGGCCTTATAGCGGACATTTCTGAAATGTTCTTACAAGTAAAAATAATTGAGCAAGACCGCGATTCCTTACGATTTCTATGGAGGGGGGATGACAGGCAGGGGCCCGTTCAAGAATATCGCATGACGTCATTGATATTCGGAGCGGCATCATCTCCTACCACAGCGATATACGTTAAAAATAGAAATGCTCAGGATCACGCTCAAAAATATCCGCATGTGTATGAGACTACCGTTAGGAACTTTTACATGGACGATTTGTTGGCCAGTTTTGACGATCCATTGGAGGCCGGGCGTATGGCTAAAGATATGACAGATGTTTTCAAACAGGCATCATTTGAGATGCACGACTGGGCCTCCAACGACTCGTCAGTCCTGAGCGGCGTAGAAAAGGTTACGAAAAGCGAGTCGAAAGTGCTAGGTAAGGGAAACTGTGAACGTACCCTAGGTTTATTATGGAATAGCAAGCGCGATACGCTCAGTTTTAACGTAAACTTTCGTAACACTCCGACGGACGTTCTTAACGGAGACAAAATACCTACCAAACGTCAGGTAACTAGCGGCGTTATGAGTCTTTTCGACCCCATAGGTTTGATCGCACCCGTAACCGTAACGGGTAAAGTCTTAATACAAGAAATATGGCGAAGCGGGGTTCAATGGGACGAGCTCATATCAAAAGAAAATAATCTAATGTGGCGGTCATTTATTCAAAGCATGAACCAGTTACATAATCTGGAATTGAACCGCTATGTGCCCGCACCTACTAGGGAGGTGGAGATGCATACTTTTGTCGACGCGAGCGAAAAAATATATGCGGCCGCGGTGTATTTCGTGGGTACTGACTCGCAAGGCAAAAGGTGTGCAACTTTAGTCTCAGGAAAGGCGCGTGTGGCACCTCTAAAAAGCATTAGTATACCTAGGCTCGAACTACAAGCGGCGGTACTAGGTTCTAGACTGGCGGACTCGATTAGGCGCGAATCTAGTTACAAAATATTGAGGTCATTTTATTGGACAGATTCGAAGACCGTTTTAGCCTGGATCAAGTCTGACCCGCGTTCATTTAAAAGCTTCGTAGCGCATCGCTTAGCCGAGATAGAAGACACCACTTCGCCTAGCCAGTGGAGATGGGTGCCGACCGCGTTAAATGTTAGCGATGACGCTACAAGAGGCATTCCCGCGAATTTTGATATATCACACAGGTGGTTTCACGGTCCGGAATTCATAACGTTAGATCCGGAACATTGGCCAGTAGAGAAAAACGCTTCTACGTCCGAGACGCCCACCGGTGAAGAACGTGTAATCAAAAAAGTATTAGTGTCAAAAAACGTCTCGGAACGTTTTGCATACCTACCGAATATAGGCAGGTTCTCTAGGTACATACGTTTGTTGCGTGTCACTGCTAGGCTCTTGCTCGCGGCGGAGGTTTTTAAGTCATTTATAAGCAAACAAATTGTAACAAAAGACGTAAAAAACGATCACTTAAAACTCGCCGAATTACTCCTAGTGAAGAGGAGTCAGCATGTATCGTTCGCAGAGGACATCAAGCATCTAGAGGCTGGGCGGCCACTCCCACGGAGTTCCAAACTGCACAAGACAGCAGTAAAAATTAACCAGCACGGACTTTTACTGCTAGACGGCCGTATCGACAGACAAACCAGCACACCCGTACTGCACGCTAAAGAAGAGTTGACTAAATTAATAATAGCACACTATCACGCTATTTTTAATCATGGCAATCACTCAACTGTCATGAATGAGATACAGCAATCCTTCTACGTGGTAGGATTGCGCGGCGCTCTCAGATACATAAGTAACAAATGCCAGTGGTGTCGCACTTACCGGGGGTTACCTCAAAAAATACCTCTCGGCGACCTACCACCAGAAAGGCTAAAAGTCAACCAGCCACCCTTTACCGCAACAGCTTGCGACTATTTTGGCCCAGTACTAGTAACAGTTGGCAGACGACACGAGAAAAGATGGGGAGTTTTATTCACATGTTTAACTACGAGAGCGATACATATAGAAATCGCAGCATCCCTGTCGGCATCTTCAATGATTCTCGCCTTACGCCGTTTCATGGCACGTCGCGGAACACCAGCCACTTTTTACAGTGACAATGCCACGAACTTCGTGGGAAGCGAAAGAGAGATAGCAGAAGCCATGAAAACGATAGAAAACGACGTAAGTGCATACGTCACCAACAAACAGATACTATGGAAAAAGATTCCGCCCGGAAATCCATCTGCCGGAGGCGCTTGGGAGCGTATGGTGGGTGCAGTAAAAGCAGCCCTACGAGTCACCCTCAAAGAGAAATGCCCTCCTGAAGAGGTCCTACATACGCTATTATTGGAGGCTGAACACATAGTAAACTCCAGACCGCTTACGCCCGTAATGCCGTGCAGTATACAAGAGGCACTGACCCCGAACCATTTCTTACTCGGTCGGTCAAACGCCATGTCACCATTCGGGTCGTTTAGCGATATCACGCTAACAGATAAGTCGTGGAAAGCGTCTCAAGCCCTCGCAGATTTATTTTGGAAAAGATGGATCACAGAATACCGGCAATCATTAAAGCCACGAGTCGGCAGCAATATACCTATTCGCAACATACAAGCAGGCGACGTAGTAATCATCATGGACGGCACGATGCCTCGAGGAACCTGGCCTAGAGGGAAAGTAGAGAAAGTCTTCCCGGGTCCTGATGGAAAAGTCCGTGTAACCGAGATAAGAACAAATGCTGGATTAATTCGTCGCCCAGCCTCCCGCCTAATAGTAATTAATCCTAAATAAGGGTGTTTGCACACGTGGGGGGGAATTGTTGTAAATAGCTATATGTGTTTTTGTCTTTTATAAATAGTAATAAGTTAATCAGTTAGGTTACAGATGACTTTTATTTAATTTTATATCGAAATGCCATAATGAATCATAATGTGTTAGGTAGTTTTAAGAAAATGTATCAAAATGATGATTATCGCTACAAAGATTCATGGCTCAGGAATAAATCACCTTCCTATTGCATCCAGCGTATTGTCGATTTACGCTAAAGTAGCTAAAATAGGCGGTAACTAACTAACATGTCATCCGTCCTTGTCTCACTTACGAGAAAAATGACACGTTAGAGAGAGACAGCAACAATAACAAACATTCTTATAGGAAATTATCCTTTAATATTAAAATCGACACAAAACAAAGATAATCATCACCCGAATCAGATCTTTAGGTAGGTTTACTCATAAGACCTAGATTTAAGACCTAAATTAAGAATTTCATTGAATAAATATGATTTTTCACTAAGGTATATTTATTTTTCCTCGAACCACAAAAAAAGGTTCTTTTCAAGATCTGATTCATATTTCTGTATCATTTATGTGCTATTTTACTTGTGCTTTATTAAATAAATGAAGGAAAACAGAAATCCGATGCCATGAGATAAGTCAATAATAATAATAACAAGTCACGTGACCCCTTTCGTCCGATATAAAAGAGGGTCGATTCCAATTGGAATCCAGTTCGACCTCCGCTTCCACCAAAGCAACAAGCCTACGATACCTCATAGCATCTGACTTCTATTCCCAGTTTAAACTTCAACAAGTATTTTTTTACTCAGTCTCCTATAATCTACAGTTCAATTAAAGATAGCAAATATAGTGCTGTCTTTAATAATAATTATTAAATACACGAATACATATATATATATTTTTTTTAGAGTTCCATACCAGAGTGGTAGACAAGGGACCCCCATCTATGCACATACTGAACTGATCGCTATACCATTTTGTAATAATATTGGAACGATATATTTTATTTTTGGTATTTGAGCTGGTATAGTAGGAACTTCTTTAAGATTATTATTAATTCGAGCTGAATTAGGTAATCCAGGTTCTTTAATTGGAGATGACCAAATTTATAATACTATCGTTACTGCACATGCTTTTATTATAAATTTTTTTATAGTTATACCAATCATAATTGGTGGATTTTTGGAAATTGATTAGTAGTACCTTTAATATTAGGAGCACCAGATATGGCTTTCCCGCGAATAAATAATATAAGATTTTGATTATTACCTCCCTCTATTGTACTACTAATTTCAAGTAGAATTGTAGAAAAAGGAGCAGGAACAGGATGAACAGTTTACACCCCACTTTCATCCAATATTGCTCATAGTGGAAGTTCTGTCTGTTCTCGTTTCTCAAATACATGAACACAAATATACCGCCTTATATTTATCTATCTATATCGCGACGCTCTTCAAAAATAATCATCAATTAAATACACGAATACATATATTATTTTTTTTTACAGTTTCGTATCAGTGTAGTGGTAGACAAGGGACCCCCGTCTATGCACATACTTATTTGCTCCTACTGAACTGATCGCTATATAGTTTTTCTTGAACTATTCATGTATACATACATATCTATCTACTTATGAGCAATGAGCGGAATTCTTCATAGCAAAAATCAAACTGTCAGAGGCATTGACCTAACTGTTTTATCGACTTATCGATGTTACGGAATAATATCGCATTAGCAGGGAGCGTACTTTTCATGCCTATGACAGGCAAATGACGTCAACCTACATAAAGGCTGATTTAGTTAAGGTTGTACATTGATTTACCCGTTACCGTAAATTACCGGTATCGTTTAAATTATGAATTAATTATATTCTACTTGTACTTTTATTGATTGGCGTCAATGATAGGAGACATTTTGTAAGTAAACATGTGTACGTCGTTCTTTTTTATTTTAACGGAAAATTGGAAATTTCGACTCTGTTATTTTTAATGAAGATTAGTTATGAAGATTAGTCACCTACTCTTAGCAATACCTATTTGTTTTTAATTTTTCATGATAAGTTTCATATAGAAAATTTAAAATAAAAGTATTTTCTGTTTTATTCTCTTCTATTATACTAAAATACAGTGGCGGTCAGCTAATTGGGGACACCGTAAATTTTTATTTTATTTATTTAAAACATCACAATACTATCATTACAGGCTTATCCTAATCTGACAGTGTGGACTACTTACATCTATGGACTTATAATAATACAAAATTTATAAACACATCACATATTACAATTTGTTTGTATGTATATCCAAAAGCCTGATTTCATTACTTTAACTTTGTTTCTTTGTAAGTGACAAATATTTATCGATAAGTCGATAAAACAGTTAGGTCAATCTCTCTGACAGTTTGATTTTTGCTATGAAGAATTCCGCTCATTGCTTATGAGTTTGTACGGAACTACATATATAAGGCAAATGTATGTATTGGCACCGACAGCGCGCAGCACGAACGCAACTACGAGCCTTTTTTTGTACCGCCTCAACAATTTTAGTATGTTATATAGGAGGAGTTGGCAGCGCGGCTGCTGGCACCACACTTGCCCTCCAATTGTTCCTCTACCCTACTAACACAATGCTACCTATAGCCGGCTCAGGTGTGTGTGAATGAGCCGGCCGGCACTTATAACGATGGTGAAACTGCGTTAGATAGGTATTCACGCGACCAACGGTATCAAAATTGTATTTTTCTACTCCTGTACTGTTTGTTATCTGTCTTTTACTTGGTCACGAACACTAATATAAGAACATACATAATACGAGTTCAGAGAAGTCTATACTCTATTCCCCATAACAGCAATAGTGTCGTTATAGTCACTTTACGTTATTGCTAGCAGCCACAAACTTAGGTCAAGGATTAAGCGCTCAATTTGAACTTTACGGTAAAAATGCACAACTACCAACTTAACAAACAATTAAATTCCTACGGTTTTAAAGAAAAACAAAACTTTCCGAACTAAATTCATTGATGCCAACATAAAAAAGTATTTTTAATTTAAGTATATTTTAAATTAAAAAAAAGTTTACCATAGATAGACACATACTGTCAGACAAACGTCATATTTGCCTTGTTTCCAGGTTATGATTAATTTTGTATTTTATAAGTTAAAACCTAGTCGTAGAAAAAGTATTGTATGCAACGTTGTATAATTAAGTCAAAAAACGCTCATTGCGTCTCTATTTAGATAGCATATAAAAAAAAAAAGTATACTGATGAAATTTGGAATATATACATATATATATATATATATTTTTTTTATTGATATATTATTTTTTTATAATTTATATATATATATGTTTATATATATGTATGTATATATTTTATTCTTGCAGCTCGGGGCGCAAACGCGTTCACATATCGCGGCGCTGATCCACTCTAGCATCTGACGATTGATGAGATGCGAGGGAAAGAGGAGTAAATTTTTTTTCCCTTACGAACTCAATCCAGTCGTCATTTGATATGATTGTGAACCGTTTAAATAGTGAATTTGATCGCGAGCGGTTTTATAGTATAAACGAGACCAACGTTCTTGTCTGGTGGTATTTGATTATTGTTAAGTGTGACGGCGCGCCGCGCCCCTGCTTCTGCGTGATGAGCGCGCGCGCAGTCTCCTTATTATGATTGAATGAATATCCATTGACATTTGTTTATACATATAATATAAAACTGCTGCACGTCGAAGATATATGTTCACTTATTTATTTCTGCACTTTGTTCCTGGTTAACACGCACGCTGTATATAATATACTGCGACCTCGAATTGCGTTACAAACGGGACTTTGTTTAAACCCTAGTGCCGCCCACTATTGGATTATGTGTGTAAACTTGTTCATGTCGCTACCTACGGCTAGTTCGCGATATTGGTTCACGATTGGACTGTGGTCGTGACATGTACGAGAAAACCGCATTTTCCTAATTGTGGCGCGCGGTCCGGTCCGGGTATAGTTTTATACTGTCCCGCCGGATTCACATGAAATCCACAACAATTTAACCGTCGGAAACCCCCTCCTCCCCTGATTATATTACGTTGTTATTTGTATAAGACGTAGATATAGCAGCGGGGGAGCTTTCGACGGTACTGGTTGTGGGTTCAACGAGCTCTCAATCGCCGGGCGCTCGATGTAATTCTTAACGTAAACGACCTTGTAAGATGATTCTAAACGTCCCACCGGGACGTATAGTGAGATTTGTGTCTGGTCGTGGAAGAACGTTCGATATGGGTGCGATGAAACACGCTTTTATCGTGTTGAACCGCACTACTAATAATGATGATGTCACATTAATTATTTTTTTTGTGCACATTATACATATAAATAAACGCACACAATACGCGATACGCCACGCCGGATTCGGTTTATTCGAACGGCGCGCGTCGTACTCGGCTTGTGTCTATCCACCCCAACGGGGTTGGTGTGCCGCTAGTGTTTTGTCAATTTTATATTGCGAAACAGTAGCAGCTCCCTGGTTGATCCTGCCAGTAGTTATATGCTTGTCTCAAAGATTAAGCCATGCATGTCTCAGTGCAAGCCGTATTAAGGCGATACCGCGAATGGCTCAATATATCAGTTTTGGTTCCTTAGATCTTACTCAGTTACTTGGATAACTGTGGTAATTCTAGAGCTAATACATGCAATCAGAACTCTGACCAGTGATGGGATGAGTGCTTTTATTAGATCAAAACCAATCGGCGGAGGGCCTCGCGTCCGAAGTCGTAACATTTTGATGAATCTGGATAACTTTTGCAGATCGCACGGTCCAGTACCGGCGACGCATCTTTCAAATGTCTGCCTTATCAACTTTCGATGGTAGTTTCTGCGACTACCATGGTTGTCACGGGTAACGGGGAATCAGGGTTCGATTCCGGAGAGGGAGCCTGAGAAACGGCTACCACATCCAAGGAAGGCAGCAGGCGCGCAAATTACCCACTCCCGGCACGGGGAGGTAGTGACGAAAAATAACGATACGGGACTCTTACGAGGCCTCGTAATCGGAATGAGTACACTTTAAATATTTTAACGAGGAACAATTGGAGGGCAAGTCTGGTGCCAGCAGCCGCGGTAACTCCAGCTCCAATAGCGTATACTAAAATTGTTGCGGTTAAAAAGCTCGTAGTTGCATTTGTGCTGCGCGCTGTCGGTGCGCCGCTTCCGCGGCGATACTGACACGTTTGCGGAGCATATCGTCGGTGAATCGTGGGTAAAACTACGGTTCAATATAAAAATCCTATCGCGATGCTCTTCAGTGAGTGTCGAGGTGGGCCGACAATTTTACTTTGAACAAATTAGAGTGCTCAAAGCGGGCTCAAAATGCTGCTTGAATATTTCGTGCATGGAATAATAGAATATGATCTCGGTTCTATTTTGTTGGTTTTCAGAACTCCGAGGTAATGATTAATAGGGATAACTGGGGGCATTCGTATTGCGACGTTAGAGGTGAAATTCTTGGATCGTCGCAAGACGAACATCAGCGAAAGCATTTGCCAAAGGTGTTTTCATCAATCAAGAACGAAAGTTAGAGGTTCGAAGGCGATTAGATACCGCCCTAGTTCTAACCGTAAATATGTCATCTAGCGATCCGCCGACGTTACTACAATGGCTCGGCGGGCAGCTTCCGGGAAACCAAAGATTTTGGACTCCGGGGGGAGTATGGTTGCAAAGCTGAAACTTAAAGGAATTGACGGAAGGGCACCACCAGGAGTGGAGCCTGCGGCTTAATTTGACTCAACACGGGAAATCTCACCAGGCCCGGACACCGGAAGGATTGACAGATTAACAGCTCTTTCTTGATTCGGTGGGTGGTGGTGCATGGCCGTTCTTAGTTGGTGGAGCGATTTGTCTGGTTAATTCCGGTAACGAACGAGACTCTAGCCTGCTAAATAGGCGTCGTCATTTAGGTGCGCGCGGCCGTTCGCGGTCGCGCAACTCACTGGCGACGTATTAAAATTCTTCTTAGAGGGACCGGCGGTTTCGAGCCGCACGAGATTGAGCAATAACAGGTCTGTGATGCCCTTAGATGTCCTGGGCCGCACGCGCGCTACACTGAAGGAATCAGCATGTTCTCCTTGGCCTAGAGGCCCGGGCAACCCGTTGAAACTCCTTCGTGCTGGGGATTGGGGTTTGCAATTATCCCCCATAAACGAGGAATTCCTAGTAAGCGCGAGTCATAAGCTCGCGTTGATTACGTCCCTGCCCTTTGTACACACCGCCCGTCGCTACTACCGATTGAATGATTTAGTGAGGTCTTCGGACCGACACGCGGTGGCTTCACGGCCGTCGGCGTTGCTGGGAAGTTGACCAAACTTGATCATTTAGAGGAAGTAAAAGTCGTAACAAGGTTTCCGTAGGGGAACCTGCGGAAGGATCATTAACGTGTTTTTCGTGTATAATGTTTTAATTATATTATACGTGATAATAACAATATATATACAATATATATTGCTATTACAAGGATATGGCGCCACATCGATATTGGTTAAAATGTCCAGTCACTTCGAAAGACCTTTAAACTGGGATTCTAAATCTGCATGAGGCACCATTCTATTATGAATACTTTAGCTGTAATGAGACTTTGAAATAAAATGTGCCAGCGAAATTATGATGTTGGCAGAGAAATGATGATTACATGCAACAATTCGCCGCGTCCATCTTTACTTCGATGTGTTTCATTATTGTTGTTTTACGTAAATTATTACAAAAATATTGTCATTCTTCCATATTGTCAGATATCTAACACAGAATTTTCCACCGAGATTTTATCCGGAGCTCATTCTAGCAGAGAATAACTTGATGAAGTGTGAGAATGGATAGGCTCAGCCAGTTGCGCGGCGGCGCGGGCGGCTCGCGCGACCACTCGCCGGACGACTCTGCGGCCGGCGACTCTTTCCTCACGGCCAACGACACCCCCTCCAAGTACTACTCTCTTTCAGAGGACGACTCTTCCTTTGACATCACCAAAGAGGTCTCCCTGGCGCCGTCAACCTCGACTCCCACCTTGAGTGACTCGGACTGATGGCGCCACTGAGCGTGCGTAAACATCAGCTCAGTGTAAATGTGAAATTAAAAATAAATAGAACTTATTATTAGCGGTAAAAACAGTGAGGAAAGTTGATACCTGTGCTATTACACCAGACTTGTTGTGGACAGTGATGACAAATGTGTGGAATGTCATAAATAACGGAAAACAAAAAAACCCTTAGTGATAGTGACACTTAAGTGAAAATAAAAACATTGTTTCTTCATTGGACTTATACAGAATTTGTTATGAACATTTTAAACGGTTATCATGTGTTATGAAAAGTTTAAACTGTGAATTGGACAACAAACTAACAGTTAGTACATATTATAATACCTACAAATGTGCTAAATCATGTTACCGTGATAACCGTCATCCAAACGAATTGGAAGGTGCAGCGCCATCTAGCGTGGTCTAGCTAAACTGCGTATCTTTGCACCCGTACTTTATATAACGCCATCTAGCGTGATCTAGCTCAACTGGCTAGGTAGTGCAGGAGCACACAACTCCGTATCCCTGTACCCGTGCTGTGTATAACTGTTACTTAGTACGACGTACGTCTACAAGAGGGCGCGACTATCATACAGTTTGAAGCTGACACCTCGATATATGATATATAATAATGGGAGATATTAATACAAGATCACATGGGACCCGGGCGAACTCATTAACCAATGAGCCATTAAACAGCTCCATACTAAATGCCACAATGTTCGAGACCAGTTTGATCAGTCTACAAGGCATACCAATAGAGCACGAGGATATTGAAGAACTGAAGAACAAATTGTTATCACTTCAAACAGAATTGAACTCAGCACATGCGGAAATTGATAACTTAAATATAGAAACAAGAACACTTAGAGAAAGTTTACAAAAGCAAGAAAAACAAATTGAAATTTAAAAAAAAGACTATAAGCTTAAAAAAAAAAAAAACATACGACAAAATCACGCGCTATAATAGGGTGTATTTTTGAAACGAGTCTTTTTTCGTAATTTCGCTGGACAAAATTTTATTTTTCGATATTGGTTAAAATGTCCAGAACTGGGATTCTAAATCTGCATGAGGCACCATTCTATTATGAATACTTTAGCTGTAATGAGACTTTGAAATAAAATGTGCCAGCGAAATTATGATGTTGGCAGAGAAATGATGATTACATGCAACAATTCGCCGCGTCCATCTTTACTTCGATGTGTTTCATTATTGTTGTTTTACGTAAATTATTACAAAAATATTGTCATTCTTCCATATTGTCAGATATCTAACACAGAATTTTCCACCGAGATTTTATCCGGAGCTCATTCTAGCAGAGAATAACTTGATGAAGTGTGAGAATGGATAGGCTCAGCCAGTTGCGCGGCGGCGCGGGCGGCTCGCGCGACCACTCGCCGGACGACTCTGCGGCCGGCGACTCTTTCCTCACGGCCAACGACACCCCCTCCAAGTACTACTCTCTTTCAGAGGACGACTCTTCCTTTGACATCACCAAAGAGGTCTCCCTGGCGCCGTCAACCTCGACTCCCACCTTGAGTGACTCGGACTGATGGCGCCACTGAGCGTGCGTAAACATCAGCTCAGTGTAAATGTGAAATTAAAAATAAATAGAACTTATTATTAGCGGTAAAAACAGTGAGGAAAGTTGATACCTGTGCTATTACACCAGACTTGTTGTGGACAGTGATGACAAATGTGTGGAATGTCATAAATAACGGAAAACAAAAAAACCCTTAGTGATAGTGACACTTAAGTGAAAATAAAAACATTGTTTCTTCATTGGACTTATACAGAATTTGTTATGAACATTTTAAACGGTTATCATGTGTTATGAAAAGTTTAAACTGTGAATTGGACAACAAACTAACAGTTAGTACATATTATAATACCTACAAATGTGCTAAATCATGTTACCGTGATAACCGTCATCCAAACGAATTGGAAGGTGCAGCGCCATCTAGCGTGGTCTAGCTAAACTGCGTATCTTTGCACCCGTACTTTATATAACGCCATCTAGCGTGATCTAGCTCAACTGGCTAGGTAGTGCAGGAGCACACAACTCCGTATCCCTGTACCCGTGCTGTGTATAACTGTTACTTAGTACGACGTACGTCTACAAGAGGGCGCGACTATCATACAGTTTGAAGCTGACACCTCGATATATGATATATAATAATGGGAGATATTAATACAAGATCACATGGGACCCGGGCGAACTCATTAACCAATGAGCCATTAAACAGCTCCATACTAAATGCCACAATGTTCGAGACCAGTTTGATCAGTCTACAAGGCATACCAATAGAGCACGAGGATATTGAAGAACTGAAGAACAAATTGTTATCACTTCAAACAGAATTGAACTCAGCACATGCGGAAATTGATAACTTAAATATAGAAACAAGAACACTTAGAGAAAGTTTACAAAAGCAAGAAAAACAAATTGAAATTTTAAAAAAACTTAGTTTTGAGCACCCCAGTACTCCGGGATCTAACAAAAAAGTAAAAAAAGTATGTACGACTACAGAAACAACCTCGGGAATTAATAAAATAACGCAGTCATACCCCCGCGATACCATAATCCAAACAAGATACCAGAAGCGGAATGAACCTGTTCCCTTCAAAAATAATACTGAGAAGACCGGAAAAAGTGACATCGCAGCTTGTCCAGAGAAGATCTCTAAAAAATCCAAAAAATCTGTAAACAGCTCTAAAAAGTCACCTACTGAAATAACACAAAAAAATCATTACAAAAATCCCCCATATGGAAGCTCAACAACACAACTCCAAAAGGACTGTAATGCGAATATACATTTGAAAGTCCACAGTAAAACTAAAAAGGGCCAAGAATCGCGTACTCAAAAATCGCCTGAAACTTGCCCACTTAATAACAACCTACACATTGCCAGCCCCTCGACATTGTGCAAGACATCATCCGAGCCAACCTCGCTAGCCGACGAAATGCCTCAGGGCAAAACACAACAGCGGGCAAGTCAACCACCCTCGGGTCTTGAGCCAACACCGCACACGAATGGACAGTCACAGAATCAACAAAAAACAAGTCCATCATCGTTGGGCCATCACCCAATTTTAAGCACTAATGTTGAGCCACAGGAGCAAGGACAACAGCGAGAGAGTCAACCATCGTCGGACCTGGAGCGATCTAAGTGCACTAAGGGACAGCCACAGGACCAGCAAGAGGCAAGTCCATCATCGTCGGGCCGTCAGCCAACTTCAAGCACCACTGTAGCCCCGCAACAACAAGGACAACAACGGTCGGGTCAACCATCGTCGGGCCTGGAGCAAACTCCATGCACGAACGGATGCGATCTGTTGAGACTCGGCCCTACGCCAGGTGATTCGTCCGTGGACGATGATCAATGAAAAATAATAATCGCGTACTATATTACACTGTGTATGTAAAATAGTGCGGTTTTTTTTTTCTCTCCTTCGTCTCTCAAATACATGAACACAAATATACCGCCTTATATTTGTATTCATGTATTTGAGAAGCGATTCTCTTCAGTGGGGTGTCGAGGTGGGCCG
This sequence comes from Eudemis profundana, assembly GCA_947034925.1. NCBI lineage: Eukaryota > Metazoa > Arthropoda > Insecta > Lepidoptera > Tortricidae > Eudemis > Eudemis profundana. Next base: position 11,942,976 of record OX344815.1, on the reverse strand, counting down.
ACAATTTGACTTAGAATAATTATTGAATACACGAATACATATATATTTTTTTTTTTTAGAGTTCCATACCAGAGTGGTAGACAAGGGACCCCCATCTGTACACATACTTATTTGCGCTCCTACTGAACTGATCGCTATACAGTTTTTCTTGAAATATTCATGTATATCTATCTACTTATGAGCAATGAGCGGATGATCAATAAAAAATAATAATAATCGTAAATATGTATAAAATACATGAACACAAATATACCGCCTTATATTTATTTGTCTATCTATATCGCGATGCTCTTCGGTGGGGTGTCGAGGTGGGCCGACAATTTGACTTAGAATAATTATTAAATACACGAATACATATATATATATTTTTTTTAGAGTTCCATACCAGAGTGGTAGACAAGGGACCCCCATCTATGCACATACTGAACTGATCGCTATACCATTTTGTAATAATATTGGAACGATATATTTTATTTTTGGTATTTGAGCTGGTATAGTAGGAACTTCTTTAAGATTATTATTAATTCGAGCTGAATTAGGTAATCCAGGTTCTTTAATTGGAGATGACCAAATTTATAATACTATCGTTACTGCACATGCTTTTATTATAAATTTTTTTATAGTTATACCAATCATAATTGGTGGATTTTTGGAAATTGATTAGTAGTACCTTTAATATTAGGAGCACCAGATATGGCTTTCCCGCGAATAAATAATATAAGATTTTGATTATTACCTCCCTCTATTGTACTACTAATTTCAAGTAGAATTGTAGAAAAAGGAGCAGGAACAGGATGAACAGTTTACACCCCACTTTCATCCAATATTGCTCATAGTGGAAGTTCTGTCTGTTCTCGTTTCTCAAATACATGAACACAAATATACCGCCTTATATTTATCTATCTATATCGCGACGCTCTTCAAAAATAATCATCAATTAAATACACGAATACATATATTATTTTTTTTTACAGTTTCGTATCAGTGTAGTGGTAGACAAGGGACCCCCGTCTATGCACATACTTATTTGCTCCTACTGAACTGATCGCTATATAGTTTTTCTTGAACTATTCATGTATACATACATATCTATCTACTTATGAGCAATGAGCGGAATTCTTCATAGCAAAAATCAAACTGTCAGAGGCATTGACCTAACTGTTTTATCGACTTATCGATGTTACGGAATAATATCGCATTAGCAGGGAGCGTACTTTTCATGCCTATGACAGGCAAATGACGTCAACCTACATAAAGGCTGATTTAGTTAAGGTTGTACATTGATTTACCCGTTACCGTAAATTACCGGTATCGTTTAAATTATGAATTAATTATATTCTACTTGTACTTTTATTGATTGGCGTCAATGATAGGAGACATTTTGTAAGTAAACATGTGTACGTCGTTCTTTTTTATTTTAACGGAAAATTGGAAATTTCGACTCTGTTATTTTTAATGAAGATTAGTTATGAAGATTAGTCACCTACTCTTAGCAATACCTATTTGTTTTTAATTTTTCATGATAAGTTTCATATAGAAAATTTAAAATAAAAGTATTTTCTGTTTTATTCTCTTCTATTATACTAAAATACAGTGGCGGTCAGCTAATTGGGGACACCGTAAATTTTTATTTTATTTATTTAAAACATCACAATACTATCATTACAGGCTTATCCTAATCTGACAGTGTGGACTACTTACATCTATGGACTTATAATAATACAAAATTTATAAACACATCACATATTACAATTTGTTTGTATGTATATCCAAAAGCCTGATTTCATTACTTTAACTTTGTTTCTTTGTAAGTGACAAATATTTATCGATAAGTCGATAAAACAGTTAGGTCAATCTCTCTGACAGTTTGATTTTTGCTATGAAGAATTCCGCTCATTGCTTATGAGTTTGTACGGAACTACATATATAAGGCAAATGTATGTATTGGCACCGACAGCGCGCAGCACGAACGCAACTACGAGCCTTTTTTTGTACCGCCTCAACAATTTTAGTATGTTATATAGGAGGAGTTGGCAGCGCGGCTGCTGGCACCACACTTGCCCTCCAATTGTTCCTCTACCCTACTAACACAATGCTACCTATAGCCGGCTCAGGTGTGTGTGAATGAGCCGGCCGGCACTTATAACGATGGTGAAACTGCGTTAGATAGGTATTCACGCGACCAACGGTATCAAAATTGTATTTTTCTACTCCTGTACTGTTTGTTATCTGTCTTTTACTTGGTCACGAACACTAATATAAGAACATACATAATACGAGTTCAGAGAAGTCTATACTCTATTCCCCATAACAGCAATAGTGTCGTTATAGTCACTTTACGTTATTGCTAGCAGCCACAAACTTAGGTCAAGGATTAAGCGCTCAATTTGAACTTTACGGTAAAAATGCACAACTACCAACTTAACAAACAATTAAATTCCTACGGTTTTAAAGAAAAACAAAACTTTCCGAACTAAATTCATTGATGCCAACATAAAAAAGTATTTTTAATTTAAGTATATTTTAAATTAAAAAAAAGTTTACCATAGATAGACACATACTGTCAGACAAACGTCATATTTGCCTTGTTTCCAGGTTATGATTAATTTTGTATTTTATAAGTTAAAACCTAGTCGTAGAAAAAGTATTGTATGCAACGTTGTATAATTAAGTCAAAAAACGCTCATTGCGTCTCTATTTAGATAGCATATAAAAAAAAAAAGTATACTGATGAAATTTGGAATATATACATATATATATATATATATATATTTTTTTTTTATTGATATATTATTTTTTTATAATTTATATATATATATGTTTATATATATGTATGTATATATTTTATTCTTGCAGCTCGGGGCGCAAACGCGTTCACATATCGCGGCGCTGATCCACTCTAGCATCTGACGATTGATGAGATGCGAGGGAAAGAGGAGTAAATTTTTTTTCCCTTACGAACTCAATCCAGTCGTCATTTGATATGATTGTGAACCGTTTAAATAGTGAATTTGATCGCGAGCGGTTTTATAGTATAAACGAGACCAACGTTCTTGTCTGGTGGTATTTGATTATTGTTAAGTGTGACGGCGCGCCGCGCCCCTGCTTCTGCGTGATGAGCGCGCGCGCAGTCTCCTTATTATGATTGAATGAATATCCATTGACATTTGTTTATACATATAATATAAAACTGCTGCACGTCGAAGATATATGTTCACTTATTTATTTCTGCACTTTGTTCCTGGTTAACACGCACGCTGTATATAATATACTGCGACCTCGAATTGCGTTACAAACGGGACTTTGTTTAAACCCTAGTGCCGCCCACTATTGGATTATGTGTGTAAACTTGTTCATGTCGCTACCTACGGCTAGTTCGCGATATTGGTTCACGATTGGACTGTGGTCGTGACATGTACGAGAAAACCGCATTTTCCTAATTGTGGCGCGCGGTCCGGTCCGGGTATAGTTTTATACTGTCCCGCCGGATTCACATGAAATCCACAACAATTTAACCGTCGGAAACCCCCTCCTCCCCTGATTATATTACGTTGTTATTTGTATAAGACGTAGATATAGCAGCGGGGGAGCTTTCGACGGTACTGGTTGTGGGTTCAACGAGCTCTCAATCGCCGGGCGCTCGATGTAATTCTTAACGTAAACGACCTTGTAAGATGATTCTAAACGTCCCACCGGGACGTATAGTGAGATTTGTGTCTGGTCGTGGAAGAACGTTCGATATGGGTGCGATGAAACACGCTTTTATCGTGTTGAACCGCACTACTAATAATGATGATGTCACATTAATTATTTTTTTCATCACACTTGCTCGAAAATGGTGTCATTACACGTAGGTTTTGCGGGCCGTAAATGGCCTATTACGCCCTAGGGCGTAATGGTTTTCTTTTTAAATTTGAAACGCTGGTTCTGTTTTACTCTTATTTGTCATGTTCAAAGGAAACGCCAACTTACTTTTTTAACTTTTACACTGAAATATATATTTAAAGATAACTGTTCTTGCAAATACATGTAAACACATATTTCGGTAACATTAATTAAATGTTTAAATAATGTATTTCTTTATTTTGCAAATATAAAATCAATTAAAATGGCCGTTACCGCTATGGTTTCCGAACGTGACTTGACTTTGTCTATGACTTTGACAAATGTCACTGTCTGTTTTAATATTTTCTTGTCATACTGGGGCGATTAGTAAGGTTATTTTATTAAGATTTCCTCACAAGTGTGATGAAAAACATTGTGTGTTCCACGGGCGGTAAAGGAATTACAAACTCGTGTTATTAAAGCCCTCGGTTTCACCTCGGGCTTATAACAAACACTCGTTTGTAATTCCTTACTTACCGCCCTAGATACACAATGTACTATTTTGTGCACATTATACATATAAATAAACGCACACAATACGCGATACGCCACGCCGGATTCGGTTTATTCGAACGGCGCGCGTCGTACTCGGCTTGTGTCTATCCACCCCAACGGGGTTGGTGTGCCGCTAGTGTTTTGTCAATTTTATATTGCGAAACAGTAGCAGCTCCCTGGTTGATCCTGCCAGTAGTTATATGCTTGTCTCAAAGATTAAGCCATGCATGCCTCAGTGCAAGCCGTATTAAGGCGATACCGCGAATGGCTCAATATATCAGTTTTGGTTCCTTAGATCTTACTCAGTTACTTGGATAACTGTGGTAATTCTAGAGCTAATACATGCAATCAGAACTCTGACCAGTGATGGGATGAGTGCTTTTATTAGATCAAAACCAATCGGCGGAGGGCCTCGCGTCCGAAGTCGTAACATTTTGATGAATCTGGATAACTTTTGCAGATCGCACGGTCCAGTACCGGCGACGCATCTTTCAAATGTCTGCCTTATCAACTTTCGATGGTAGTTTCTGCGACTACCATGGTTGTCACGGGTAACGGGGAATCAGGGTTCGATTCCGGAGAGGGAGCCTGAGAAACGGCTACCACATCCAAGGAAGGCAGCAGGCGCGCAAATTACCCACTCCCGGCACGGGGAGGTAGTGACGAAAAATAACGATACGGGACTCTTACGAGGCCTCGTAATCGGAATGAGTACACTTTAAATATTTTAACGAGGAACAATTGGAGGGCAAGTCTGGTGCCAGCAGCCGCGGTAACTCCAGCTCCAATAGCGTATACTAAAATTGTTGCGGTTAAAAAGCTCGTAGTTGCATTTGTGCTGCGCGCTGTCGGTGCGCCGCTTCCGCGGCGATACTGACACGTTTGCGGAGCATATCGTCGGTGAATCGTGGGTAAAACTACGGTTCAATATAAAAATCCTATCGCGATGCTCTTCAGTGAGTGTCGAGGTGGGCCGACAATTTTACTTTGAACAAATTAGAGTGCTCAAAGCGGGCTCAAAATGCTGCTTGAATATTTCGTGCATGGAATAATAGAATATGATCTCGGTTCTATTTTGTTGGTTTTCAGAACTCCGAGGTAATGATTAATAGGGATAACTGGGGGCATTCGTATTGCGACGTTAGAGGTGAAATTCTTGGATCGTCGCAAGACGAACATCAGCGAAAGCATTTGCCAAAGGTGTTTTCATCAATCAAGAACGAAAGTTAGAGGTTCGAAGGCGATTAGATACCGCCCTAGTTCTAACCGTAAATATGTCATCTAGCGATCCGCCGACGTTACTACAATGGCTCGGCGGGCAGCTTCCGGGAAACCAAAGATTTTGGACTCCGGGGGGAGTATGGTTGCAAAGCTGAAACTTAAAGGAATTGACGGAAGGGCACCACCAGGAGTGGAGCCTGCGGCTTAATTTGACTCAACACGGGAAATCTCACCAGGCCCGGACACCGGAAGGATTGACAGATTAACAGCTCTTTCTTGATTCGGTGGGTGGTGGTGCATGGCCGTTCTTAGTTGGTGGAGCGATTTGTCTGGTTAATTCCGGTAACGAACGAGACTCTAGCCTGCTAAATAGGCGTCGTCATTTAGGTGCGCGCGGCCGTTCGCGGTCGCGCAACTCACTGGCGACGTATTAAAATTCTTCTTAGAGGGACCGGCGGTTTCGAGCCGCACGAGATTGAGCAATAACAGGTCTGTGATGCCCTTAGATGTCCTGGGCCGCACGCGCGCTACACTGAAGGAATCAGCATGTTCTCCTTGGCCTAGAGGCCCGGGCAACCCGTTGAAACTCCTTCGTGCTGGGGATTGGGGTTTGCAATTATCCCCCATAAACGAGGAATTCCTAGTAAGCGCGAGTCATAAGCTCGCGTTGATTACGTCCCTGCCCTTTGTACACACCGCCCGTCGCTACTACCGATTGAATGATTTAGTGAGGTCTTCGGACCGACACGCGGTGGCTTCACGGCCGTCGGCGTTGCTGGGAAGTTGACCAAACTTGATCATTTAGAGGAAGTAAAAGTCGTAACAAGGTTTCCGTAGGGGAACCTGCGGAAGGATCATTAACGTGTTTTTCGTGTATAATGTTTTAATTATATTATACGTGATAATAACAATATATATACAATATATATTGCTATTACAAGGATATGGCGCCACATCGATATTGGTTAAAATGTCCAGTCACTTCGAAAGACCTTTAAACTGGGATTCTAAATCTGCATGAGGCACCATTCTATTATGAATACTTTAGCTGTAATGAGACTTTGAAATAAAATGTGCCAGCGAAATTATGATGTTGGCAGAGAAATGATGATTACATGCAACAATTCGCCGCGTCCATCTTTACTTCGATGTGTTTCATTATTGTTGTTTTACGTAAATTATTACAAAAATATTGTCATTCTTCCATATTGTCAGATATCTAACACAGAATTTTCCACCGAGATTTTATCCGGAGCTCATTCTAGCAGAGAATAACTTGATGAAGTGTGAGAATGGATAGGCTCAGCCAGTTGCGCGGCGGCGCGGGCGGCTCGCGCGACCACTCGCCGGACGACTCTGCGGCCGGCGACTCTTTCCTCACGGCCAACGACACCCCCTCCAAGTACTACTCTCTTTCAGAGGACGACTCTTCCTTTGACATCACCAAAGAGGTCTCCCTGGCGCCGTCAACCTCGACTCCCACCTTGAGTGACTCGGACTGATGGCGCCACTGAGCGTGCGTAAACATCAGCTCAGTGTAAATGTGAAATTAAAAATAAATAGAACTTATTATTAGCGGTAAAAACAGTGAGGAAAGTTGATACCTGTGCTATTACACCAGACTTGTTGTGGACAGTGATGACAAATGTGTGGAATGTCATAAATAACGGAAAACAAAAAAACCCTTAGTGATAGTGACACTTAAGTGAAAATAAAAACATTGTTTCTTCATTGGACTTATACAGAATTTGTTATGAACATTTTAAACGGTTATCATGTGTTATGAAAAGTTTAAACTGTGAATTGGACAACAAACTAACAGTTAGTACATTATTATCAAGAGGATGAAGAAAGCGAGACAGCGCGATCGTCTGTCCTGCCTGCCGCGCTACGTCAATCCCCGCCAACGCCGGGCACCACGTGGTTGGGAGGGCGAGCGAGCACGACCAGCACCATCGAGCCTTCTTCACTTTTGGCGGCGGCTTAGCTAGTGATAGGACGCTTAAGACTCTCGGTGCATTTCGTAGTTAGGACGTACTTAGTGTTCTAGGTTTAATTAGGTTTTAGTATAGGCTAGTGTGTTAATTCTATTTGATTGTTAGCTTATTACAAATAAAAACGTTGATTGTTGATCGTAGTTCCTTATTTTATCCTCTGATCCATAAGATCAGAAAGTGGGATAGTGAATTTACGCTTGTGGCATCCAGACAGTCTAATTTCGTGTTAGTAAAAACCGTTAGCTTGTGCTTTAGCGTCTTGTAACTTGCTACGACTTGTTTTATACATTTTGCTACTTGCTTAAACTTCTCGCTTACTATAATAGATTGCGCCCGTTATGCCGTTGCTTTTTAAGTTTAAAAGATAACCGTTAAAACTAGTGTAGATGTAAATAATTTTAAATTTTATAGTTGTTCGTTAATTCAAAATGCCGGAAGGCATTTCTAGTAATACGGGCCGTAATAATAAAAGCTGTGAATCTGACGCAGTATTAAATACGATTTTAAATAAATTAAAGGCAATCGAAGATAGATTAGGGCCTTCGTCTACAACGCCGCCGCCACGACAGCCATCATTAGACCATCGTGCTGATTCTGTTCCTGTTACAGAGCGATCGACGACACCTCCGTTGCCACCACCTTTCGCGTTAAGCCCTGGACGGGCTTCCGATGCAACTCCACGTGGCGACACACCTGCCAGCGAGGTAACGGAGAGGATCGTGGGAGCGCTTTCGTCATTGATTCAAGTAAGACCGACCCATTATTATATTTCGTCTTTCGATCCCCAACTACATGATTTTGATGTTTGGTGTACAGAGGTCGACCGCGCGCGCGTCACAAATCGATGGGCAGATAATGAGTGCTTATCACGTGTTGCAAATTGTTTAAAAGGTGACGCGAAGTCGTGGCTCAATGATTGGGTGACGAACGATCGTACCTGGAGTAACTTTAAAATCGAATTTCGTTCCCTCTGTCCGCGAAACGTAGATGTAGCAACGGTGCTTTATGACGTCATGCGTACTGACTCGAGAGGTTTTGCTACATATGCCGAGTATGCGCGTCGTACATTATTGCGCTTAAATATTGTGACCGGGTTATCGGATGATCTTCGCACAGCAATAGTTCTCCGAGGCATTACGGATTCGCAGATTAAAGCGGCTGCTACTAATGCTAAACTTAAACCACAACAAATAGTTGATTTCTTGTCGGTATTTGTTAAGCCAAAAAATGAAACGCGCGTCGCATCCCACGATTCTGCCCGTTCCAACCTACCCTCAACTTTGAACTTGCGTAAACGGGAATTCAGTAGGTTGGATAATAGGTCGATGAAATGTTACAATTGTGGTGGTATGGGCCACAAACGTCATAACTGTTACAAGAAGCCGCGATTGGATAAAAATACTAACAGTGTTGATCGCAACGTAACGACGACGAATGGAAGTAGCACTAGTACGACCACGCCAACCCCTCCGCATACATCTAATGCAAATAGTAGGCCAGTAATTACTTGCTCGTATTGCCATAAGACAGGTCATAGTGTGGAGACTTGTTTCGCTAAACAACGCGTTGAAACCAATAACAAACGTCCTAATAATGTGAACTTGTGTCGGAAACAAGACCCCGTTGCCAACAATGATGTAATGACTGCTGTGATTGAAGGTGTTTCAATAGACGTTCTTATAGACAGTGGTTCATGCGTTTCATT
>OX344815.1:11823473-11933473 GCA_947034925.1 Eudemis profundana | reverse complement strand
TTGTTTAATTTTCTTTTTTCTATATGTTCTGTAACTGCGATCCCAGACTAGGATTCCTAGGCTATGGGGTCACGTTATTGACAAAGACAAATAACTATTTCTTATTTTCTAATTAAGTCATTGCTGTCTCTGGCGTAAAGTGAGTTTCTGTGTCTCGACCGTGCCTGAGCTTCTGGGTCTCGACTGTGCATGAGCTTCTAGGTCTCCACCACACATGAGTTTCTAGGTCTTCACCGCGCACAAGTTCTGTGTCTCGACCGCGCCTGAGCTTCTGGGTCTCGACTGTGCATGAGTTTCTAGGTCTCCACCACACATGAGTTTCTAGGTCTCCACCGCGCACAAGTTCTGTGTCTCGACCGCGCCTGAGCTTCTGGGTCTCGACTGTGCATGAGTTTCTAGGTCTCCACCACACATGAGTTTCTAGGTCTCCACCGCGCACAAGTTCTGTGTCTCGACCGCGCCTGAGCTTCTGGGTCTCGACTGTGCATGAGTTTCTAGGTCTCCACCACACATGAGTTTCTAGGTCTCCACCACGCACAAGTTCTGTGTCTCGACCGCGCCTGAGCTTCTGGGTCTCGACTGTGCATGAGTTTCTAGGTCTCCACCACACATGAGTTTCTAGGTCTCCACCACGCACAAGTTCTGTGTCTCGACCGTGCCTGACCTTCTGGGTCTCGACTGTGCGTGAGTTTCTAGGTCTCCACCACACATGAGTTTCTAGGTCTCCACCGCGCACAAGTTCTGTGTCTCGACCGCGCCTGAGCTTCTGGGTCTCGACTGTGCATGAGTTTCTAGGTCTCCACCACACATGAGTTTCTAGGTCTCCACCACGCACAAGTTCTGTGTCTCGACCGCGCCTGAGCTTCTGGGTCTCGACTGTGCATGAGTTTCTAGGTCTCCACTACACATGAGTTTCTAGGTCTCCACCGCGCACAAGTTCTGTGTCTCGACCGCGCCTGAGCTTCTGGGTCTCGACTGTGCATGAGTTTCTAGGTCTCCACCACACATGAGTTTCTAGGTCTCCACCACGCACAAGTTCTGTGTCTCGACCGCGCCTGAGCTTCTGGGTCTCGACTGTGCATGAGTTTCTAGGTCTCCACCACACATGAGTTTCTAGGTCTCCACCACGCACAAGTTCTGTGTCTCGACCGCGCCTGAGCTTCTGGGTCTCGACTGTGCATGAGTTTCTAGGTCTCCACCACACATGAGTTTCTAGGTCTCCACCACGCACAAGTTCTGTGTCTCGACCGCGCCTGACCTTCTGGGTCTCGACTGTGCGTGAGTTTCTAGGTCTCCACCACACATGAGTTTCTTTCCGCAATCTATCTCGGAGCCTCCCGAGGCAAGCGAAAAGAGGCGTCTTACGGGGCACAGAGCGCAGGACTGCTCCCGCTGAGTTAATTTCACACGCTTCGCCTTACTTTCCCTATTCTATGATACTTCTTTTACACAGCGTCTCCACCAACTTGTGGCCGCGTCTTATTCTTTCTAGGTTGTCTAAGATAGCATAAACAGAGATTCTTGCCTGAGTGCTAACAAAGACACGACGACAAGACAGCTCTTACCTATACACACGTGTTAGGTACACATATATAAAGGATAATAGAAGAGAGATGAAGTAACTTCTATATTCACATTCTGGACATCTATTCATATTTCTAGTCGGAGATTCTTTCTCCGGTACGGGTCTCCACAACTCCCCTTATAACCCGCCCTGATCACACGCAACCATGTCATTCTTTCTTGGCTGTTCTGGGTAATTCTCATTCTAATTCATCATGCTGTTCTGGGTAATTGGAATGTGCGGCTTACTGGATGGTATATAATGATTCCGAATAATAAAAATAGTTGTGTGACATGACATATGAGCAGACAAGGGCGAGGAAACTGCTTAATTCTTTCATATTCAGTAGCATACATATCTTATGCGTCTAAGTTAAGAAATATATGCTACTGAACTATAAAAAAAAATACCACATGCAAAACTGAATTAAGATATCCTGTTCTGGAAAATACCACTCCGGAAACTAAATTGGATATTCTATTTCATATAGTTTTCCAAGTGACTCCAACTTATTTTTATTATAGCATGCTTGAGATGAGATTTGTAAAGAAATACCACATGCATAGGTACCTACCTATATGATGTATCCAATTTTTGTTATATTTTTTTCTTCTCTATATAGATTAAACTGTGTAGATCAAACAATTTGTAAGTATAATATTTTCCTTTTTAATATAAATGCCAAAAAGATTGCTTTATGGGCATAATTCCAAATGGAACAAATACCGTTTTGTGTGTTTTCTTATTGTCCGACGATAAAAAATACCATGCTTACTGGTCAATAAACTCGTCTAGTTCTACAGAATATAAGCGATATGTATGTCAAAATAAAATACTTATGGAATAGTGTGATAGAGAGAACGTAAAATATATTAGATATAACTTGAGTTATGTGCTTACCGTATAAATTCTCAGCTTCGTGAATTACAGTCGGTACACCACTTTGGATCTCTTCTTGAGAGAACAAAGTAGGATAGGCACCGAGACGTATGCGAGATTTCTCCGTAATGAACCTGCGTTCAAAATGTTTGTGACATACAAACAGTGTTCGTACTGCCCGAATGCTTAAATTACGAAGCCGATCACTATCAATGCACTTTAACCACTTCTGGAGTCCTATCTCCGATGCGGGAAACTGATGCAGCTTAACGTCCTGTCGTCTACTTGCACAGTTATCAACACAACACTTGTAGTACATTTTGAGTTATAATATATAACTGCGGTACCACAACTATTACTGATTTAACTGAGAGGATAAGCGCGGATAGAAATCAACGACACTTCACTCGATCAAGATTAAAACAGTAATGGTAAATAAAATAGAACATCGCCATTAGTTCAACTAGCTGTCAAATTCAAAAATGGCGGCTGCTTGACTAGATGACAAGCGGAGCGCAATTGTGACAGCTGGAAGGGGGTGAGGCGGGAGAGGTATTGTCTAACTCAACTCTAGGACCCACAGATTATAACACCCAATTTCATTGGTCCTAGATTAACAGCCGTGTATACGGTGTTTCAGTGAAATAAACACCTTAATAAATGGACTTCCCGGAATATATAACTGTGTTAGTTTGTGATTAGAACAGTACTAATTTAATATCAATGCTTAAAAGCACTAAATAATGTTTGCTTTAGATATATAGAGGAAATCAAAGATTTGACCATGTTCCAAAGTATCGACAAAGTTGCTGATGGTCATTAGTAGGTACTGTTAGCATTTGCAACTTTCACTATGTTTGTTCCAAAATAACTTACTCTGTTTAAAATAATATTCGTCTCTTTACACCGAAAGTGCGATATGGACTGAAAGGTGTTTGTGTATTGACCATTTCGGAACGAACAAGAGACGTCAGTTTGACAGGTACCTACGCGCGAGTGTGGATGATAAGAATGTAATTATGGAAGGAAAGTAAATTTTTGGTCAGCCGTTATTAAAATTGATCCGCAAAAAAAAATAAGCAGTAAAATCATTTGGGCAGCATACAAAGATTTGGCTGGCAATAAATAAAATCGGGCGGCAACTCTTGTTCAGCAAACAGTTTAAAAACGGTTAACATTTTAACCAATATTAATCTGCTTTTTTTATCATTTGGCTGCCTAATAAACAGTCGAGCTGCAAAATAATTACTTGGGTAGCAAGATTTTACAATTGGTCAGCAGAGAGTTTAATTGAGATATACAGGGTGTCACTGTGATATATACTGGGTGTCACTGTAATGTATACAGGGTGTCACTGTGATAGATACAGGATGTCACTGTGATATATACAGGGTGTCACTGTGTTATATACAACAGGGTGTCACTGTAATGTATACAGGATGTTACTGTGATATATACAGAATGTCATTGTGATATATACAGGGTACCATTGTGTTATATACAGGGTGTCACTGTGATAGATACAGGATGTCACTGTCAGCAGAGAAAACATGTCTGTAAGCAGTTTAATTGAGATATACAGGGTGTCACTGTATATATACTGGGTGTCACTGTGATATATACAGGGTGTCTCTGTGTTATATACAGAGTGTCACTGTGATAGATACAGGATGTCACTGTGATATATACAGGGTGTCACTGTGTTATATACAGGGTGTCACTGTAATGTATACAGGGTGTCACTCTAAAAATGAAACAGCTCCCAAAAATAGGTAGGTTAGGGTTATTTTTTTTTGATGACCCTAAAACGAAACGGCTCCCAAAAATAGGTAGGTTAGGGTTATATTTTTTGATGACCCTAAAAACGAAACGGCTCCCAAAATAGGTAGGTTAGGGTTATTTTTTTTTTGATGACCCTAAAAACGAAACAGCTCCCAAAAATAGGTAGGTTAGGGTTATTTTTTTTAATGGCCCTAAAAACGTAACGGCTATCAAAAATAGGTAGGTTAGGGTTATTTTTTTTTGATGACCCTAAAAACGAAACGGCTCCCAAAAATAGGTAGGTTAGGGTTATTTTTTTAATGGCCTTAAAAACGAAACGGCTCCCAAAAATAGGTAGGTTAGGGTTATTTTTTTTGATGACCCTAAAAACAAAAACGATTCCCAAAAATAGGTAGGTTAGGGTTATTTTTTTTGATGACCCTAAAAACGAAACGGCTCCCAATAATAGGTAGGTTAGGGTTATTTTTTTTTTGATGACCCTAAAAACGAAACGGCTCTCAAAAATAGGTAGGTTAGGGTTATTTTTTTTGCTGACCCTAAAAACGAAACGATACACGTTGTGAATAAATAATATAACTTCTAAACATTATGAGATGTATAAAAAAATCGAAATACCTATTTTATATGAGCCCATCACAGTGACACCCTGTATACATTACAGTGACACCCTGTATATAACACAGTGACACTATGTATATATCACAGTGACACCATTGTACCATGATTGATTGTACCATGATTCAAGCAAATAAAATTTTGACTTTTGACTTTGACTTTGACACCCTGTATATATCACAGTGACATCCTGTATCTATCACAGTGACACCCTGTATATATCACAGTATCACTCTGTATCTATCACAGTGACACCCTGTATATATCACAATTACATCCTGTATCTATCACAGTTACACCCTGTATATAACACAGTGACACCCTGTATATATCACAGTGACACCCTGTATATATCACAGTGACACCCTGTATATATCACAGTGACACCTGCTACTTGACAGCTGACAATTACCGAATGACAAAATGCGCACACGATTGGCGGCAGAATAGTTGCGCCCAGTTAGGTTTTATTGCCCCCTTTTTTTTTATGAACAAAATGAAATATTTTGCTTACCTACTGATTGCTTACCAAAATTTGATTAACCGTAGATCGCTTAATGCAGCTCAAATATTTAATTTGCTGACCAAAATAATTTAGAGCAGATCAGTATATCATTAATTGCAGCCTGATTTATAAATGTTTGCTAACCATAAGTTGCTTACCAACTAGCTATTTTGGCTGACCAAATACATATTTCTGCTGACCAAAATATGAATATTTTGCTGATCGATTAAATGATACCCATTATGGAATATTACTAGGCTTTCTAAAGGTAAACAGTATGGTGGCATTCAACCTAATCTCCCGGTGAAACCGTGGTTTTTTAAATTTAAAAAGGCTAATAAGGTTGCAACTTCAACTATAATCCGACTACGCCTAGGTCACAATTGTTCCCCAACCTTTCTTGCTAAAATCCGAGTTCGGGATCATTCTCTGTGTGAATGCGGCCTCGAGGAGGGCACTCTAGACCACATCTTCTTTAATTGTCCTAATATTCCCTCTTCTCTCTACGACTTCCTTCCTGACTTTATCCAACGTCCTGCTAATCTTAATTACATTCTCACTTTTGTAAATAGTCCCTTTGTGTATGTCCTGGCAAAATTTATTAACGATTTTAATATTAAGCTATAATTTGTTATGGCATAATATGGGTAATTTAAAAAAAAAAAAAAACTAGTTGTAATAAAATATACTAATCATGTAATTGTAGTAGTTAGTCTAACATATTGTTTTGTTTTTATTTTTAGATATCCCAACCGATCATCTTTGAGCACCGTTTGGACAGCGTTTCACTACCGATCACTTGTAGCTTCCAACCTTGACGCTGGCAGAATTGTCCCACTGGACAGTAGCCATTAAAAACAAAAATTGAATTGAAGAATGTAATTGTATGAATTAATTAAGAAAAACGGAGAATATTGTGAAATATGGAAGCTGGATTATAATTGGTATCTCTCATATCATTGTTTTATTATATATGTTAATATCAGAAATGGGATATGAGTTGCGCTCACTTTGGTATGTAGATCGCGTTTTACTATTATGTATTTTCATGTTCAAATTACTTATATTCTAAGAATTTGAATGAATTATATATTCTGCACTTAATGAATTAATGCAAACACCATAACGGATGTTGTAATACTATTAATTTAATGCAATTGAAGTATAATTGTAATATTGTTTCGATACAAGCGGGTGTTTATTTACGAACATCGTAATTATGTCTTGTTAAGGTTGCATAAGGCCTAGTACCTTATTAACCCCTAAAGATATATTTGTTTTGTGTCCAAATTTATGTTCGGGACGTAAGATATAAAATATGTGCATATTTTTTAGTCTAGACCATGCTTTTGTCAAAGAAGGTCAATGAAATTTATTTCTTGTTTTGCACACCAAATATTAGAATTTAAAAGACTAAGTAAAGGTGTCTTCATTTGATATTTACTTCCGACCATTAAATGTATTATCACCAAATATATTATTACCTACTAGCCTGGTTCATACTCATAATTATGCTTTTCTTTTATGTTAACTGAAATATGCCACTCAACTGTGGTGATCAGTAAACTTATGGATGGTGCAACTGAAATATGCCACTCAACTGTGGTGATCAGTAAACTTACAGATGGTGCAACTGAAATATACTGCTGAATGCGGTGATCAGTAACTATTAAACTGAAATATGCTGCTGAATGCGGTGATCAGTAATTATTAAACTGAAATATGCTGCTGAATGCGGTGATCAGTAATTATTAAACTGAAATATGCTGCTGAATGCGGTGATCAGTAATTATTAAACTGAAATATGCTGCTGAATGCGGTGATCAGTAATTATTAAACTGAAATATGCTGCTGAATGCGGTGATCACTAATTATTAAACTGAAATATGCTGCTGAATGCGGTGATCAGTAATTATTAAACTGAAATATGCTGCTGAATGCGGTGATCAGTAATTATTAAAATGAAATATGCTGCTGAATGCGGTGATCAGTAATTATTAAAATGAAATATGCTGCTGTGCAATGCGGTGATCAGTAAGTGAACAAACTATTAAACTGAATTATGCTGTGTACTGCAGTGATCGGTAAGTAAGCAAATTATTAAACTGAAATATGCCGTGTACTGCGGTGATCAGTAAGTAAACAAATTATTAAACTGAAATATGCTGTGTACTGCAGTGATCAGTAAGTAAACAAATGATCAAACTGAAATATGCCGTGTACTGCGGTGATCAGTGAGTGAACAAATAATTCCATTGAAATGTTCTATGTACTGTGATGACAAGTCTTTTCTTCTTCATTGTTCCCTTATTACTGAGGTTCACAACCACATATTTTTAGTCTCCATAGCGTGCAGTCATACATAGGCCAATGAACAGCGTTCTGCGTGGTGCCGCCAATTAACTCCTTAATGTAGTCAGACCATCTTGCTCTTCCCTGAGTATGCCTCCTATTTATTTGGCTTATAATTATTTGTTTCTTCAGATTGTGCTTTGGAGACCGCATAATGTGTTTGAAGAGACTGACCGTTGACTGACTGTCTGTTGTGGAGAGCCGCGTAATGATGTTGAGCTCTCTTAATATGGATGGAGGTGATCAGTAAGTGAAAAATTATTCAACTGGAATATACCATGTACCGAGATGATCAGTAAATGTAAGTATAGACTGAAATATGCGGCATGATGCATTATTGCTGTTGCAAAAACTACATAAGTTTACGTAAGTTTATTCGTACTCATTAACCATGATAATTCGTTTCATAAGAATGAGCATCAAACATCTATAATATAAATATGTAGGTATTAGAAATATCTATTACATTTATAAAGATTTTGTTTACTGTTTTCCTAATAGCCTACATGTAAACAGAGGATGTTAAGTGTAACAATATGTTTCCATATCGAAATTGAAATACCAGTATTAAAAGAAAAACAACGAATAATTATGATCCATTTATCTATTTTGCAAAGTAAAGTAAGTAGTAAATACTAGCGAGCACTTACTTTGCAGAGTAATATTGAGACCTCTAGACACGTTCAATTACAAACCATTTCTTTAATCACACATACAAAATATGGTTTGTACGCATCCGACTTCATTATTGTATCATCAAACACTGCGTAGTGTGAAGAGATAATTACTAAATAACTCAAGTTGTAAGTTTATCAAAAGACGGATATTAAAAATAAAAAGTAGTGAACTGCATAATGTTATTGGATTACATCACAGAATAAGCCAATCAGTAAGCGTATTATGGACAGATTCTGTTTTAAAAATATATATATGTCGTATCGTAATAAAATAACAACGTTACATTAGCCAAAAATATCTGATTATTGGCTTGGATAAAGTCACAGAGAGGGCGCTAGTTATGACTGACCATTTAGTATTTAGATCCTTTTTGAGTAATGCAGGCAGTTTAGATTAAAAGGAGGAAATATGACGTTGACCGATGGATTGTCAGTCTTCTTTGGGAAATATAAGCGATTGAGCCTTTTTCTGTGAATTTATCGTGTAACTTCATTTATTACCAATGCGACATTTAGATTGTGTAAAGAAAGACATGAAGAGCGATACACCAGTACTCAAACTGGTGCGGATACTGGGTTATTGGATAATTATTGGACCATACCACTGTGACCTAAGGTGACCTAAGGTGACCCGGAACCCAAAGGTAATGGTTTTAGGCCTTCCTCGTCATATATATATTATATTCCTGCGGTTTATACTCATAAATATAAAATTGTATGTCTAGTACACAGGCACTGCTGGTTCGTGCTAACGATTACAAATTGATGTAAGTAATGAACTTACACTGGGTGTTGGCTAATGTTAGTGTCAGCTAGTATAACACAATTACACCACAACTACTAAGTTAAAATTTTAGCTAAGAACAGTTGGAGAGCTTTTAGGCTAATTCTGGTTTACATATAATATAAATAATATCTTATGCTTTCATTCTACTTTTTCAAGAATCAATGGACACTAAGATTTACATTTCCTTAAAGGGATAAGTTCGCCTTTGTGCATATAACTTTGTTTTGTGACCCTACAGGGTCACTTTGTCTTATTTTGTGCAATAAAGAGTTTACATACATACATTTCATTAACACCTAATTGGCAATGATTCTATACTGGCCTAGTTGGATATGAAGCATATGAATAGTCACCAATACCTAAAAATAAATTCAACACAGCAATCGAGATGTACAAAGAAAAACTAATCACTAGAAACCCTTCTCTACCAGCTAACTTTTGAGTGAATGATAGAGGATTGTACCTAAATATCAATGTCATAAGGTGTACACAATTGTCGATTGTATCAAGAGTCAATTTTAAGTGTAAATGCACATGTTTGTTTCGGTTCCACGTTAGAGAAAGGTTTCCTTGACCAAAAAAAAACAATTTAATAAATGTAGATGATAATATGACGCGAGATCTCAGTTGCAGATCAAAGAAGATCTAAACCAGTAATAGACTCTGTTATTTTCTTTGCAAGAAAAATACACGTAATCGAAATTTCATAACAAGGGCTCATGGGCTTTACATGCATATTAACAGCGAGTATAAGCATTATCTAATGTGCTTGTTCTAATGCAGTGAGATCAAAAAGGATAAGATAAACATAATAACTTAAATACAAATTAACTAAAAAGGAACTATGACGACAGTTTTATTGTAAAACGATCATCGTGGTCCGTTTCTACTTGAGTTTATTAAAACCTTTTTCTACTCCTGTACTGTTATCTGTCTTTTACTTGGTCACGAACACTAATATAAGAACATATATAATATGAGTTCAGAGAAGTCTATACTCTATTCCCCATAACAGCACTAGTGTCGTTATAGCCACTTTACGTTATTGCTAACAACCACAGACTTCTAAATCTAGGTTAAACTGAGGTCAAGGATTAAGCGCTCAATTTTAACTTTACGGTAAAAATGCACAACTACCAACTTAACAAACAATTAAAATCCTACGGCTTTTAAGAAAAACAAAACTTTCTGAACTAAATTCATTGATGCCAACATAAAAACAAAAGTATTTTTAATATATTCACTGCGTGTCAACTTCATTTAAAAAATAAAAAGTTTACCATAGACACATACTGACAGTCATACGTCATATTTGCCTTCTTTGCAGGTTATGCCTTGTTTGTATTTTATAATTTTAAAACCTGTCGTAGAAAAAGTATTGTATGCAACGTTGTATAATTAAGTCAAAAAACCGGCCAAGTGCGAGTCGGACTCGCGCACCGAGGGTTCCGTACAAACTCATAAGTAGATACATGAATAGTTCAAGAAAAACTATATGGCGATTAGTTTAGTAGGAGCAAATGAGTACCGTCAAATGGGGGAAAATGAGACTGGTGTATTAAATAGGACAAAATGTAGGGTAACCTTTGATCACTTGTCATGGCAACATCGTTAGAAATATTCACGTCAGTTTGCTGTCAACTCAGCCGCAACAACATCGCGTTCACACAGGTAAGGCAAAAAAGTTGTTATTTCTATTACAAATTCTGTAAAAATGCGATCCTGCACGTGCTTCCAAACTGATGTTTTTTTTGGTCTGTAAAACAGTGTCTGCCACGACTTCCGTATTAAATGTTTCACAATAAAAGTCCCAGTAATCTAACCTCACTTTATCACCGATCGTTTGAAATTGACATTACTCCAGTAATGCCAACCATCGCGAAAAAAAAACACAGAAAAGTAAAGGTGCGTTCACATTCGGGAAAATTGGGACGGGGAAAATCTGGAGAAAAAATTTATAGGAAAAGTTATAAACGATGATTTTTTTATATATTTTAATATAATTAGGTTAAGATTGTGATTTCCTACGCAATAACCTAATAAAAGACTGATTAAAAGTAGATCTCCATTGTAAAATTAAGTTTAAAAGTTTCAAAGAAGATTTTTTTGAATTATGTTATTTTTTTTTAATAAACGTGTTCGTTGTGAACAGACCTTTACTAGTGCATTTTTTTAAAACGTTATAAGTGTCCTAAGTTGCTAAATGTGCCGTGTAACTTCGATAAAAGTCACGAAACAGTTGTTGTCTTAAATTACCCCACCTTACAGTCTAAGTTGGGACAGCCATAAAAAAAAATATATAAATAAAACTATTCATATACCTGTTAATATTATATGCAAAACAGAAAATTTAAGTACAGACTGTAAGCTGAGGCCAGCAAACAGATTGCTGACCCTGTTATAACTATGTTTTTTTTGCCCGGGAATTTGAAAATCGTCTCATTTTCCCCCGTTTGACGGTATGTGTTAAGATTTTTGCAAATTTCTCAAAAACAGTGCAAGTTAGGAAAACCGTTATATTTTTCCTGTAATATATAGGCCATAATACGCAAAAAAACTGCGTCTGTGGTACATCGTATACGGGGGAGCGCCAACGGTATCCTGAAGATGATAGCCGACAGGCTCGACTCCGTCATTCTTGGCCGATATATCGAACTGCATGTTAGGAAATGTGCAGTTTGATATATTGGTTAAAATGACAGCATATCTTTTTGTGTGTGTGAACTTTAATTAAAAATAACTAACATAGAATGTAGTTGTACTTACTAACAAACTATGGACTTATAATTGTCTGAAAATAAATGATTTTTATTTTTTATTTTTATTTTTATTTATTTATTTATTTTATGCCACACCTGGCCATAAAGTGAATTTTTCCGCACGCTGCGCGTACGGAAAAAGCCGCTTTCTGGCCAAGTGTAGACATAAAATGATGTACACAACACGGGAGGTAATAAAGAAAGCCCTCGATCGCATATTTACGTCCCTCGCTTGCAGCTCGGGCCGCAAACTTCTGCGATCTCGGCCTTTCTTTGTATTACCACCCTAGTTGTGTAATGTACTATTATAGGATGACATTAATAATTGGTAATTATTACAGATTTTTCTGTTCAGTAACTTCGAAGATAATAGGGGGGGAACGGTATTTTTTTTAACGTTTTTCGCCATAAATCAAAAACTACTTATTTAAAAAAAAATACAAAAATACTGTTTTAATCTACAAATTAAGTCCTTTCATTTGATACCTCACTCAATATAATAGCCCTACTTTCAATTTGCAAAGTCTCATTACGGACCCCTTTAAAAAAAAAGTAAAAAAGGTACAAGAATTTTTTTACATCCTATAAGCTTGGGTTAGCGGTTCTTAACACTATTCCAAATTTCAAGTCGATAGCATCAGTAGATCCTGAGATATCTTGCTGTGACAGACGGACAGACAGACAGACAGACAGACAGACAGAGTCGCACCATAAGGGTTCCTTTTTTACCATTTTGGTACGGAACCCTAAAAACGCTCATTGCGTCTCTATTTGCGATACTCGCCGCATTCGCGGCTCGTATCGCAACTCACGCAATTCGCATTTTTTGAACCTTCTTATACAACTGTTGCATAAAATACTAATAACTACACATGGCAGACGTTACAAAATTGCACCTATATACCAGACTCTCATGAACCCTGTGAGGGTATAGCAAAATCTTAAATATAATGTGTGAAGGTCTAGCAAAATTCCAAATAGCTGTGCCATACGATACGATAAGGCGATATACCGGTTTTGCTACGTTTGACGGGTGCTGGCTATCGAAGACGAGATGCGGTACATAGCGTCCGCTGTAGCTCGACCCCTGGGTTGTCACGTGGCAAAGGTCACACAAGGAGCTCATAATATATAATTAAAAATAAAGTACTTGAGATCCTTTTTCTAGTGTTAAGTGTTTTAAAAAAAATATATATATAATAATATGGGAGCTTTCCTGTGGCGTTTCTCTCCCTCCTGGGAGAGAGAAAAAGGCCTCCTGGCCTAATCTGTAGTGTAGTGCTCCTTGATTATTTTTAATAAAACCGGTCAAGTGCGAGTCGGACTCGCTCACCGAGGGTTCCGTACAAACTCGTAAGTAGATACGTGAATAGTTCAACAAAAACTGTATGGCCGTTAGCTTAGTAGGAGCAAATAAGTATGAGTACGATTTTTGAAAATTTCTAAAAAACGATGCAATTTAGCAAAACCATTTTATTTTTCCTGTAATATTTAGGATGATATTATTATTATTATTATTATAGCCTCATTTATTCCTTAATAACATTAAATATCTAACAAAAACTACCCTACAGTAGGAATTTGCGATTTCTGGTCTATAATCTCAAGATGAAATTAACTAGTTTAATAAATATCGACAGTTAATTATTCATTGTACCTATTGAATACGAAATGTCAATTGGTTTATGAACACATGTTATGTATAACAAGATATAGGTAATGTGTAACAAAATCTATTGTTGACTCCGCCCAGGATTCAAAATAAATTATGTCACTGACTGAATCCTTGGTGTGGTAACGAAAATATAATATATATATGAAACGAATGTAAACTTTATTGCAACGTGTTAATGTTCACGAGTAAAGTAGTTTGTATGGAAAGTAAAATAAATAATAGAGTACAAAAGACAACCCTACTAGGGAGAAGCATATTTGGGATCGCGCCTGGAACATACAATAAGTTTCCAAGTGCCATCCTTGAAGTGTATGACATGCGCTCTTCAAAGGGGCGCTGTTTAAAGTTTTAGCTAACGAGGTGTATTATCCATATCAGAATATTTTACTAATAATTAAACAAAATCTAGCAATAAGCATTAATGTATCCGACCTTATTTAATTTATGTTAAGCTCACAAATCTGCTCCCTGTGAAAGGTAGTGATAGCTGTAGCTGTTTGTATGCCTTAAGCATAGTGGTTCAAATAACTGATAATTAGATCAATATACATACATATGCTTTACAAATGGAGTCTATCCTATTCTATTTATAACATAATTGTAACGATAGTTACCTATCATTTAGTTTTATCTTAGCTGAAAGGTATTAATTGGGTCTGTTTATTGAGGTAGGAGTTATCCAGAAATGAAATGACATATCGGGTCTTAAGAATTGTTATTTGTTATCATCATTAGGGTTTCTGCATAACGTTGCTGAAAGAAATTAAGGTATACGTTAACTCTTGATGACCGACCACTGAAGTAAAAATGTTATTTAGCTTTATAGAACACGTAGGTAGGAGACATTCAATTTTTAGCTACATTTTCAGCGGGGTATCCAAAATAATTAAGATTATGCACATCTCAAAGACTCTACAATGAGTCACCTCTTGTTTCAAGATAATTGGGTTGATTTGGTTTGAAACACCACATTTGGTTTATGACTTTAATAAATGAACATAAAATTGAAATTAATATATGGACATTTATTTTGAATTGTACGGTTAGGCGAAACTTATGCTATGTTTAATTAGCGTCTAACTTGTCACATGGTTGGATTGACACTAATCGACAGTTTTGGGACGACCTTTTAACTGTCAGTTATCAGGATATTTTGAAGTAGAATAAAAATTGGCGTGATGAAATATTTTTACTAAGGCCGTTTGTTGGGTGTAAAGAAAATAAATATAATAATTATTACATATATTCAAAATTGATTTACTGGTGATTCAACACCGCTAAAATGTAAGTTCTATTTGTACTATATTAACATATTAATGAATATATACACAATATGTACATAATTGGTATAAGTACTTATAAACTAGGTTAAGAAATTTGTTTCTATACTGTGTACCATCATAGGGTGTGTCATGAACCCTTCACTTGTAAAGTTTAGTGGGTACATGATAATGCATTAAATTATAATTGTGATAGTTTCACACGTTTATATAAGTACATCTCTTTCTGTATATACTAAACAAAATAAAAATTGTTGAATAGAATATTAATCTATATAGTTAGCCTTGAGTTAGCCAATAGTTTACTAAGTACAATAGAATATTTAGAATATAATAAAATGCATGTATGCAGAGATAGTCGTGTGATAAATTAATCAAACTTTTAACATATTTGTGAAGTTATTATTAATTTGCCTGTATGGACTAGGTATAATTTATGATGAATATGTTGAAGAGATAGGAAGTGCACTGTAATTCCATACTTCAAATACATACCTACAAATTATTTGGAGGCACTAATGTAATAGTATGCTTGCTTAGTAGAGTTGTAGGTATTCAATGTTAATAATTAATATAGTTTTGATTAATCTAACCTCACGTGAATATTACCTAATCCTTAAGCAGTATGTGATGAGAAATAAAACAGCAGTCAACACTCAATCAATTGGGTACTTGACTGTAACTGAAATTTGTAGAAATTGTATAAGATCCTGTTAAAATAAGCATAATAGGGAAATCTGTTCAAGTTTTGAGTTTGATATCTAGCGTGTAACTTTGTTTTTATGAGCCTACAAAGTTGAGTGGGAAAGTCTAAAAATGCGATTTTGACATTGTGGTATCTCGGTGAGTTTTTATGATATTGAAGTGGGTTTTGTTTTCACTAATAGTTCTATTATTGAGAGGTGTTTCTGTAACATATCATAAAAAAAAAGTTGTCTAGTAGCCAATTAGATCAGTTACATGAAGGATTTGCAGTGTGGTCACAAATGTCGGTTACGATATTGATTGTATTTATTGAATAATTACATACTTACTTAATGGGTAACTAATAATTGTATTGTTAGGTATATTATTGCAACATAATATAGGTAGAGTATAGAGACATACATACATGTGAATGGCCGAACCGGAATAGGGTCATTCCGTCTATCAGGACGGCCGTCTGTTAGCATTTGCAACTTTCACTATGTTTGTTCCAAAATAACTTACTCTGTTTAATAGTACATTGTGTATCAAGGGCGGTAAGTAAGGAATTACAAACGAGTGTTTGTTACAAGGCCGAGGCGAAGCCGAGGGCTTTAACAACACGAGTTTGTAATTCCTTTACCGCCCGTGGCACACACAATGTTTTTCATCACACTTGTGAGGAAATCTGATTAAAATAACCTTACTTAACCTAAATAAAATTGTACAACTGACAGTGACATTAGTGACATATATCAAGACGACAAGTCACGTTCGGAAACCATAGCGGTAAAGACTTAAAATGGTTGATTTTATATTTGCAAAATACTGAAATACACTATTTAAACATTTAATTAATGTTACAGAAATATGTCTTTACATGTATTTGCAATAACAGTTCTCTTTAAATAAATATTTCAGTAATAAAAGTTAAAAAAGTAAGTTGGCGTTTCCTTTGATCGTGACAAATAAGAGTAAAACAGAACCAGCGTTTCAAATTTAAAAAGAAAACCATTACGCCCTAGGGCGTAATAGGTCATTTACGGCCCGCAAAACCTACGTGTAATGACACCATTTTCGAGCAAGTGTGATGAAAAATAATATTCGTCTCTTTACACCGAAAGTGCGATATGGACTGAAAGGTGTTTGTGTATTGACCATTTCGGAACGACAGTGTTGCCAATTTAGCAGAATCAGTGCTAAATTTAGCATAATTTGGACTGGTTTAGCAGAATTTTTTTACATTTAGCATTTAGCATAATTTTTGGCATAATTTTTTACATTTAGCATAATTTTTGGTATAATTTTTTACATTTAGAAATGTTTGTATGCTGTAGTAAAAAAGTTACTTTGATTGCAATATAAAAAAAAAAAATCGGTTGTCTGTAAAGTCGGTTTACTGACGATAGTCGAACGTGATAACGTTGACCTTGACATTGACATTGACATTGACTTTGACTTTGACTTCGACTTCGACTGTAGAAGATGTATGAAATCCTGCGGCGCTTACTGTTTTTTCGAGTTGATAAGGTAACGGCCCCGCAAGGTAACGGCCCCGCAAGGTAACGGCCCCGCAAGGTAACGGCAAATGACGTCACACTTTTTCGTGCGTGCAGCCGGCTTCATCGAATTATAAGACGTTATCACGTCAAAAATGTCGATTAATACATTGTTAATTTACTTAGGTATCTTTAGCAATTTTTTTGCTGAAAGTTTAGTATGGGCCACAAAAAGGATTATTGTAAAGCTGTAATAATCACAATACATTAAATTTGAAAGAATAATGCTTTTTTTTATTTAGCATGAAGGCGGATCACCGCCGACGTCAGGTTTGGCCATAGCTTCGTGAAGAGTTGGCAGCCGAGAAACAGGAACAGAGGCAATTCGTCGCTTGGATTCGTGGTGCGTTTCCGTTGACGTACGAAAAAGTCATCCGTAAAACAGCAAACCAACGATACGACGCTTTGCCAGAATGACAGCTTGTCAATCTCGTTCCAAAATAGCATCAAAGAGGCGCAATGCGCCGTCACGGCCAGACTGACATGCGACCGTCCTCGGGCGCTTTAGATTGCAGACCTGTAACAATCACACAATCAATCGAAAAGAATCAGCAATCCTACTTGCTGAAAATCTCGCTCGTCCACCCTGACAAAGTGTTAGCTGTTGCTGACGTGATAGCGTCGTTATCATTGTAACCTAACCGTAACACCAACCGCAGTTGCATCATCAATATCTCAAGGAAGCACTCGTATGTCTCCTCAATCAACCCCGCAGGGTCTGGCCCGGACGATACGGCCTCATCAGCTTGGACCGGGCAGGTGTGTCCTTTCGACCAGTGGACACTCCAAACGAATGTTGACATTCTCGTTTTGACAACCTTTGCATAACCTGATGACTCCTTCTAAATTACAGTTAACGTATCACAATTAGTTCGTGTATTAAGGTGTTTTTTACCTTCTTTTTCCTACGCCGTCACGGTTTTCTACTCACTACATTAAACTTTTTAGAGATTTCCACCAGCCCTTCATAACCCTGAACCCTGGCTCTCTCGTGCGTGTATCAAGATATGGCACGAACCGGTCATGTTTGTCGACTCGTAACAGTTATTATCTGACTAAACAATGCTGCACTAGGTTGAAAATTTAAAACGATGAAAAAGCTTACTTTGCGATCAAGTAATAACAGAAAGTTACAATTAATGTGATTCAATTTAACATTGATCGTTCTTGTGGGTGAATTTACTCAAAAAAAACATTTTATACGATTAAAAAAATAACAACAAAATCAACCCAAAATCGCAATATTTGTCATGCCACAACACGGCTGGTTTTGATTTTAAGGGATTATTCGCTAAACAAAGAAGTGTTTAAAATAATTCTATAAAACGTGGGTTTCACAGACCAGGAATAAGTTTTTAGTACTTACATACACACTAATTGATTCAAATCATGAAGCAAACAATTGTCCCAAATAATCATTCATCTGAACTTCGGTTTTTTCGTATTTCTTTAAATGAAAATATTATTAGCGGTAGGAGAAATGTTATTCCCGACTATCCGTTCGCCGTTCTTTATGCGCTCGTGAATGCTCAACTAAGAAGAACGTTTTTGTCTCAAAAATTTAACAAAATTTGTGCGTCACCCCTCACACGTATCACGATTCTCTTAATTCTTATTTTTCATCATTACTCCATGAACATTAATTTAAATTATGACCAAAGTGTTTCATGTTATAATAAATTAGTAACAATTTACTGACATTCTAGTTCGGAGTTTATTTAAGCGCAATCATGCACATTACATGTTTTTTTTTTCTGACCATCATTCTCCTTAGCAACACTGCCCAGCGTAATGACTTTTATTCAGAATAGGGCACACTATTCCATCACAATAATTATGTAAATAATACTGTCAATAACAGCATTTTTGGTAACCGACCTGTGGAAGCGGAAAGGCTGACCTGAGGCAGTCATTTATTTATTTTGATTAAATTTAGTGATAAATAATCAGATTAACTTGAATGTACCTCGGGATTCAACAATCTTCGCGCAAAAACCTTTGACTGCGACAAAAAAAACAAGTCATTTCTAACCGGTGAATTGTTCTCCTTGAAAAACATCAAAACGAGTGGAGGTTTGCATGCAGGCGTGAAGAGAGCGGCTTCGATAACCCAAGAAAAAAAAAATTAACTTCCACCTTAGAGCATCTAAGACTTCCACAATAGTGAATTCTTGATTTGATGAACGGCCCTCCTAAACGGTGATAGTTCGCCACAGGGTGCTCGACCAAATGTCTTTATCCATGTTATATAAGACCTTTATAGTATACCAAAATCACCAATAAAGTAGTATTTTTTTTAAGCTAAGGCAAAATTGTAACTAAAATGACGGACAAACAATACGGACAAATGATTTTACTATTATCTATTTCTTGCGTTAATGACATAAATTGTTAAGGCTCGTTATTTCACCAAAGCGTTATCGAAATCTCAGCAATCGTCGTTCTCCTCACGCTTTATCATCATTCTTAACATGTTTTTACAACTATATTTTTAGACAAAACATGTTTTATGACACGTGCCTTTATTGCAAATCGTTATATTAACCTCTAATCTAGAGAACACGAGAACTTGAGTTGCAATAGCATGACGTTATCTTATCACGAACGTTTCTAACAAAATAAATAATTGTCAAATATTCACCCAGTATCATAAAATTACCTACTCTTGAACTCATCCCTGTTTAGCTTTAATTACATTCGATAATATTAATAAACAGACCACCCAGACATTTAAACACTTGTGTTTGCTTGTTCGGCAAAGCTTGACTAGCATCTGTTCCATATTCTTGAAATTTTAACAGAGAATTAGACCGAAAAATAAAACACTTCTCGAGTTCAAACATGGAGAGAATCGCTGGAAAGGTTACAGTTGCGAAGTTACTGTTGGGTACAAATTAGTAGTAAGGGACATTTTGAAAAAATAGCGTACGAGTTAAAATAATATCAACGAATTGTTTTCTTGTTGAAAAGGGCTAACATTTATGAGTAAAGTCTTATTTAAATTCCCAATTTTACACAAAATATCATGAGCTACTTTAAAAAGCGGGTAAACGGGGCACTTAAAGATTGGCAACGTATAGGCTACTCTTCTGGTGTTGCAGATATTTGTGGGCGACGATGGCTGCTCGTTTGCCACGTATTACATAAAACAGTGATCTTTCTGATCGTAGTGTGTAGCTACGACTAATATTGTAAGGCGATAGAAAGCGTGCATCCTTCCGACCACGCATGGACTGGACAGCATCTTTCTCCAACAGTCTGACAACCAAAGCACTCACAACTCGACCAGTATGTCCCCAACGATACTGTCTCGTGTCGAGTTAACCTGCACGGTGTGTCCCTTCGACCAGCCCTTCAGGCATGGACCGGACGACACCCTCTCTCGAACAACTCTAACCTGCACGGTGTGTCCCTTCGACCAGCCCTTCAGGCATGGACCGGACGACACCGTCTCTCGAACAACCCTTACCCGACGACTCCATCTAAATTCTGTTTATCTCACAGCCCTGCACTCGCTCGGTCAGTTAAGATGTGCTAGCATGACATAATTTCGGTACAACATGAAACTAAGCAATATAAACGGAAGTTTTGCGCACAGTACTTGGGCATTTACTAAAAAAAGCTTCCTTTAATAATCATATGTCCCACCTATCGTGTAGAAAAGTAACTGACTCACCGGGTGACATTCTCCAGGTATACCTCTACAATTGTTGTTCGAAAAGTTTCACCTCTTTCTTTCCTGGATAACCGCAAATCTAGCAAATAATAGTCAAAGTCCTCTCTGCAGTATGTGTGGGAACTGTTTACGCATCGCCGAAGAAATCATGCGCCGCTTTCTTCATTCAGCTAGCCGATGTCCGGGAATTCCATACCAACGACATTTACCCGCAATTCTAGCATTTGCCGTTTGAGATCGCTTAAAACCGGCTTGATTTTCTGAAACATTCAGTTATTTTAATTTTTATCAAAAACAAAGATGCAGAGGGTGCGAAAGTAGCCTGAAGCTGAGAAAATATATTTCTGTCATAAAATGTTTAATTTTTTGAAACAAGCTTTTACTGCCAACTGTACCCCCCTGTATACTCCCAAACTGCACGTCCAAACCGATCCAATGAACCCAAACACGCTGAATGTATCTTGTGTAATTTAGATTACTATACGGCTACCATACGAATCCCTCATCACATCAGCTTCACGTTATAATAATATTGTTATTGTCATCTAATTTAAATATCCTAGCAAATTTTCAGCTCAATCGGAAACCGCAAAGTAGGTCAAATTTAACTTGCGAGACTTGATCACAGACACGCAGATACACAGACACCGGGACAGGTGAAACTAAGTAAATAAAAGCTTGTAAATAAATAATGATACGGCTGTGCATTGCTCGACTTGGCAGGGGCACTGCCGTGCCTTCAGATTCCGATTAAACACTTCGCGTCTAATCTGAAAAAAAAACGAAACATGAAGTTGTAAGCAGCTAAGCTTCTGCAGTATTGGCATGCACGTTTGAACTCGGTGCCTCAACCCGTAATTTTATCGTAATCTGATACAAACGAACTTCTATACAACTTCCTGTGGCATTTTTAGTCTGAAATGCAATCATATTCCACAAGCGTAGACCATCCTGAAGTGGTTTATTTCGTTCCGAGTTTTGACACATTCTTAGGCAATAAAATCCTCTATATCTATCTGCAACGTCGGGGTAATTGTAATAGCCGTGCTGCATACGACTGGTCGCTAGTTCTTCCCGCTGGTGGTATTGCCGTTACCAGCGCACGGGCGTTGCGTTTCCATGATAATCAACAACGATATTGACACTATTTTCATGGGGCCTAGATTTGTTCACCACTTCTGATGAAGGCGGATCACCGCCGACGTCAGGTTTGGCCATAGCTTCGTGAAGAGTTGGCAGCCGAGAAACAGGAACAGAGGCAATTCGTCGCTTGGATTCGTGGTGCGTTTCCGTTGACGTACGAAAAAGTCATCCGTAAAACAGCAAACCAACGATACGACGCTTTGCCAGAATGACAGCTTGTCAATCTCGTTCCAAAATAGCATCAAAGAGGCGCAATGCGCCGTCAAGCATATTTTTTAGCAGAATTTATCAAGTTTTAGCATGATTTTAGCAGAATTTCAGCAAAATTTTAGCATTGAATGAAATTCGGAGTTGGCAA
Organism: Eudemis profundana; assembly: GCA_947034925.1. Classification (NCBI taxonomy): domain Eukaryota; kingdom Metazoa; phylum Arthropoda; class Insecta; order Lepidoptera; family Tortricidae; genus Eudemis; species Eudemis profundana. The sequence goes on along the minus strand of OX344815.1, from coordinate 11,911,178 downwards.
CACTGCGGAACGAACAAGAGACGTCAGTTTGACAGGTACCTACGCGCGAGTGTGGATGATAAGAATGTAATTGTATGAATTAATTAAGAAAAACGGAGAATATTGTGAAATATGGAAGCTGGATTATAATTGGTATCTCTCATATCATTGTTTTATTATATATGTTAATAGTACTGTTTAGTGACAACCCAGCGCACAGGATCAGGCGATGATGGAGGAAGCCGGAAACTTCACCGAACCGGCAGAGAGCGCCGAACCGGCAAAGGTAGGTACTTTTATATACATAGATTTATGTATCTCACAAATAAATGCATAAATAGAAGATATTCAATTTAAGTATGTTATAAATTATTGTTTTTTGGTCCCTAATTTTTTAATACTATGTACCAAAGATGGAATAACAGGATATGCTTGGAAGTTAATAAAGTCAGTTATGTGGATGTAATTTATTGAAACAACTGTATGTTACTTGAGAGCTTAAACTAATATTTTAACTAACTTGTTATTATGTTTTTTATAAATCCTATTACTATTAAATAACATATCAACAAAATTTAAACTAATACTTTGCATGACATTGCTATACTTATATACCTGCTGCCATCTGTCCGGGTTTCTCCAGATTTGCCCTAGTTTAGAGAGCGTCCGGGGAATGTCCAGGCGGGATTTCATTTGTGGTCCGGGTTTGCTACTTGCGGCAGGCAAGAATTAATGCACCTCCCCGGGGGTCCAAAATCAGAAGGTTTCTGCTTTTTGTCCTAGGTGTCAAGTTTCAGTCAAACTTTAATGATGTTTGTATAACCTTTTTAATAATAACTTGTATTGCTATAGTCTGTTCTTTTAGATAGTTAAAAGGTAAAAAAAAATCACATGACTTGGATCATTCAGCCAATCCAAGTAACTTTTTGTATCTGTGGCACCATTGGCTCAATGATCCGAATCACATGATTTTTTCTGTACCTTTTTTTAAATACATAAAAGCAGATTATAGCACTAAGTAGCCTACTTTCCAAGTATAAAGATATTATTGTATAAATACCTACTTTGGTCCTTGTGACAAAGAATTTTTTTAAAAAAGACAGGATTCTAACAAACTTCCATTCTGAAGTAAGATTTTATTTGACAGGATCAATTGTACATGGAGGCGGAGGCGTGGTTCACAGATGCCAGGTTGGAGCAGTTTGCAGATTGCTTCAAACGGGCACCCTTTCTCTGGCCAGCTCAGCACATATCCTGCAAGCAGAAGGTAGGTACCTCACTTCATGGTATAGCTTAGTTATCAGCAGTGTGGTGCATCATAAAGAGAAAAATGACTACTCTCTAATTTCTACCCCAATAAGTGTGGTAGGGTAAGTAGTGTGCTAAGATACCGCCTAACCTACTAATTTCTACCCGATATTATGTGTCATAACGAACTGCCCGTGACTGGTTTCCCACGGGTGACTTGCAACCTGATTTAACATCTTGTCTAGTAGCGGATTAAGTTAGTCAGACAACCTAAGTATAATAGGCGGGTGCCCCTTATTAGGCATAATTTAAAAATCCTATTATCAAAACGCATAACAATGTAGCCATATGATGATTGAGCGTACCGCTTAAATGGCATAATAATAAAAACGCATACAAGTTATTTGGCATACCTGAAATTTGCATAATTTTATTAGGTTAGGTTAGTTACGCATAAAATTATGAGTTCAGTATAAATGAGCGTTCTTAAAAAATAATGCCAAGTTTATTTATACCCGTTGTTCGCAGAATCTCAACTTTTTGGGTTTTTCTGCTTACTAGGTAGTAAATGCTGGCTGAACCGAACTGCTACCAGAAAAGTAGGTTAGGTTAGGTTTGACATGCGACCCTTACAGAAACGAATCGCTTCCAGAAAAGTAGGTTAGGTTTGAACTACAACCCCAACAGAATGAACTGCTACCAGAAATGTAGGTTAGGTTAGGTTTATAGTTATTGTTATGCGTATTAATGGTATGCGAATTAAAATATGCGTTTTAAAATATACATTTTTAATATTATGCGAATATACAATTATGCGTAACACCGTTGTTATGCATTGTCAAAATAGGAAGATTTACTGTATGCGTTTTAATATAGACCCAAAATAGGCTCATATTCTGGCTGTCGCAGATGGAGAGTGTGTAATAATCTTAACAACTTCTTTTATAATATTACATTTAAGTACTTAGTCTTTGTATCATAATAAAGATTGTTTATTTGGAAAATGTTGATCTTTGTAAACATTAACTATCACAGTATAATACAGTAACTTTTCTTCCTACAAAAGGTACATCGTGCGCAAGACTCGTCTTGAATCTTAAACCAAATAGCCTAAATAGAGGCCTTTCAAACGTCTAGTCTTTTCAAGTTCTCTTGTCCGCAGTCTATCCGGGCGCTCGCGTACCGCCGACTGCTGGAGGCGTTGGGGGAGCCATCTGACGGAGACAGCGTGCCGAGAGCCATGGCCCTCTGTCGCGTCTTCCTCACCCTGTTGCGAGAGCAGGTCAGTCTGATGTTCTGTCATAGCCTGTTCAAGCAAATTTGTCCAAAGTCTATCCCGGCTGCTGGAGTCGCCGGGGAGCCATCTGACGAAGATAGCGTGCCGAGGTTCCTCTGTCGCGTTTTCCTCACTCTGCTGCGAGAGCAGGTTAGTCTGGCATTCTGTCTCGGCTTCCAGGATTTTAGCAACTTAACCTAATGGTGGCAAAGTAATGAATTAGTTACTGACTTTTAACGTTAACTTAAAAGTTAATGCGTTACTCGAATGGTTAAAAACGTTAGTTTAGTTTACTTTATTTATTTCCCGCATTACATGCTTAGGGCTAGGTACATATCTAAGACATAAACATGAACCCTGGTCCCTACCAGGGTTCATGTTTGCGTCTTAGATAATGTAACGTGTCGGTAGCGAAGACTTACATACTAAGTTAAGACTTATGATGAAGCATACAATTTTTAAAGAGGTGGGTTAATTATTTACATTATTGTCCGACATTATATTCACTTATGGTGAATTCATTGGCAACCGAAGCATGACCCCACAACATTACACCATAGCTTAACCAGCCGTGGGCATAAGCAGATTTGGCACACTCGGAAATTGTATGTTAATTAACAATAACCATTGTTCGTTGCCATTCGTTAGTTGTGTCCAACTGTGCATTTGTCAAAGTCAATCATTCATTTGTTAAAAGCGGGTAGTTACAGAATGGGTTGGCAACACTGCCACTGTAAACATCGTCTCTGCGTCATTATTAAGTTTTTATTAATTAATACGGCGACTATCACGGTTAAAATGTGTTAAAAGTGACTATGAACCTTAGTTAACGATATATAATGGAAGTAACAACGTAAAATCATGTGATGTGCAAAATAAACGAAAAACATAACCACCAAACAGTGCCTACTCCATTGGAAAGAACTACCTACCTGTCGCGAATATACCGACATATAGAACTAAGTGAGTGTTCATCAAGATAACAATATATAATATACTAAAAAATTCGCCCAGACAAACCCGTAATATTACTACATATTATCATAACCAAAAAACCGAAATACAAAGAAACAAATCAAAAAATTGATCGCAAACGGACAATAATAGTGACATCTAGCAGAAAATAGAAAACGTCAGAACAAACTGTCCTGCTTTACCGACGACGCGATATTACTTCCACGGGATAACTTCCCGCAGAGAGCGCCACCGTCTACGTCTAAGTCTTGAGCTGTCATAAATTAGTTCTCCCACTTGCCGCAAACTACGCCACTATCAACGTGTAAACCATAAATAAGAGTAAAATTGACACCCGGCACCTTACAAATATCAACAAATCAACAAAAGATGAATTGCCACGGCTGTAATGCAATTATAAATCGAGGAGAACTATTATGCTGTACTAAATGCAAACTAAAGTACCACTATAAGTGCATTAACATCACATCGGCAGTTTTTAGGGAAACTAAACTTACTTTGGAAAATTCGTGGGAGTGCCCAGTTTGTGTAAACAAGACACGGCGATTAAACCATGATCATACACCACTCCGCAACCAGAGTAATGTAAGTAATGTAATTAAACAGGACTTAAGTACGAATGCTCCTACAGAGATACGTCCAGGGAATGATTACAATGCGGAAACTATAAACATTACTCCCAAAAAGTCTGACCAAATTGAAACACCCTGCTGCAGCAACACCACAAGTACACTCCCAACTCAAGCTGAATCTGTTAATATAACGCAAAGGCGTCTGCAACCGATAATAAATAGCCACGGAAATGATTCTTCACTTCTCGACAGTACACTACCTGAGGGAGACACCATAATTATAAATAACAACGAGACCATAAACACAATCTTACTACAAGAATTAAGGGCTCTTAAAATGGAGTTTACTACACATATACAAAAGCAAGATTTACGAGAGAACTCACTTTCAGAGATTATAAAAACAATGCAATTAGGTGTCAATAACATAAACAACAGATTCTCTCAACTGGAACCTGAGCTCAATTCTATAAGACAGACATTAACCCAAAATACAAATCGGATAAGTGAATTAGAACTGGAAAACCAGAGTTTACGTCATGAAATAATAGAAATCAAGAAAGCTTCTGTACAACAGGCACATAAGAAGTGTACCCAACTCGGAGCAAGCTTAGAAAAAGCCCCAGATCAGGATACTAACAACGCAACGCATATTGAAAGCTATTCATCTATGACATCTAAGAGAGAATCGGGGTTGTCCGACCATATAAAACAATCCCAATCCCACTCAGAGGAGAACAGCAGGAAGCTGATACTGTATGGACTAGAGGAAAGAAGATTTGAATCGGAGTCTGATATCTATCACCGACTAGTTGATGCCTTCCTACATATTACCCAAGTGGACCTAACAGGGTATATTGAAGACTTTCATCGAATTGGCCGAATAGGAACTCGTAGACCATTGAAAATCGAACTCCTGAGTAAAAGGATGACAAAATGCATTCTTTCACGTGTTAAAATGTTTAGAAATACTGGACTATGGATATCAGAAGTTTTGGATGCTAAAGGCCTCCAAGACAGGAAAAAGCTACGGGAAAATAGAAGGACAACCTGGCAACATGAATACAATGACCGACATAGACCTAAAGCAGTAGAATCAGCGAGCAATGAAGCATCTATCAATTCAAGCGGCCTACAAACTCGTACTAGCCAACAAAACCAGACTTGTTTTCGTGTCTAAATTTAACTTATTATACCAAAACATGCGAAGCATGATAAATAAGTGCCATCTACTGGAATCAGCAACAGATAAAGACCGCAATATACATGCTCTTTGCCTATCTGAAACATGGGTAACAACTACCAAACTTGATATTCTACAAGTCGAAGGCTATACTTTAGCTTCATCCTACTGTCGATCTAATACAGAAGGTGGCGGAGTATGTATATTATTAAAACCAGAAATAGAGTTCAATGAATGTAAAGACATAGTGGCAATGTCTATAGAATCACTGTTTGAAATTTGCGCTGTACAAATCAGTAAACTCAACCTAATTATAATTACCTTATACTGGCCGGACTGTAAAAGGCTACCGGACAAATTTTTTACATCCCTAGAAAAAGTTTTGCACCACTTGCAACACAAATATAGCAAAAAGGAAATTATAATTGGGGGAGACTTCAATGTAAATGTGCTAAAACGATCCAATTGCTCAATAACACTTTTAAACCTTATGAAATCCTTTAACTTCCATCAAAATGTTAAGGAACCAACCAGAGTAACGGACACTAGTTCTACATGTATAGATCTTATATTTAAAAATTTCCAAAGACCTGACTTTACTATACATATACACGAATATGGGTTCTCAGACCATAAAGGGATTCTAATTAAACTTCCCTCTACTAAGCTCGATCTGCGAAGTACATGGACTGTAATGAAAAGAATATATAATGAGGATAACTGTTCCCTTTTTAAAACAGAATTGGACAAAATCGATTTTAAAGATATAATTTCCCCTAAGGATACTGTTAATGATAACTATAACAAATTTCTTGACATTCTCATTAATAAATTGAACCTATGTATACCTAAAATCAAACTAAAACTAAAAAATAAAAATAAAAAAACTTGGTTAACTAAAGGAATTAGAATATCATGCAAACACAAAAGATTACTTAAAGCATTTCTATCACAGGTAAATAACCCTATCCTAAAGAAACATTACAAACAATACGAAAAATCATTAAAAAGAGCTGTTTTAGCATCAAAAAGACTCCAAAATATAGCAAAGATCAAAAAATCTGATAATATTGTAAAATCGATGTGGCATGTAGTAAAACAAGAAACAAATAAAATTTGTATAAAAAACAGAAATAATATACAACTGCAGTTACAAAACACACTAACGGAAGACCCAAGTAAGATCGCGAACACTTTCAATTACTTTTTCTCAACAGTTGGAAATCAAGCAACATCAGTGACTGGCCGACCCGTCATTTCTCCGACAGAAAACTCATTTTATCTACGTCCAGTATCAGAACTTGAAGTCAAAAATATAATAAAAAACCTTAAAAATAAACAGAGCTCTGGTTATGACGAAATACCTCCCCACTTAATTAGAAAATGTGCAGAGAAACTAGCAAGTCCCTTAACCTACCTCATTAACCAATCATTTGAAGAAGGTGTTGTTCCGGACGCGTTAAAGATATCAATAGTTAAACCAATACATAAAAAAGGCAATAAAAGCGACTACAATAACTATCGTCCTATAGCGCTCTTGCCGACATTTGCGAAAATATTTGAGACTGCGATGACAAAGCGGCTTTCTTCATTTTGCGAAAAATACAATATATTTAGCGATGCCCAATACGGCTTCAGGAAAAATAGATCTACAACACTTGCAGTCTACAATTTTGTCCGAGAAATACTTAATATTTTAAATGATAAAAAATACGCTATAGGAGTCTTACTAGATATGAGCAAAGCCTACGACCGAGTGCTTTATAACATACTGTTAAAAAAACTTCAAGGTATAGGGGTTAGGGGTTGTGCTCATAACTGGTTTTCTTCATACCTTACAAACCGTATGCAGTACGTAGATATAGAACATTACGACCATACTACTGGAGAAATACAACACGTCCGATCTCAGGTCGCTAAAGTTACACAATCCATCCCTCAAGGAAGCGTCCTGGGATGTATCCTATTTTTAATCTATATAAATGACTTGCCTAAAATAATAAATAGCCCATGTACCCTGTTTGCAGATGATATTTCCTTTGTTATTCCATGCCAAAATGAATTTCTCCTCAATAGTAAATTAGACCCTATCCTAACAAACATTGAAACCTGGCTTAATGACCATAATCTAAAAGTTAATTTTGAAAAGACTAAACTCATACAGTTCAGGCCGTATCAAAAACGGGCCATAAATATTGAATACTCCCATAATAACTTAAAACTAGATTCAGTTGCTTCAACCTCATTCTTAGGTATTAATATTGGAAAGTAAATTTTTGGTCAGCCGTTATTAAAATTGATCCGCAAAAAAAAAGAAGCAGTTAAATCATTTGGGCAGCATACAAAGATTTGGCTGGCAATAAATAAAATCGGGCGGCAACTCTTGTTCAGCAAACAATTTAAAAACGGTTAACATTTTAACCAATATTAATCTGCTTTTTTTATCATTTGGCTGCCTAATAAACAGTCGAGCTGCAAAATAATTACTTGGGTAGCAAGATTTTACAATTGGTCAGCAGAGAGTTTAATTGAGATATACAGGGTGTCACTGTGATATATACTGGGTATCACTGTGATATATACAGGGTGTCACTGTGTTATATACAGGGTGTCACTGTGATAGATACAGGATGTCACTGTGATATATACAGGGTGTCACTGTGCTATATACAGGGTGTCACTGTAATGTATACAGGGTGTCACTGTGATAGATACAGGATGTCACTGTGATATATACAGGGTGTCACTGTGTTATATGTATACAGGGTGTCACTGTAATGTATACAGGATGTTACTGTGATATATACAGAATGTCATTGTGATATATACAGGGTGCCATTGTGTTATATGCAGGGTGTCACTGTGATAGATACAGGATGTCACTGTCAGCAGAGAAAACATGTCTGTAAGCAGTTTAATTGAAATATACAGGGTGTCACTGTGATATATACAGGGTGTGACTATGTTATATACAGGGTGTCACTGTGATAGATGCAGGATGTCACTGTGATATATACAGGGTGCCACTGTGTTATATACAGGGTGTCACTGTAATGTATACAGGGTGTCACTCTAAAAACGAAACAGCTCCCAAAAATAGATAGGTTAGGGTTATTTTTTTTTGATGACCCTAAAACGAAACGGCTCCCAAAAATAGGTAGGTTAGGGTTATTTTTTTGATGACCCTAAAAACGAAACGGCTCCCAAAAATAGGTAGGTTAGGGTTATTTTCTTTTTGATGACCCTAAAAACGAAACGGCTCTCAAAAATAGGTAGGTTAGGGTTATTTTTTTTGCTGACCCTAAAAACGAAACGATACACGTTGTGAATAAATAATATAACTTCTAAACATTATGAGATGTATAAAAAATCGAAATACCAATTTTATATGAGCCCATCACAGTGACACCCTGTATACATTACAGTGACACCCTGTATATAACACAGTGACACTATGTATATATCACCGTGACACCCTGTATATATCACAGTGACATCCTGTCCTGTATCTATCACAGTGACACCCTGTATATATCACAGTATCACTCTGTATCTATCACAGTGACACCCTGTATATATCACAGTTACATCCTGTATCTATCACAGTTACACCCTGTATATAACACAGTGACACCCTGTATATATCACAGTGACACCCTGTATATATCACAGTGACACCCTGTATATATCACAGTGACACCTGCTACTTGACAGCTGACAATTACCGAATGACAAAATGCGCACACGATTGGCGGCAGAATAGTTGCGCCCAGTTAGGTTTTATTGCCCCCTTTTTTTTGATGAACAAAATGAAATATTTTGCTTACCTACTGATTGCTTACCAAAATTTGATTTACCGTAGATCGCTTAATGCAGCTCAAATATTTAATTTGCTGACCAAAATAATTTAGAGCAGATCAGTATATCATTAATTGCAGCCTGATTTATAAATGTTTGCTTACCATAAGTTGCTTGCCAACTAGCTATTTTGGCTGACCAAATACATATTTCTGCTGACCAAAATATGAATATTTTGCTGATCGATTAAATGATACCCATTAATATTGACTCTGCCCTTAACTGGAAAGACCATATAAATAAAATAAGTAGTAAATTAAACAGCTTTATTTATGCGTTGAATAAACTAAAAAGATGTACGGACATAAAAATAGCCACAAGTGCGTATTACGCCTATGCACATGCCCATCTACAATACGGAATAGTGCTATATGGGAACAGCCCAAATATAGTCCAATTATTTAAACTACAAAAGCGTTGTGTCCGAATTCTGGTAAATGTAGACTCAACGGTAAGCTGTAAACCCTACTTTAGAAAGCTAAAAATTTTAACCTTAATATCTATTTATATCCTAGAAATAAGCCTATTTGTAAAAAACAATATGGACCTCTTCTTCCAATATTCCCGACCCCAGAACCTACGACCTGGAAACAGGCTAGCTCGCCCAAATTCCACAATGCGAATGATACATTCAAGCCCTTTCGGAATGTCGATTAGAATATACAACAAAATCCCCGATAGAATTAAGATCATAAACGAATTTAAAACATTTAAAAACAATTTTAAAACATATTTAATAGAAAAAGCTTACTACACAATAGACGAGTACCTTAACGACTAAATGTATGGAATATCAAATGAAAACAGACATAATGCCAACAATTGTAATTTAAAATATAAACAGAATAATTATAATAGTAATAATGCAATAAATAGTATTTTATATATTAAACATATATAAAGTACTTACTATAATTTTATAAATGTTTACATAATATAATATTTTGCTACTTAAATAATAGGATGTTACATTAAAAGTTAAGTATACATAATTTATTAAGGCATGCTGTGATAATAGTTAAATGATACTCGAATAATAATGATAATATAAGAATAGAATCTAAATGAATGTTACCTATAAAATTGCTATGCCCTGACAGGGTTCATGTTTAACTGTAATAACCTACTTTAAGAGCCTTATACTAACATGAGTGCAATAAAGAAATTTGATTTGATTTGATTTGATTTGATAGGTGTTATGGGCTAAGCCTTAGAAGCTGTCCACTTTACCGGCGTACAAATGTTAAAAGTATTTGAATAAGTAGGTAATCACTCCGCGATTCTGTTACGCGATAATTATTATTATTTCATTAGGCGAGTCAGTGGTTGTCGCGCGCCGACTGGAACGCTGCACCGAGTCGCTCGCGTGTTACAAATAAGTAGCTACCTACTCGACAGAAATGAATAACGAAATATGCAAAAAAAGACATTGCGTTGCGGAAGGTTGCTGCAGTACCGACTTAAATTCGTATCACTCATTTTTAGGGTTCCGTAGCCAAAATGGCTAAAAAGGAACCCTTATAGTTTCGTCATGTCCGTCCGTCCGTCCGTCCGTCCGTCCGTCCGTCCGTATGTCACAGGCATTTTACTCAAAAACTACAAGACCTATACTGATGAAATTTGGAATATAGATGTCTTGTAGATGCCGCAACTAAGTTTGATAGTTAAATAATAAAAATAAAAAAATCTAGGGGGGGCACTCCATACATGTAACAGAAGCTAAAAAATTTTTTTTTCACAATATGTCAACATGTGGTACATAGTTCGACAGCTCTTTTGAAAACATTTTAAGGTTCTTAAGTAATGTTTTTGATTAAGTGAATACCTTTGGAAATAATCGCTCCGAAAGTTGTGAAAATTGTGTCCCCCCCCCTCTATCTTCTAAACCGCGGGTCCGAAAAATATAAAAAAAATTACAAAGATAACGCTCAATTAATACTTTCAACGAAAATTATTTTCAATAAGATCGGATAAACCGTTTTTGAGTTATTGCCGATAAACTGCGCTTCTCAACAAAAGGACGTAATTGCTATGAAGATACGCTCTTTTGTTGTTGTACTTTTTTTACATCGTATTTTTTACCTTATAGTTACGGCTATGGAACCCTACACTGAGCATGGTCCGACATGCTCTTGGCCAGTTATTCTGGTTTCCGTTCAGTAGGAGTTCTGTATGTAGTACTAATACTTATTTTGCGCTATAGGTAACACGGTTATTAACGTCATTATTATTTTATTAAATTATGTAGCTAAACATAACTATGGAATTATTGAAATTATCATTATTGAATTTAATATTTGCATTTCGTCGGCTATAGTCGCAAACCTCATAACGTTATATGGGAAACAATAGAAGTTAAGGGGTTTGTGACTTTCTACGACGTTTTGTGTCATCATAGTTATAATTTGCAGCTGCAATGGGCTGCGAAGGTGTGCACTTTGGGACAGGGAGCGTTGGAGCTGTGCTCGCCCTGGGTGCGCCGCGCAGACAGCTACCTGCACATCCTACCCAGTTTGCTCGAGGGTCCAGGCCAGGCTGTCCGGACTCCGGAGGTAATGAAACATAAGGTACCCCGGGACAGTTTATTTGTAGCTAACAGGCTGCATCTTCTCGAGAGGACAGGAGGCGTTGAAGCTATTCACGTCCTGGGTTCCTGTCTCCGGGCTTGTTTGTTGGGGTCTGGAGGTGATGGAACATAAGGTACCCCGGGACGGGATTTGTGGCTGCAACGGGCTGCATCTTCTCGAAAGGACAGGAGGCGTTCAAGCTATTCTCGTCTTGGGTTCCTGTCTCCGGGCTTGTTTGCTGCTGGGGTCCGGAGGTGATGGAAGATAAGGTACCTCGGGACAGTTGATTTGTGGCTGCAACGGGCTGCATCTTTTTTTTTTTTTTTTTTTTTTATTGTTATAAAAAATCCACAGCACAAGTTACAAATAATTTAGGCATATACATTTTTGCTTAACAGTGGCCAATTACGGATTTACATTATATTTAACTATACATTTTAAAAAATAAACCATTACGAAAAAACGCATTATGACATGTGACAGATTAACAAATGATGTGACTTGAAAATCACCGACAGAAAAAAATTAATTTAAAGGAAATCAAACAGAGTATAATGAGTAAATTACAAAAAATTACAAAAGTTTGGAATGATAAAGAAGTGTGTGTGTATGTGTGTGTGTGTGTGCGTGTGTGTATGTGTCTCAGTGTCTCTATATGGGAGTGTGTGTACTCTGCGCTTCATGAATGTGGCAACTGTTTTATAATGCCACTTCTGAAGGAAGCTCTGCTCAGGTGGAACGGGTCAACAGACTCAAACATCTTATTGTACGTTCGTGGGAGGCGACTTGTGACACAGTTGGAACCGTACTTCGTACGGTGAAGGGGCACGGCAAATAAGGTGGTATGTCTGGTCCGTTTGGTGGTAGCTTTCAGTTTTAGGAGTGCCGCCGACAAATCGAGGCAATCCAAAGAGCCTGAACATGCGTCATAGAGTAGCATCATATCGCGAACAAGGCGTCTGTTCCTAAGCTCAGTGACTTTGTGTCGCCTGCAAGAGTCAGCGTATTGTTTAATTATGCTATGCGTACGGTAGTTTAGGTGTTTTAAAAATTTTTGTTGTATTCTTTCGATGGCATAGCAGTAGGTTACATACTGAGGGTTCCATATTGTGCTGCAGTATTCAAGAACGCTGCGTACATAGGCATAATACAGCACTTTTAAACAGTGTATGTCGCGGAATGGTTGTGTGACCCTAATAATAAACCCGAGACTACGATATGCCTTATTGACAATTGAGTCCACGTGGCCGGAGAAGGTAAGCTTCGTGTCAAGAAGCACACCCAGGTCCTTGACTTTATCTACAGATATAATTTCTGTGTCATTAATCTTGTATTGAAAATGTATAGGGTTATTCCGACGCGTGAAGCTTATGTGGTTGCACTTACTAACATTAACGCTGATGCGGTTTCTTTTATAGTAATCCGAGAGTCGCTCCAAGTCCTGTTGCAGAAGTATGCAGTCATCCTCAGATCTTATATTACGATAGACTTTCTTATCATCTGCATATAATAGGAAACGTGAATTTACGAAACAAGTACCGATATCATGGATGAAAGCTACGTATAGCAATGGTCCAAGCAGCGAGCCTTGGGGCACTCCAGAGGGGATGGCTACATAATTCGAACGCAGTCCTGCAACGACCACAGATTGACTCCTATTTTTTATATAGGACTCAATCCATCGCAAAAGGTTACCGCATATTCCTAGGTTACTTAGTTTGCGGGTCAGTATAAAATGGTCAACTCGGTCGAAAGCTTTCTCGAAATCAGTATAAATGACATCCACTTGACCGCTCTGTTCCATACCAGTAAGTACATCAGCCGAGAAGAGCGCCAAATTGGTCTCTGTAGACCTTCCCTTAAGGAAACCGTGTTGTTCACCCGGGACGCCGCGCGAAATAATTGGATACAAGCTGTCATATGCAATCTTTTCTGCGATTTTACCAAATGTGTTTAGGATAGAAATAGGTCTATAGTTTTCAATAGGGATTTTTGAACCTTTTTTATGTATTGGTACAATATGTGCCCTTTTCCAAGTTGTTGGGAAAACGCCTTCATTAAATGACCTCCTAAGTATTATGCATAATGGGCGTACTAATGAGTCGGAACAGTTTTTAATAAAAAGTGGAGGAATGCTATCAGAACCGGCGCCCTTACTTACGTCGAGCCCTTTGAGCACTTTCATGAGCTGATTCTCAGTAAATAACACTTGCGATACTGAGTCAACGGATAAGTTTGTATTACAGGGGTGATCATTGTAAGAGCTGGCAGGCTCAATGAACATTTCCTTAAAATAGACATTAAAGGTATTGCATAATTCCTGCTTATCAGATATAGACCTGTTTTTGTAAGTCATTGTTTGGGGATAATTGCCCGAGGTTTTACGTTTCGTCTTAATATATGACCAAAAAGTTTTCGGGGTTCGCTTAATATTACTCTCACAGATCTTGATATAATTATTAAAACATTCATCTTGCATCTTTTTTTTGCCGCGAGCGCAGAAGTGAAAACATTTCGTAGTCGACGGGGTTACCGTACTGCTTCCAGTTACGATGATGTTTGCTTTTTTCTCTAATAACCCGAATAAGCGCGCTATTATACCACTTTGGAAAAGAGTGAGAGTTATTGATGGTAATAACAGGAACATGTTCTTGAATTGCAGCATATAAATGACTGTAAAAAGTGTTCACGGCGTCGTCAACTGAGCCCTTGCGCAGCAGCACCTCCCATTCAATATCGCTTAAAGATTTGTTTAAAGCCGAGTAGTCTCCTTTCCGATAACAAGTTTTTTTATACGGCACTTTAGGCAATAGAGGTACGGAAATATCTAGGGTTTCAAGCACTAAGGCTGGGTGGTAGCAGTCTTCTTGTACCGCTGGCGAAGTACTTCTGCTAATGGTTATAGGAAAGTTGCTAAACATTAAATCGAGGACATTGTCATTAGAGTTTAGTATACAGTTGCGTTGATCTAAGCCCAGAAAATTTATTGTGTTCATTAATTCCATTGACGCATTTTGCGTTTCGATGGAGCCTCTTTTGATAAACGTGTATTCAAAGGAGTTCCACTGGATACAGGGTAGATTAAAATCGCCAGAAATTAAAAAATAATCGTTAGGTTTTGACTCAACTACTTCCTTTAAAAGCCTAAGAAAAATTTGCATTCGACGCGGTAATAGATTATTTGGTGGTATATAAAGTATGGCTACATGCAAGTCATAAGTCGATTCTAGGGATCGCGCGGGGATAGTGAGCCATAGGCATTCAAGGTCGTCGCGCTGCCATTCGGGGCGCAGCTGCGCATGCAGTCGGTCGGCGCACAGCGCAGCCACTCCGCCACCCGGTCCGCCATAGTTGCGGTCTCGCCGCATTATATTATATAGATTAATATCTACCAATTCCGAGTCCAGTATGCCGTCACAGAGCCACGTCTCCGTCAAAAGAATGAGGTCCCAGTTGGAGGATGAGATGTTGTTAAATAACGTAGTGGTTTTTGTGCGTAATCCTCTCACGTTCTGGTAATAAATATTAAGAAGTTTGTTATTATTCATTAGTAGACGGGGAAAGTAGTTACGCGGTACTTATGTTCTGAGCATGTTTGTGTTATTATATAAGCAGTTACAGATAAACATAAAATTTGTTTATAAGTTCTGTTACCGCTATTAGTATTTTGGTTAATAATTTTAAGAGAATTAGGCACAAATAACAGATACAGCACAGAGAAACACTGAGTTGTAGTTGTGTGTGCGTGAAAGTGTGAGTTCGTGTATAGTGTGATATAAGTGTGAGTAATGTGTACATTCCAAAACAAAACAAAAGAAACAAAGACAAAATTGTCGAGCAGATATGTCGTACGCGAAAACTTAACCTCAAAAAGGCAAACCGAGAATATACAACAGTACAATATATTTATTTTAGTTTTTCCAAATCGGATATCGAAGATATAAGAATTGCGCGGGTGCCTGTGTCCTTCCTTCCGTAAATTCTGCAGTTTTTTGTCCAGATGTACTTTATAGGCGATATCTCTGATTGAGCTTTGCATTTGCTTAATAACTGTTTGTTATAAGGTGTCAAGTGCTCATTGATGTAAATTTTTGTCCGCTCGTTCACCACGTTACTACGGACCGCAGTTGCAGTTTCAGCTTCGGGTTCGGGTTGATCTTCACTTTCACCGTTAGCATTAGCTTCGGCAACGACATCAGAGTTAGCATCGTCTTGGTTAGGAATCTTCGCGTTGCTGTCGCCGTTAAGAGCGATATCCGCTGTTGTCAGACCTCGGCGCTTGCGGGCTGCTACGATCAGTTGGTCCTTGATTCGTCGTTGCTTGAGACGAACTACTATAGCTCTGGGGCGTTTGTTCGTGGTGGTTCTAGATGTGACGCGGTGAGCAAAATCGATATCAGAGTGAGAGATGTGAACACCGACTTTACCAGCGATGTTGATTACTATATTAGCTGTAGATTCACCTTCAGTTTCAGGGACGTTCATAATTTCCACATTCTGGAGTCTTGCCCATTGTTCCTGGCGCCTGCTTTCTTCCTCGAGAGCGGTGACTCGCTGTTTTAACTCTTTGTTATGCTTCACGGTAGCGGCATTTTCGGCGCGCAGTTCTTTGATCGCAGCGGCCTGGGCGGCGTGACCCTGCTTTAAATCTGCGAATTCCGCGTCCATGAACTTAAGCGTGTCCTGCAGGTCACTAATTTGTTGACTTAATGACCTCAGTTGAGGCATTAAAATGTCGCGGATAGCTGCCGGGAGGTCGTTTTTAATGAGCGCCAAGACCTCAGATTTAATCGAGCTACCAAGTTCTTTGTTGGAGTCAGGGCTGCTGTGTTGGGCGATAGGTGTACTTTTTTGGGAGATTACATCGCAACGTGTATCGCCCGTGTCGAGCTTCTCGGATATATGTGCCGAGCTAGGTGTGACTGGTGTGTCGTTATTGTCACCTTTCCTGGGTTCTTTTACCTTGCAGCCTGGACATTTCCAGGATTTGAGCTTTAATCCAGGTTCGGTGGAGAGGCCAACGCACAGATAGTGGTACACTTTTGCGCAGCTGGTGATTGTACACGTAATTTTTTCGGGTGCACTTTTTATGATTTTATTGCACGCTAAACACTTCATTTTTATTTGTACGTGATACAGTACGTTTGTATAAGTTGATTCACTGAGTAGAAGTAACGTTATTCACTAGTAAAATAATAAAAAACTACTATTTATTGAGACAGGATCAAAATACGTGCTCACGTAATGTAAGTTGAGGGTAGATGGACCCGGTATAAACACCTGACTCTTGTAGTCATGCTGGGAATGTATGATGAATGACTTTCCTCTTATCGTACATCCCGACGGAATTACAATTAACCCCGTGTTGACTAATTTGGCAGTAGTGACGTCGTTCCGACATATGACACGTATCGGGTGCTCGGTGCAATATGAAAATAGCCATGCGTCTCGCGCGTGTAACTTGATCCATCTGTCGGCGCATTCCTTTGCGGTCGCTTGGCAATATGGTTTGTTATTGTTATTTATCATTAATTGCATGTCACAGATAGATTCGCCGACTTTCATTGTATATATAGGGTGACTTAATGGGCAAAACATTTTGCCATCCTTGTGAGAGATGCAGGCCTGTATGTCAGATTCGGTCATTGGAATTATTGTATCTTTCTTTACATTAATCGCCATATAATTGGTGCTAGTTGATGTGTAAATTGTGCGGTTTCCATTTTTTCGTGGTATGTCAATAATCTCATTAAGCTCAAACTGTTCACGGTTCAACAACGGTAACCGTACTTCCATAATTAAGGATTTTTTCGTCACTCTTGCTTGAATATGTAGTAGTCCGTATAAATCGCCAATATTGTCAACTGGTACAATGAGATCATCCTGTAGATGTCCTGATATCAAATCTAATTGTTGTTGTATTTGCTGTGGCGGTAATATAAATGCACGTTGAGTCTGCCGTGGTAGATGTCTGTTACTGTGTCCACTAAGGTATCTTGAATCCGACGCAGGTTCGAGAGGATAACATCTGCCGCTACCATAGACGATAGTAAGGAAAATGAATGCAGTGCGCGCAGACTAGCCGACTGTGCTTGATTTATATCGTCTGTTAAGTTATGAATGGTTTTTGCAAGTGACGTAAATTGATTCTTCATGATAACTTCATTGCGTTTGAGGATGTTATTGTGAGCTTCGAGTATTGAGGTCTGATTCTTATATAGATTGAAGATGTGATCTTCTCGTATTTGAATAGTTTCAATATCCTTTTCGTATTTTTCAGCGAATCGGTCGTCCAATACGCCAAATAGTGTGTTGGCTAAATAAACCACTCCGTTAATTAGGCCTCTTCGCTGTCGGTTATTATTATTATTATGCTGACTTGTCAATAGGTCGTTGTAATGCCATAATTCGCTAAGTTCGTGTTCGAACTGTGTAACAACTGGAGCGCATGTGAAGTCATTGTTGCATTTCTTTTTTATGAGGTTAATGTAGTCGTGAATGGCAGTTATGCTGTTCCAGTAAGTGGTCATATTATAGTATACGACCATCCTCCATTCATCTTGTATAATGTTTATATCGGCAATTTTGTCAAAATATAGCGTATTGTTGTTTTGGATCATGTCAATATTGAGTGCCGGTTGCGTCGCCGTTGGTACTATGCATGTCATAAATAGTAACATGATAGAAGTGATGAAACTTTGTTTCGGCTTTCGTACGCGTTTATGTGATTTTGGTGGATCGCAGTCAGATGTCTGGGGTCTTTGTTCGGCGTGTTCAATCGGCAACGGGGCTAACTTTACCACAGGTCGCTGGATCTCCCTTCCTTTTGTTTTAAGTGTGACGACACGAACATATCCGTCCTTGCCGTAGTGCACATTTGTCACTCGTCCCATGGCCCACTTCGCGGGCGGTAAATTATCCTCCTTAATCAGCACGATGTCATCCTTCTCAATATTTTTCACTGGTCGTTGCCACTTGCTTCTTTGTTGTAGATGATGTAAATATTCTGATGACCACTTTTTCCAGAAGCTCTGGATCATTTTTCCTGTCAGTTGCCACCTTGATTTGCCGCATGTTGTTTCATCGCCAGACGTGGGAAAGGACAGCATAGGACCGTGAACCAAAAAGTGTCCGGGTGTCAAATATTCGGTCTCTGAGTCATTTGTCAGTGCATAGAGAGGTCTGGAGTTTAGACATGCTTCGATTTGTGTCAGTAGTGTAGTAAATTCTTCGAATGTCAATTTTTGATCCCCTAACACTCGCTTAAGATGATGCTTCGTTGCTTTCACAGCATGCTCCCAATATCCTCCTCCGCTTGGCCAAGATGGGGCGTTGAAGTGCCAGGTGACCCCCATCTCCGCGATGTCATCCAAAAAATCTTTATTTATGGTTTGCAATATCTCCTTCTTTTCTTGCTTGAGAACTCGCGAGGCCCCAATAAAATTCGTTCCCTGGTCACTGTATACATGCAAGGGTGTCCCTCTTCTGGCACACATCCTCTTGAATGCAGCTAGGAATGTAGGTGTGCTGAGGTCGGATGCAAGCTCGAGGTGTATCGCTTTTGTTGCAAAGCACACGAAGACTGCAATGTATCCCCGAGTCGTTTTTATTCCTCTACCTTTATTAGCCTTCAGTTCAATTTGGCCGGTAAAGTCAACTCCCGTATGCGTAAAGGGCCTGGATGGTGTCACTCTCGGTTTTGGTAAATCGCCCATCAGTTGTTTTTTAGTGCTGGTATTGAATCGAACGCATTTCACGCAGCGACTCACGTGTTTCTTAACCCTTTGTGTTCCGTCTAGCACCCAAAACCTTTGTCGAAGGGCAACTAAAGTAATAGGTACAGTTCCATGAAGCGTTTGTTGGTGAGCTTGGCTGATACTCAATTCTGTCAATCTTGAATGTTTGGGTAGAATAATGGGATGCTTGGCATTTTCTGTCAAATATGAATGTTGCAATCGCCCGCCAACTCTCAAGACTCCGTAGTCATCTAGGTACGGGTGCAAGTCGAGTAGAGTACTCTTAGAAGTCACTGACCCGTTTTTTTTAATGTCATAAATGTCATTTTGAAATTCCAGCCCTTGCACCGTCTTTGCAATAATGTTGTATGCATTTTCAATTTCGTTTGTAGTCAAATAATTTGTAGTAATTACGCGGTCTTGCACAATACCAAGAGTATCATGTTCTCGCTCCGCCGTCTGCGTGTACGATGCACTACGGTGACGCAGGTTTGTTATGAAACGTGATACGTAGCATGTGATTCTTACTATGCGGGACAATGAGCTGTATTTCTCCAGTTAATCTTCGATGATAGAGGATGATGTCACAACGGCACAAGTTTTCGGCTTAAGTTTGACCTCACAGTCGGTCACGATCGGTTTGTCAGTTTGTTCCGGGATGTCATTTTTTATGAACTCGGGGCCTTCCCACCACAATGAGTGGGATAACAATTGCGTGGTAGAGATCCCTCGAGTTGCGCAGTCAGCTGCATTGTTCTGTGAGCAAACGTGTCTCCAGCATTGTGATGGCATTATTTCAAGAATCTGATTAACGCGGTTTGCTACAAATGTTTTCCAGCGAGTCGGGTTTCCTTGTAGCCACCCTAATACCACTAATGAGTCAGTCCAGCCGTATATAGGGATGTTGACACATGGCATAGCCTTGATGATTTTTGCCATTAATTTTGACATTAGTACTGCTCCACATAGCTCTAACCGGGGCAAAGTCAATGTCGCCTTTTTTGGCGCAAGTTTCGTTTTTGCTGCAATTATTCGTGTCATAACTTCTCCATTGTCATTTATTGATTTTAAGTATACGGCACACGCGTAAACCTTTTCAGATGCATCACAAAATCCGATTAAACTCATCGGTCCTGTGGTATTTCCAATCCAGCGAGGAATATTAATTTTATCAATGTAGTGTAGATCGTCTCGTACTTTAAGCCATTCGCTTTGTATATGTTGCGGTACTTCCTGGTCCCAGTCAATTCCAGCAAGCCAAACATTTTGGAAAAGTACTTTTGCTCTTATAGTTACTGGTGACAGCCACCCAAGTGGGTCAAATATTTTAGATATTTCTGAGAGTAATATGCGCTTAGTGCATATATTATTTTTTCCCTGCGTATCAGTGTAGTGAAACATAAAGCAATCGGTAATCGGACTGTATTGTAACCCGAGCGTCTTTGTAGATGTCACGTTTTTAATGTCAATTGCGGCTTGATTTGTTTGGTCAGGAGATAAGTGTGATAATAATTGGGGTTTGTTGCTTGCCCATTTTCTTAAGTTCATACCCGCGCCTCTGAGCATTCCAATCAACTGATGCTGCGTCTCCAGTGCTTGTTCGATAGAGTTGCATCCACTTAACAAATCGTCAACATAAAAATCGTTTTGTAATGCCTTGGCGGCTAAGGGATATTTGTCAGCGTCATCTATGGCCAATTGTGCCATGGTACGCATTTCAAGGAATGGGGCGGCCTTCATGCCGTATGTCAGAGTGCACAGCTGGTATTCTTTAAGCGTCTCCTTGGGGTGATTTCTCCAAACTATCTTTTGCAGGTGTTGTTGATCTTCTTGGATCATAATACATCTATACATCTTCTCACAGTCAGCTGTGTACACGATCTCGTACGTTCGCCATCTTAATAAAAGATCTTGGATATCCTGTTGTAATTTTGTCCCACATTCCATCAAGTCATTCAAGCTGTACGAAGAGCTAGTTCTGGAGCTGGCATTGAAGACAATTCTTAGTTTTGTCGTAGTCGAATCTTCTTTATGAACACCATGATGAGGTAAAAAACAAGAAGGTTCAAGCAGAGTGCTGCATTGCTTCATGTGACCTAATTGCTCATATTCTTCCATGAACTTCTGGTAACTGTCACGTAGTTTGTCATTATTTCTTAAACGTTCCTCCTGGTGCTTAAATTGTGCTATTGCTTTTGACTTTGACTGGCCTAATTTTTCTTCAAAATCCTCTTTCATAGGCAGTCGCACTTCGTATCTGCCGTCTTGATTTCGTCTTGTAGTAGTGATATATAATTGCTCGCAGAATTGTTCTTGTGGTGTGGTAGTGACCTCGTCGCTGCTGATCTCTTCCATCTCCCAATAGTTAGTAATATCTTCTATGTTGTTGATAATAACGTTGCAGTTAAGAGTCGCATCAACGCTCCCCGAAAGTATCCACCCAATTTTAGTCTGCTGAGCAACTGGTTGCCGGTCCGTTCCTCTTATGAGACCACTCATAATAATGTCAGAATAAACTTTTGCATCTAGTAAAATGTCAATTGGTTTCGATATGTTGTAATCTGGATCGGCAAGTTGAATGTGCTGAATATGTGGATAGGCTTGCTTCTCGAACGTGTTGCTAGGCAACTTGTTGATCAATTGTGGCATAATTAAGGCATTTGCAGTAAAAGCGTAGTCATCGTGTATAGATTGACAGTCAAGTTGGATCCTCCCCTTGCTTCTTTTCGTGTTAACTCCCACTCCGGTTACAGATGCATATATCTGCTGCCGAGGCAATCCTAATAACTGTGCAGCATTTTCGGTAATTAGGCTGACCTGGGAACCCTGGTCTAAGAGGCCCCGTAATGTTATGTAGGTATTGTCATTGGCTCGTACACGGATCAGTACAGTAGTCAACAATACTTCGCAATCGTTGTTTGTCACATGATTCGTCGTTGACTCGCGGTTGTATTGTTGACGAGGTTGTTGCTTATTAGGTATGAACGATGACTGCGGTGCTTGCGTAGCGGGGTCATTTACCGCGTCGTGAAGTAATGTGTTGTGTTTCCCGTGGCAAATTTTGCATGTTTTTGTAGAATTGCAGATATTCCGTTCGTGCACATAGAGACAGTTTTTGCACATTCCATGTTTCGCAACTGTTTTTAATTTGACATCCGGTGACATACATTCAAACTTCTTGCATTGGTATAAGGCATGATTGGTATTGCACAATACACATACTGCATTAATATTATAGTTAAACGGAATCGGCTTGTTGTATGATGGTTTTCTTGGCACCGAGTAAAATGTCTCCTTAGGCTTGAATGTCAGTTGTTTGGATCCTGATGACCCTGCAGGTTCGCGATCTCTCTTGTTCACAGGCTCCAAAGCTATAAAGGAGATTGCCGACGCGTCTATGGGGCCTCGTACCAAATCAAAAGTCATTGTGTCAACACGAAACCGAATGTATCTTAAAAAACAAGAAACTGCCTTTCTTAATCAGTAAATCCCATTAAAATTGTATTCGGGGATCCATAGGAAATTGAGATTGATTTCCAGATTTCGAAGTGAGTTTTTGCGTAGCAAATCGTCAAAGTATTTGTCAACCGGCCAAATACAAAATCACCTAATAACTTTAATTCCTGACGTTGACGAGACTTCACTTAACTTAGTCGTATGACATGCCATTTCGGATACCTGTTTTAGGTTTTTTATTGTGCCTATTCAGATTGTTAAAATATTATTATAAAAAAAGTTGTTTGAAACTATTTTGATACATCGTGAGATAAAAAATACTGTAACATTACATTTACGCTCAATGTCTCGTATAGTGAAGTATTAGCGAAATATCACTAGTTATTTGTACCAAATAAAGAATTTAAAATGATTTACGACCTTTGACACAAAATTGTGAAAAGACGTGTCTTATAAAGTACCTTATATTTAAACTTAGAATAAGACAGAATGTCAAGCTGTCAATTTTTGTGCTAAGATCAAGAAAACTACATACATAATTAATTGTATTAAGACGTATCTATGACGTTAGCTTTGTCTTTTACACTCATGTGAGAAGTAGTCTTAAGAAAGAACGAGACAAACATGTTACTTTCCTGGGTACAGGACAGCTGGATGCAGTTCGTATAAGAAAGAACCGCGGAGTTTTATGGAATTAAATTTTTTGTATACATTTGTGTAGACGGTGGTGCCACTGTCATAGGCCTTTTAGATTTTGACCGATTTTGTCTGTCAAATACAGTTTTAAGGAAATCATACATTTTTCATGGTGGCGGCGGAAATCGTACAAGACATTCTTAGGGTTCCGTACCAAAATGGTAAAAAAGGAACCCTTATGGTGCGACTCTGTCTGTCTGTCTGTCTGTCTGTCTGTCTGTCTGTCTGTCTGTCTGTCTGTCCGTCTGTCACAGCAAGATATCTCAGGATCTACTGATGCAATCGACTTGAAACTTGGAATAGTGTTAAAAGTTGCTGACTCGAGCCTATTGGATAGAAAAAAAATCTTATACCTTTTTTACTTTTTTTTTAAAGGGGTCCGAAATGGGATGTGGAAAAAGAAAAGTAGAGCTATTTTATCGAGTGGGATATCAAATGAAAGAGCTTAATTTGTAGATTCCAAAACCATTTTTGTTTTTTTTCTTAATTTTGTACTTTTTGATTTATGACCAAAAACGTTCAAAAAAATACCATTCCCCCCCTATTATCTTCGAAGTTACTGAACAGAAAAATCTGTAATAATTACCAATTATTAATATCATCCTAAATATTACAGGAAAAATAAAACGGTTTTGCTAAATTGCATCGTTTTTTAGAAATTTTCAAAAATCGTACACATACTTATTTGCTCCTACTAAGCTAACGGCCATACAGTTTTTGTTGAACTATTCACGTATCTACTTACAAGTTTGTACGGAACCCTCGGTGAGCGAGTCCGCCTCGCACTTGACCGGTTTTTTTTTAATTGATCTCAGATTTCCCATTTTAAATTCAATAATAAAAAAATCCCTCTGGTTAAAAAAATAAAACTAAGTTTTTGGTATCGTTTTGGTTGTGACACAATTTAATGACGATATTGGTACCAAAAGTCGGCAATCTCCTTTAGTCTCCAAAAATGCAGTAAATTCATTCAAGGTTGGCAGGTCCCTCGGAGCTTTACGAGATTCTTTGTAATCGCTTAGTGTCAATGTATCTAGTTTTTTAGTCAGCAGATGGACAAGAAGTGGATCCCAGGTGGTTGTGTCTATGCCAAGATTGTGTATGGCATGCACGCACTCCATTGTCGTGTCATGCAGTTTCTTAATGTCATGCGACGATTGCCTATGCATTGTTGGTTGGTTGAGAAATATCTCTATCTGCCGAGAAAATAGTAGTTGGTCGTTGTTGTAACGATGGTACAAAAGATCCCATGCGGTGAGATAATTTTCCGCCGTTACACTCAAATGCTGAACGAGCCGTAGCGCTTCTCCTTTCAGCTTCCCCTTCAAGTGTTGCATCTTTTGCGCTTTAGAAAGGACGGGATTGTCATGGATTGCAGATTTGTACAGATCTAGAAATGTAGGCCATTGAGAGTAATCTCCGTAGAAGTTAGGTATTTCCATCTGTGGAGTAGATTTGTACAGATGAATCGCTGTAGATATTTTCTGGTTCAATGCCTTTTTTGTCATTCGATATTTATTCTCGTACACAGAATATCTCTCCTCGTAATCCAAATCTGAGCCCTGTAGAAGGTTATCAATTTTCAAATGCAAGTTGTCAATAGTATCCCACCGAGTTTGAAGATTACGGAGTTCGTCCTCCAATTCCCATTTCTCAGTTATCTTGTCAACGTCAATGTAGTTCAAGAGCCTTTGGAAAGCTCTAAAATTAGCTTTTTGCTCGTTAAAAAGCTCGTTAAGTTTGCTGGTTTGCTGCTGCTGAGTATCTTTCATTTTGGGCGTTGGTGGCTCTCCAAACCGATAATTCGAAAGCATAGTACGAACTTTGTCAACAAGCACCTGCATTTGTTCGAACACGCTATCCACAAAATACTCTCCAGTCTTGTCAGGCGCACCCAAGAGCTTCACGTTGTTTTTCTCGAATTCTTCCCAGAGCGTGTCCAGAGCTTGAATCCTTGTTCGCAAATAGTCATCAGTTTTCCGGGAATCAGAATCTTTCTTGAAATTCACTTCCATGCGTTGAATAGATTCAGCGATCTCCCTCTGCCGTTGCAATACACGATCGAAGTCACTCATGATTCTTCAGGTATAACTTGTCAAATAAAATGTCTTGCAATTAGGAAATAGAATGTCACTGTCAGTAATAACAAATTGTCACTCCAATAGCTGGGTGTTCTTAAGTGTCACTGGTTCTTGGTATCCGCGAGTTTCTGGTGTGAAAATGCGTGCCGTCAACTTAGCTGGTGAGACCCGCTTGTGGGAGGCCAACCAAGCTGATACACAATTCACACTAACACTCACTGAACACTAATAAAAGTTCGAAGGACCAAAATGTACGAGCTGACGCCCGTAATGTCAAGCGGTCAATAGGTATGTCAGATGCTGCAGGATAGCTTGCAAGATGTCAGGAATAATGTCAAAAATAAGCAGTCCGCGTAAGGTGTTGATGAGAGCCTTTAATGCACTGAATTATATTACGTAAATAATCTAGGTTAATGCATGTCAACAGTTTTGCCTAAAGGCAATGTTATACTAAATGCGATGCGATGTGCGATAGCTAGATCGCACAGCATCATTCTTGTGAATTTAATTATAATATACCTACTCGAACAGATGTTGCACTGAACATAAATATTTTCAAGATATAACGCTAACCTAACCTATCCTGACTTATGTTATAGGTTATTTGATGACAATTCAAATCAGCTTCTTTTTATGAAGTACCAAAACGCTCAGAGAGTATGCAGTTTAGTATTTAAATAGTGACCTATAAGGTCATGCAAAACTAAGAAAAGGGCACCATCCTTTTCTTAGTTTTTGTCATTTTAAAATGCTTGGTGTCACGAAAATTAGTTTATTGATTTTATCCGGACCGTTTTGGAAACGTAATTTGATGATTTATTAAATTAATTTAATGTGTCAATTGCAGAAAAAATGTACCTACCTTTTTAGGGTTCCGTACCAAAATGGTAAAAAAGGAACCCTTATGGTGCGACTCTGTCTGTCTGTCTGTCTGTCTGTCTGTCTGTCTGTCTGTCTGTCTGTCTGTCTGTCCGTCTGTCACAGCAAGATATCTCAGGATCTACTGATGCTATCGACTTGAAATTTGGAATAGTGTTAAAAACCGCTAACCCGAGCTTATAGGATGTAAAAAAAATCTTGTAACTTTTTTACTTTTTTTTTAAAGGGGTCCGTAAAATGAGACTTTGCAAATTGAAAGTAGGGCTATTATATCGAGTGAGGTATCAAATGAAAGGGCTCAATTTGTAGATTAAAACAGTATTTTTGTATTTTTTTTTAAATAAGTAGTTTTTGATTTATGGCGAAAAGCGTTAAAAAAAATACCGTTCCCCCCCTATTATCTTCGAAGTTACTGAACAGAAAAATCTGTAATAATTACCAATTATTAATGTCATCCTATATATTACACGAAAAATATAACGGTTTTCCTAACTTGCACTGTTTTTGAGAAATTTGCAAAAATCTTAACACATACTTATTTGCTCCTACTAAGCTAATCGCCATATAGTTTTTCTTGAACTATTCATGTATCTACTTATGAGTTTGTACGGAACCCTCGGTGCGCGAGTCCGACTCGCACTTGGCCGGTTTTTTTTGTCTAGATTTTATTTTTTCTCAGTTTCGTTACGATTTTCCCCTATATTTAGTTTAGGCGTAACGAAACTTCAAAATTTGTACGGAAAAGTTGGGACATTTTGCACTACTTTTTTAGGGTTCCGTACCAAAATGGTAAAAAAGGAACCCTTATGGTGCGACTCTGTCTGTCTGTCTGTCTGTCTGTCTGTCTGTCTGTCTGTCTGTCCGTCTGTCACAGCAAGATATCTCAGGATCTACTGATGCTATCGACTTGAAACTTGGAATAGTGTTAAAAGTCGCTAACTTGAGCCTATTGGATAGAAAAAAAATCTTATACCTTTTTTACTTTTTTTTTAAAGGGGTCCGAAATGGGATGTGGAAAAACAAAAGTAGAGCTATTATATCGAGTGGGATATGAAATGAAAGGGCTTAATTTGTAGATTCCGAAACAATTTTTGTGTCTTTTCTTAATTTTGTACTTTTTGATTAATGACCAAAAACGTTCAAAAAAATACCATTCCCCCCCTATTATCTTCGAAGTTACTGAACAGAAAAATCTGTAATAATTACCAATTATTAATATCATCCTAAATATTACAGGAAAAATAAAACGGTTTTCCTAAATTGCATCGTTTTTTAGAAATTTTCAAAAATCGTACACATACTTATTTGCTCCTACTAAGCTAACGGCCATACAGTTTTTGTTGAACTATTCACATATCTACTTACGAGTTTGTACGGAACCCTCGGTGAGCGAGTCCGACTCGCACTTGACCGGTTTTTTATTTTATAAATGAAAAGTGCTCGTGATTCTGAGTAAAATGGTATAAGACACACCATGATCAGACAAAAAAGTAAAAGGTAGGTACATTTTTTCTGCAATAGACCATATTTTGATTGCAGTCATTTCGGAATGACGCATTTGAGATTATGACTCTGGAATATTTATGTATTTCCATTTGTTTGTCGCCATCTAAATAATAATTCTTCTTTCCCGGTATATATCAAGAATGTACCAACGGCACCGCACGAAGGCAATGCCACCGGCGACGACGAAACGGATATTGACACTGATCTTAGAAACTTTGCAGTAAGTAATGTTTTAATGTGTCAGTACCTTTAATGATGGTCAAATATGTTAGGAAAAAGTGTGACATGCGGGGGGGGGGGGGGGGGGGGGTTAAAAGTCTGTAAAATCGTGTGAAGTACTTTGTGGATGACATCTTATTTGCAGATAATAATGGTGTGACAAGAGTGTTAGGTATGAATGTCGAAGGTTCTGGAAGAAGAGGTATACCAAGAAAGAGGTGGATGGATTTTGTGAGAGATGATATGGCTAGGAAGGATGTAAACGCTGAGATGACGGGTGATAGAGAGGTATGGAAGAAGAGGACATGCTGCGCCGACCCCAAATGAATGGGAAAAGGGCAAGCGAATGATGATGATGAATGGTATAATTTATTGTTCAAATACCGCGAAATGAAATGGACAATTTATGTTTTCCATCAGTAAATCACAGTCATGGCGTCAAACGCCCAACGTTACGCTTGGTTGCCATCCAAATCGACGAACAATGTCCTTCTATCTCGTGATGAAATGTTTTGTACACCGTTAAGTCATGGAATATCTCGGCTTCTACCATAGCTAGAGAAATGAAATTTTAGGGCCTCAGGGTGCTGTTTATTGGCAGCATTAGATTCTGGATATCTTTACGGTGTACGCCATCTTGACGGTCACTTAATATGTAGGTACAGTCGCCATCAGATATATCTGAGCTGTCAGTGTACTCATAAATATCTGAACACGGCTTTAATGCTATGAAAATAGAGCCGTGTTCAGATATTTATGAGTACACTGACAGCTCAGATATATCTGATGGCGACTGTATGAGTTGCATAACATAATCTATTATTTCCAGACAGGCATCATGGACTCGTTAATGGCGTCGTACACGGATGGCAGTGACGACGAGATCGAGGTAATTCATACATTCATCTACGGATCAATAAATTTTTGAGACGGTAACATTCTCTCCAGATATTCTCCCTTCCAAAATTTTAAATTTATCAACTTCAATTCGTCCAAGTTCTTATTTCGTCCACATTCCCATTTCGGCCTCATCCTATTTCGTCCACATTTCCATGAAAATTATATAATGCTTTAGAGATTAAAACTGAAATGTATTCTTGAAAAGGTCGAGATATGGCACTGGAAACGTTTTTGCTGAAAATCTTAATGTTTCTTATAGCTTTGTAGTTAACTGCATATCTATGCCTCCACTTCGCCTTTTGTACTTTCCTGTAGTTGGTAATAATTGTAATGAAGATTAAACAAATTGCAAATATAAGACTTTTTTAGGAGTCTCATTTCTCTCTGAATTCCATGATGGAATGAGGTTTTCAAACAAGATAATAGCGTGAATAGGTTCCCCTGACATTCCATTTCCACTGAAATTAAGAAAAGAAAGTTTCAGTGGCGCCCAACGTGGGGCCATTGATAGTCAAGGGCTCGGAACCGGTATTTTGCAAAATCCCCGAAATAGCCCAGTATTTTGAATTATGTTATGCTTTTTATGTAGAGCTCAATAATGTAATCATGATTTCGTATTAGATTGTCCGGTTAAAAAACGAAATAATAAACTAAAGAACGGAAAGAATACCGGTATTTTTGTATGGAGCAAATACCGGTTTCCAAGCCCTGGTTTCAGTTTCTAATATTTAATCTACAGCGTCCTGAAAATACATACACCATGCTGACAAATGTCGAGTTTGTGTCACCGGCGGCACTTGACGATGACAATAGTGGTGGGGACGTTCAAAATACCGAACTTACCAATTTAACAGTGAGTACAAATATATACAGATAAGAAAACTTAAAATAACTCTGTTCCGAATAGGGAACGTGCACGAACTATAGGTGGCAGCACTGAACGACAAAAGAGACGCGCGGACAATAAAGGAAACTATCGCCCCTGTCAAATCAACCTATCAATGTCAATGATAATATGTAAGCGTCAATGTCAAATATAGTAAGTCGTAGCTACATTGACGTTAATCGTCCTTCAACGCGATAAATTAACGTTATTAACGGCGTTTTCGTCAATGTGGCCCCAGCATGAGAGGGTATATGATTTAGATTGGCGGCACCAGTTGGCAGCACCTTCGTCGTGCATGTTTCCTATAGAACAGTATGTTTATGAATTAAAAGACAAAGAAGTAGTTCGTATCTACTTACTAGTTGCGCAAATGAACGGCGCACGCTGAACGGTGCGTAAGTAAACAACAGAATAAACAAATTCCAAATATAATTAGGTTATAGTTTTCTTCATTGTTATTTGTGTAGGTTCAGTAAATTTGAACGACCTATTGGTGATCAATGAAAATATGTACAGATGTAGTGCAAAATGTTTTATATGAAATTTGTAATTTGAAAAAGAATAAACTAAAATAAACATTGCGATCTAGGATTAGGCTCCGATCTAACAAGCCCATCTAGTGGAGTTCATTGTCTCAATAATTTGTTTCTTTTCAGACAAATATCACGAATATGGCAATGGCATGTGCTGATGGCAACATTGACCGAGAGTTTGAAGATAGTTCCAATACCAATCCCAACGACAGCTGTGCTAGTGACAACGGAACTGATATGAACACCGATATTGGGGCTAATGCAGTAAGAACAGTTGTCTCATGTGTCACTAGCACTAAGTTATTCATAAGACCGATAGCTTTTCCTAAAATAGTGATAATTCTTTCTGTGCAGGATCCTTTCCGTTTTATTTTGGCTTTGCTTGTCTTTTCCATTGTAAATTGTTATCGCCCTTGCCTTCAGCTCGGACGTCAAATACCTGCGATCTGAGATATTCTTTGTGTTACCGCCCTAGGTAGGTTATGTATTATGTTGCATACATTATTATACACTGCACGAAATGTTTGCCTCAGGAAGGCTGATGGGATGTTTGTTTTTTCCAGCATTTGGACGTTCCGCAGCCGGAGAGTGAGGACTTGGACAAGGACAGCAAGGGCTCTGTGGGGCAGCTGTGGTGAGTATTGTAGCATGCTCCGTATATGGAAACTAGTACAAATGAATCCACTGTTAACTGACCACCCATAGCACATATTATCTCGACTCTCGCGCGATTCCATACAAAAAACAAGAATTCCCACGCTCGCATCGAAAAAATAGACCCCTTTGAAGCGCGCGCCGATGCCCCGCCCACAGCCACAGCACGGTAAACTTCGCGCAGTACAGTACGTTTACCTACTTCTCGTACTTTCTTTGATGTCGGTCGACGCTGAAGATTATATTAATTTGTGAAGACTTCGTGTTTAAGCATCCATGGTCTAATAATGAACCTAAATAATTTAGTACTTTGTTTGTACACAAAGAAACTAAGGTAGGTATCACTGCAATTCAATATAAGTTGACAGTATTCACTGATATTCATAATCAAATGAGTTTGGAAACGTTACCTTATACAGGGTGTCCCTAAAACCAACTTTTATACGATCAGGGCTGATAGACCAGCTCATAAGAACCTAGATTAAGCAAATTTGACCTCAGTAAAAATCTCTTAGTTTTCGAGATATTGACGTTTTTGTAAAACTCGTGCTAAGTGATACCCTGACTCGGTGTTTTGAGTGTCATTGCTAAAATATCAAGTATTTTACAAATCTGTATTTTGCTATGTGTGGCCAAATAACTATGCTATTGAACGTATTTTCTATTTTTGCTAATTTATTCATGCTGTGGACACAGTACAATAACAAAAAAATCGATTTTTTTCAAATTTCACCTCTGACTTCGAACTAGCGTGGTGAAAAAAAAATGTACCAACATAACCAGGCACTCAACGTAAAAAAATTGCGCATTTATTGACGTTTCTAAAATGGTATAAAATTTACTAAACACTGTAATAATTTTTGAAATAATGATATTTTGTTACAAAATTAACTGTCTGCCGCCTTCATCTCATACGATCCGGTTGAACTAAGTTTGCACCTGGCGTCCTTGACATCACATACAAATTAGGTGCAAACTTCACGTAATCGTCAATATCTCGAAAACTAAGAAATTTTTATGAGGTCGATTTTACTCAGTCTCGTTTTTTATGAGCTGGTTTATCAGCCCTGTTCGCCATTTTGTAAAAGTAGCGAATTTTGATAGCCTGGATCAGTCTTTCGAATGTCATGACTTCAAATTTCAGTATTTTCTTAATCTGCTTTTTGTTAAACATTACTTAATAATTATGCTATCATACCTTTTCTGTTCGAAATTCAAATTCTGGTACGAAATTTAACCAATGGAATATTGTAGTATAACCTCCTTTTGAATTAAAATGCTATTATCTTAAAAACTACGGTGTCTAGTGTGTAAAATCTTACTATTTTAAACTACATTTTTTTTTTTTTTTTTAGCATGGTAAATTTGTTTTAAGTATTACGCGATTCAAATCCGAGGTCATATTTTGAATCACGTTAAATCTAATTTATTTTGATAAGGTATGATAGCATAATTATTAAGTAATGTTTAAAACAAAAAGCAGATTAAGAAAATACTGAAATTTGAAGTCATGACTTTCGAAAGACTGATCCAGGCTATCAAAATTCGCGACTTTTACAAAATGGCGAACAGGGCTGATAAACCAGCTCATAAAAAACGAGACTGAGTAAAATTGACCTCATAAAAATTTCTTAGTTTTCGAGATATTGACGATTACGTGAAGTTTGCACCTAATTTGTATGTGATGTCAAGGACGCCAGGTGCAAACTTAGTTCAACCGGATCGTATGAGATGAAGGCGGCAGACAGTTAATTTTGTAACAAAATATCATTATTTCAAAAATTATTACAGTGTTTAGTAAATTTTATACCATTTTAGAAACTACAATAAATGCGCATTTTTTTTACGTTGAGTGCCTGGTTATGTTGGTACATTTTTTTTTCACCACGCTAGTTCGAAGTCAGAGGTGAAATTTGAAAAAAATCGAACAATTTTTTTTTGTTATTGTACTGTGTCCACAGCATGAATAAATTAGCAAAAATAGAAAATACGTTCAATAGCATAGTTATTTGGCCACACTTAGCAAAATACAGATTTGTAAAATACTTGATATTTTAGCAATGACACTCAAAACACCGAGTCAGGGTATCACTTAGCACGAGTTTTACAAAAACGTCAATATCTCGAAAACTAAGAGATTTTTACTGAGGTCAAATTTGCTTAATCTAGGTTCTTATGAGCTGGTCTATCAGCCCTGATCGTATAAAAGTTGGTTTTAGGGACACCCTGTATACGCGATACAGGCGTAGCCTAGAGCGGAGACCTCTGGTATGTTCTGCTACCTAATTCTGAAATAAATGTACTTATACTTATGTATTTCAAATGCATTATTGATAATTCGCACAGTTCTCGGCTGCGGCGTCGGCCGGCATCAACGGTGTTTGCGTACTGTCAGGATAATTATATTGTGCCACTGTGACGTAGACTGTATTCTGCCGGAGTTCCGATTCCGATCGGCTACGCCCACCTAGATATGAGCGCCGATGGCCAATTTCACGGCGGCGGCGTGGGCTGAAAATTTACTCTATTACTTAGTCTTTAATATGTTGCGATAAAATTGACGTTCGTTTACTAATATACAGTTAACGTTAACAGTGTGTTCGATTGTACTGGCAAAGTATATGGAAAGAAAAGTAGCACTCCGGCCCATTAGGAGCGCGCGGTACCTATTCAAGGTTGGGGCGCAGGGCTGCCGGCCGTCGGTTTGTTGGCATCTGATCACATGGCTTCTTATAACCCACCAAACAGTGGACAGTATCCAGATACAGGCCAACTTCTGAAATAAAAACACGTACTGACGATTATTTAAAGTACTACATATAACTTGGTCTCGATTTGGTAATGTCACGCGTTTCTTGTAAACTATTAACCTTTTTTTTAGATTAATAAACACATTTGGATGTAGATGCAAAAATCTGCACTTTTATTATTGCAGTTGCGCGTTGGTTCGCCGCTGGCAAGTGCTGCATCCCGGAACGCGGCATCGCCTGCGCAATCATCTGCGCCAATACGGCGCGGAGACACACGCCACCATTGACTTGTCTGAAGAGGAGAGGAGAGCCCAAAGTCTACTAAACAATAAGATAGGCATTGATGATGTTCATGATCAAGAGAATGGTGCCAACGAGGAGAGAAGATCTCAAAGCCAACTGAACGATATGATAGGCTTTGATGATGTTCACGATCAAGAGAATGGTGCCAACGAGGAGAGAAGACCTCAAAGTCAACTGAACGATATGATAGGCTTTGATGATGTTTACGATCAAGAGGCTGGTGCCAACGAGGAGAGAGGAGCCCAAGATCAACAGAACGATATAATGGTTACTCGTGACCCTGGAAAGGTTGGTAATAAAGATCCAAGTGAAATTGAGGCCGATGAAAGAGAAGTTGATTTGATATTAGGGATACAAAATATCATAAAAAGCTCAGAAGTTCAAACGGCTACAGGTACGAGAAGAAAAAGCGAGGTAACACGAAGTGATCCTAATGATATGACTGTGATTGATTGTGCTGAAGAGCCTAGTAAAGCTTTAGGCAAAGATAGTGATGAGAAAGCTACAAGTGCAGATGATTTTAACGTTAAGGACAAAAATGACGCCAGCTTATCAGGGGAAGTACTGGAGCAAAACGTGGGAAGAGACAAAACTGATCTCGTGCCACGGAGTTACGACAATACGACGGTTATTAATGATGCACCCGACCAACCAGTGGAGAAGAATTCATGCATAAACCGCCAGGACGTGAAGCCTAAAAATGCAAATGAATTAACTAACTTAAATAGAAATACCAGCACGGAGTCAAACATTTTAGGACAGCATCAAGTCAATGTTGCCTCAAATCCAGAATATAACAGTTTACAAAAACGTCAAGTCGATGTTAACGCCCCAAGCACTGAGTCAAACATTTTGGAAGAGCTTCGAGAGTTCAACGTTGACAACGTCACAGTATCGGCACAATTTGAAAGTGACGAGGACATAGAAAGAAATGCACAACTTGATGGAAATGTGAATACACACAGTGACAATACAAATAATTTTACTACTTTTCTAAATTCGGACAAGCTTTGTCTAAGTGGAAAACAGTTAACCAATGCCAACATACCTCGTAAATATAATGCACAAAAGAGAAACAGTGTCCTAGTAGCAAGAAATGAAAAAAGTAAAAATAATAATTGTCGAAATACCGACAATCTTGGCCGAATTGGAAAACAGTTTATTGCTGTTTATAATAATAAAGTAATAAGTAAATATAGCACCAACAAAAGGATCAGTGTATTAAAAGCAATAAATATAGATAATTTCGGTGGAAATTTAATAAAGCATAACCACGAGACTTCTAGACTAAAAAACTACGTTAATACAGAGCAATTAAATGCTAGTAGCACAAAGTCTTTTCACAGTATAAATACTAAACTAGGAAAGAGACAACGAATACAGTCAAGTGAGTCGGGAGATGATAACTTGGTTTTGGCAGATTATAAAAGCGATTATTCTAGTAAAGGTAAGAAAAGTATTGATGAAACAAAAATCAGGACAAGCACCGAAAATGAAAATAAAATTAATGAAACCACCAAATCGCATAAAAGTATTAATACTGAACCAAGAAATAGACAAAGAAGGGAATCTGGTGAAGAAAATGTAGGCACAGAACATAATGTTGCAATTAATAACGAAAAAGTTTGTAGTAATGATAAAGAAAGTAATTACCTAACCGACGCAAACAGTACTAATACAATCAAATTAACTGAAAATCTTAAATCTCATAACAGTATTACACCAAGGAAGAAACAACGAAGAGAATCAAGCAAAACTGATGATTTTTGTATACGTGATAACGATACTGGTCATAACCGAAATTATCGCAGTGATGATTCAAGAAGTGATGGTGCAATAGAGGCAAGAGATTTTGCAGTCGATGTAGAGATAAAAAGGGACGACAGTAGCGATGAGGATATTGAAATGAATGGCAGCACCAACAAGAACGAGGAACAAGTTGAAGATGCCGACAACACAGGTGGCTATGGTAAGTTACATAGTTTTTGTTCTATAGATGAGGCTAATTATTCTGTGCCAGATGTCGCTTCAGTTGATGGGACTGCATATTTGTCTGTAGAATTTGCCTTGCAAAATGATCTGCCGAACAGCCTTTTATTTTTTCTTTTCTTAATCTATGATAGTTCTTCATTATTCTGGCAACCCTCAAAATAATCTAAATAGATTGTATACTCATGTTCTGATTTATGTTTAAAGTAAACTCTATAGAATCATTCATTGTGTGTTATTGTTTGTATAGATCCAAAGCTGCTCATGTATCCAGTAGTTCTGATGAAGAAAATCGAAGACTACCGCTGCATAGATCTGTTCTATGCTGAGCCTACACCACCGACCCAAAGTCACGAGTCATCTTTCCCTCTAATCCGAAGCTTACTGGGTAAATCATCATATCCTTCCCATTCCATCCCGGCGCCGAAATCCGTCAAGAAGAGAATGTTAAAGAAGCTCAGTAACAGGAGGAAGAGGGTAGCGAAAAGGATAGAATTACCGGACATCGAGGAAGTGAGACGGAACAACCGAAACATGCTGACGGCGCAAGTCGCTCCGATCACACAGACCCAGGTAAGTTCAATGGACTTCAAATGAAAGTAGGCCTAGAACCACTTGATATGTATGAAACACTGATCATGCCTAGCATACTTGTTTATTTATTGCAACCAGGTAAATGTTAAGATTCATTTATGATGATGTAAATTATGGACCCTGTTAAGGCATTGCATGTCTTACTTTCTATCTTATCCTAAATGAAACATACTTTCGCAACCAAAATGTTGACAAGGGGAAATGCGCATGTAGGAAAAATTCGCTACAATCATAACGCCCATTGATCGGGACACGGTGCTGAACGTTGAGGGCCTTACAAAATTTGTAATCGAAACCCGACACCGGGTTCTTACAGATTGTTTACAGGATAGACATTGACGATGGCTTTCTATTTCTAGTCGCAGAGCGAAGCTTCGTCGCCGATGCGGCAGGGTTCCAGTTCGGACTTGGACTGGGCGCTCGATCCCGCGGACGCCACATGGGCATCAGGCGCCGACTACTTCACCGTGAGTCCGAGCAAACCTCCGCTTGAAGTTAATACAAAATTGCTGAAATATTTTTGATATCACTCGAAAGCGTTTGACTGTCTGTCGTTGCGATTACCTTTAAAATATCATTTGTTTTGCATTGGAAATATTAGTACATACCTAATATTCCCAAATAAATCTCTGACACAACACATGTGGTTAATTGCGATGGTAAAAACGCATGTGATAATCAGTTAGGTATAGGGGTACCTCAAGGCACTATACTAAGTCCAAAATTTCAAATACAAATATTGTTTATTTCAAAAATAAATATCAAAGGGTTACATTTACGATGGCTATACTAGGCATTACCTGTCCCTTTTTTATTTATATTAAATGGTTTTCATTTATAATTGCCGTAAAATCTAATGGGTGTTTTTGCATATAGCAGGTGGCTATTATGTGGTGAAATCACTACATAGTATAAAACAAAGTCGCTTCCCGCTGTCTGTCTATCCCTATGT
The DNA here is from genome assembly GCA_947034925.1 of Eudemis profundana. Classification (NCBI taxonomy): domain Eukaryota; kingdom Metazoa; phylum Arthropoda; class Insecta; order Lepidoptera; family Tortricidae; genus Eudemis; species Eudemis profundana. The sequence goes on along the minus strand of OX344815.1, from coordinate 11,873,386 downwards.
ATGCTTAGAGCTTTAAAACTGCGCAACGGATTTTGATGCGGTTTTTTTTAATAGATAGGGTGATTCAAGAGGAAAGTTTATATGTATAATACATGCATTTAGTATCAGCATTGCACCCATGCGAAGCCGGGGCGAGTGGTTATTAATAAAAAGGCCTGGTTGGTATAAGGACTAAAGGAATGATTGTATCACAGGATGGCCCATTGGATGCGACGAACGGCGAACTAGACAAGACGCAGAATATAAGCGGGTGAGTACATAGCTTAAATATAATAATGACTTAAATTATAATATGTATAATGATTAACTTCGTCAAATGATCACATTATTACATACTATATTTTGAGAGCATCCATTGATCGCCTATTTTTATTGTACGTATTTATTTTATAAAAAAACAGGATAACTGGATTAAACAAAACGTATTTGCGGCTCGTCGAAGGACTGGTAGATTCTGACCGAGAAAATTGCCCGTGTATACTTATTTGCTAAATAAACTTTCGACGCTGTAACGAATGCTATAATGCTATTCTCGATTCTTCAGTAGGTACCGTATGCACCTAAGGTTTAAATTGCGAAATGTATATGTCTCAGCAAACTGGTTTAATTAGCTATTTGGTTAACTGCCTAGCCTTTTCACTAAACGGCACCATTTAGTTAACTGCCTAGATGAAATTTAGCCAATGCGTCAATGTATCAATTAACAATATGGCTTCCCAATGCTTAGGGTGTTCGTTTAGTAGGGCAACTATGAAGTTAATGGAATGGCTGACCAATGCTTCTGAACAACTATGACCCGCCAGCAGGTCGACGAAGCCCCGCTGGGCGGGGCTTCTATTTCTGATCTGAAGGACACAAACCCACTAACGTATAAAGAATGTTCAACGGCCAAGTCACACAACATTAACTATAATAATAAAAAAATCGCAGTAAGGAACCTTAGACTTGGCACGACTTTGTCTAGATTTCATTACTTTTTAGAGATAAACAAGCAGCTCCATGGAGACTTGGCTAGTTTTTTTAGGGTATCATTTAATCGATCAGCAAAATATTCATATTTTGGTCAGCAGAAATATGTATTTGGTCAGCCAAAATAGCTAGTTGGCAAGCAACTTATGGTAAGCAAACATTTATAAATCAGGCTGCAATTAATGATATACTGATCTGCTCTAAATTATTTTGGTCAGCAAATTAAATATTTGAGCTGCATTAAGCGATCTACGGTAAATCAAATTTTGGTAAGCAATCAGTAGGTAAGCAAAATATTTCATTTTGTTTATCAAAAAAAAGGGGGCAATAAAACCTAACTGGGCGCAACTATTCTGCCGCCAATTGTGTGCGCATTTTGTCATTCGGTAATTGTCAGCTGTCAAGTAGCAGGTGTCACTGTGATATATACAGGGTGTCACTGTGATATATACAGGGTGTCACTGTGATATATACATAGTGTCACTGTGTTATATACAGGGTGTCACTGTAATGTATACAGGGTGTCACTGTGATGGGCTCATATAAAATTGGTATTTCGATTTTTTATACATCTCATAATGTTTAGAAGTTATATTATTTATTCACAACGTGTATCGTTTCGTTTTTAGGGTCAGCAAAAAAAATAACCCTAACCTACCTATTTTTGAGAGCCGTTTCGTTTTTAGGGTCATCAAAAAGAAAATAACCCTAACCTACCTATTTTTGGGAGCCGTTTCGTTTTTAGGGTCATCAAAAAAATAACCCTAACCTACCTATTTTTGGGAGCCGTTTCGTTTTAGGGTCATCAAAAAAAAAATAACCCTAACCTACCTATTTTTGGGAGCTGTTTCGTTTTTAGAGTGACACCCTGTATACATTACAGTGACACCCTGTATATAACACAGTGACACCCTGTATATATCACAGTGACATCCTGTATCTATTACAGTGACACCCTGTATATAACATAGTGACACCCTGTATATATCACAGTGACACCCTGTATATTTCAATTAAACTGCTTACAGACATGTTTTCTGTGCTGACAGTGACATCCTGTATCTATCACAGTGACACCCTGTATATAACACAATGGCACCCTGTATATATCACAATGACATTCTGTATATATCACAGTAACATCCTGTATACATTACAGTGACACCCTGTATACATATAACACAGTGACACCCTGTATATATCACAGTGACATCCTGTATCTATCACAGTGACACCCTGTATACATTACAGTGACACCCTGTATATAGCACAGTGACACTCTGTATATATCACAGTGACATCCTGTATCTATCACAGTGACACCCTGTATATAACACAGTGACACCCTGTATATATCACAGTGATACCCAGTATATATCACAGTAACACCCTGTATATCTCAATTAAACTCTCTGCTGACCAATTGTAAAATCTTGCTACCCAAGTAATTATTTTGCAGCTCGACTGTTTATTAGGCAGCCAAATGATAAAAAAAGCAGATTAATATTGGTTAAAATGTTAACCGTTTTTAAACTGTTTGCTGAACAAGAGTTGCCGCCCGATTTTATTTATTGCCAGCCAAATCTTTGTATGCTGCCCAAATGATTTAACTGCTTATTTTGCTTTGCGGATCAATTTTAATAACGGCTGACCAAAAATTTACTTTCCGTTTTTTTACAGAATGTTTTTGGTGGGATTTAATGTTATCGAACGAAAGTAGTTTGCCTAGCCGTTTGATAGAAGGGCTAGACGGCCCGATGTTCATCCAGGCACTTAACTAAATGAGCCGTTTAATGAAAAGGCTAGGCAGTTTTAAACAAATGGCTAATTAGGCTAGTTGGCGGCGACACATATTTTTATGCCACACCTGGCCATTAAGTGACTTTCCGCACGCTGCGCGTACGGAAAAAGCCGCTTTCTGGCCAAGCGTAGACATAAAATGATGTACACAACACGGGAGGTAAAAGAAAGCCCTCGATCGCATATTTACGTCCCTCGGGCCGCAAACTTCTGCAATTTCGGCCTTTCCTTGTATGACCACCCTAGTTATGTTATACGTGACTAAATGAAATGTGAATTTTGAACGGTTTAGCCCCACGCTTGCGCCTGCGTCGTCGTTCGACTGCACGCTGCCGGGCACGGACGCCGCGCACGCGGTGCCGCGGCGAGCCGCGCGTCGAGCGCGCAACTTTTTCTCGGTAAGTCATCTCTTACACACAAAATGACATATAATCAGTCATCGGAGATTCGGATGCCTACACTAACCGGTTTGCAATTTCCTAACGATAAATCCCATCCTCGTCGCCAATGAAATAAATTAAATAAATACCAAACTTGGACGTTACATTATTCCTTTAATCCAAAGCAAACTGACATTGACACCGAACAGCCATAGAGTCAATACACTACACTTATACACCTAAACTTTGCTGTCAGCGTCGCTGTTTAGCTGTATGGAGGCGGACAAAATTTAATTTTATTATTAAAACCCCGGATTTCTAAATTAACTTATTATGCTAACATAACGGAGCTGGCATATTCAGTCTGACAAAAGCCCCCTAAAAAAAAGATAAAAAAAACCTATCTATTTAAGTATTTAAATGAACTAATTGCAGATATTTTTTATGTGCTCGTTTTTTGAAGTCAGTTAGAAATAGCCATAAGCTAAACAAATTATATTCGCGACAGGACATGCGGTACCGGTACCATTTCCAGAACCGGGACTGAGAGTTCCGGTATGGAGTCAGAACCGGGAATTCCGAGGATTTCGGTACTTTTCGGTATCGAGTAAATTATTTGTATTTTTAAAACTGGCCTCTGTAACTCAATCGAGTCGTCCACGAACACCTCCATTTTCAAATACTGCCATAAAAATAGGTATAAAAGCATCAGAATTTCCGATGCCTGCATATAATGCGCCCTACTCACCTTTGCCGATATTTTTTTTATTAAGACACATTCCTTTAAGCTGAATGAACACCGTGAAAACTAACAATTACAAATGTATGAGTAGATTAATTTAATCGTTTTCAATATCTTAACTGACGTACATAATATTAATACTAAAAATAAGCACAAGCTTACAGCGCCTGCCACTCGGCAGGTGTTTAAAGTTTTGTGATAAACATCCAAGAAATGTTACTGGATTATCTATCAACAAATTCAAGAAACCAACTTGTATAAAATATTTTGACCTTGACTAATATTGAAAGTAACAAGTCAATCACTTACACTATAATGCAAGTACAGCAGATTTGCAGATCTGTCGGAATCAATAAACAAGTTTATACCTTTTTTTCTCCTTGCTAGAATAGTACATTACACAACTAGGGTGGTAAAACAAAGAAAGCCCTCGATCGCATATTTACGTCCCTCACCTGTAGCTCGGGCCACAAATGCCCGAGCTACAAGCGAGGGACGTAAATATGCGATCGAGGGCTTTCTTTATTACCTCCCGAGTTGTGTACATAATTTTATGTTTACACTTGGCCAGGAAGCGGCTTTTTCCGTAGCCACTTTATGACTACGTGTGGCATAAATGGATATTCCATCGTTTAAGATAGTTGATAGTGGCATTTCATTTTTCCACCCTATATTATAATCTCTTTCTATTTCAGTCCCTTCTTCCTAAGAAGCGACTACGTCGTAAAAATAACGCCATAGAAAAGGTGAGCTTCAAACGGGGATATAAGCGCAAGCGAAGATGCAAAAAGCCCAAGGAGGTGAAGAAAGGCCTGACCCGAGACCTCTCGTCTCAGACTGCACTAAAGACCTACGGACGCATTACCGCACCCGCCAAACAAAGTTCGAATTGCTCTGTTGTGAACAAAAGTATGACAGGAGGTACTGATCGGGGCGATCGAGAAACCAGCACGAATGTGGCTATCACCGAACCCGCTTCTAATGTATCTGTTCCCTCTGACCTGAACGAAAAAGATATGCTAGCTAAAGAAGAAGCAATAGCTCATATTGAGGAATAAACCGCCCGCGTCATCAAGCGCCTTGCGCTCCTCACGGCTACCAGTGATGTATCTGATCGGAACGGAGTGAGTGAAAGAGTGAACGGAGTTAAAGAGTCTGACCTGAACGAAAAAGATATGCTAGCTAAAGAAGAAGCAATAGCTCATATTGAGGAAGAAACCGCCCGCGTCATCAAGCGCCTTGCGCTCCTCACGGCTACCAGTGATGTATCTGATCGGAACGGAGTGAGTGAAAGAGTGAACGGAGTTAAAGAGGGAGTGAACGGAGACCTAGCAACGCTAGTTCTAACTTCGGCTGATAGTGCTAGACAGACTACTAGCACTGCACTCTTCACGCCACGTGTTGCTCCCAGGTCTATCCTGAAAGAGAAAGCTGTGCCATGGACAGAGCTAGATACAATTCAGACTGCGAGAGAGATCACCAGCAGCGTCCAGCGCACTACACTTTCGGCCTCTCCTGAAGCTCCCAGTTCCGTCCAGAACAAGAAAGCTGAGCCAATAACAGACCTGGAAACAATTCTGACCTCATACAAAATCCCTAATATTAGTTCTAGGAGTCTTCTCACGGGTCCTGATGCTGCCAATTATGTCCTGACCGTGGAAGACGTGCCAATGCCAAATGTCTCTACGGCAAATACCGTTGAAAAATGCAACACTGACGTCTTCGGGCGCGTCGCTCGCGCGGCTGTTGATCTGATTTCCCAGGACAAGCTATTTTCTTCAACAACAACTACGAAAAAGCCAAAGTACACCTTAATACGCATCGCACGCAACAAGTCTGCAGGCACTCGAAATTCGTCCCCCACCAATGCAGAAAGGAAGACCTTTGTACACTTCGCACCTACTTCTAGTGATGTAGCCCGTTGTTCTATCCCTACGCCAGGAGGTCTCAAGACTCGGGCCAAACCAAAGAACACCAGCGTTCAGCGCACTGTACAACTCGCACCAACGTCTAGTGATGTACGTCATCCCTCTGACCTGAGCAAATGTGTATCGATGCAAGACGACTGTGAGCCTAAGAGACGAAAGACCACATGTCAGAAAAATGTTGCTTCAGAGTTCAGCGACAGGCAACGCTTCAGCCAATGTGATGCAAATGTCACTTCCAACGAGGGCTTAGCAACGGAAACTGCGACTCCAATAAAGATTCGAAGTGATTACAGCGCAGACGCTGGTGTACCGCGTGGTCGGATCGACGATAGCTGCCTGGTGCTGCGATTGTCAGACGATTGCAGCCTCGTGAAGAATCCAAGCTCGACAGTGCCTTTAAACGAAAGTAACCCTTCTCGCGTGCCAAGTCCAATCGTTGAAACAGACTTCGACAACGCAGATTATTCCAACATTGACGAGCAGATCGACACGAGTTTCGAAGACTTAGATAACGCAGATTATTCCAACATTGACGAGGAGATCGACACGAGTTTCAAAGACTTAGATGCTGCAGATGCGCCTGAAGACGATTTCCACCCCGTGATCGTCAGCGTGCAGTCGCTGGCACCAAATGACCAGATCAATAAAAGCAATCTTCAGACCCCACGAGCTCCGGAATCGACAGTCCAATCCATACCGACGATAACTTTGAAACGGGCGGAACCAGTCTACGCTTCATACTTGACGAGTCCTAGTGAGCAAGTGCTCATGTCAGACCCACCCGCTGAACAGGATATAGCGGAGAATTTTCCAAAAGTGACAGACGTATTTGGTGACATACATTTGCCGACGGGTCAAATAGACTTGCAAATTGATGTTCAGACTACGCGCGTTCCACGTAAGGCTTTACCAGTAATAAAATTGAAACGGGCTCAACCGGTCAACATCTCTTCATCATCATATATACGTTCCACTGCTGGGCCCAGACCTAAAGTCAAGGATAACGTCTTTTATGTGAATTCAAATGACGCTCAAGATTTCACGATAAACTCGCATTTACCGAAAGTGACTGAAGTATTCAGCGATTTGCACGTGCCGTCAGGGCAAACTGACCTTCTAGTCAATCTGGAAATGACACCCCGAGTTCGAAAGGTGCCAGATAAATCGTTACCTAAAATAATTTTGAAGCGGGCTGTACCCGTCGACAGTTCTTATCTGACAGGCTCCTCAAGAGAGGATTTACCATTAGACCTTCCTACAGATTTTACGGACGAAGAGACACATTTGCCTCAAGTGAGCGCTGTAACTGGCAGTATACACTTGACACAAAATGACGACCAAATGGGACTTCATCTAGTTGTGTCTGAAGAAGAACTAACAACGCAATATGATAGATTAGCCGATTTGCAAGTAGAAGTGGGTAGCGTACAGGCAGAAATCCATGGTCAAATGAAGATATCTCAGGAACAGTTAAAAGCTAATGATAACTTAGCCGATGTCTTTCAGGAAGTGTCGGGTGGCATGCAGACAGAAATCGAAGCTCAAATGGGGCTTGCTGAGGAACGAACAAAAGAGAATGATAGATTAGAAGCGCGAGAGCCTGACGAAGTTTCCAATCGAGTCCCTAACCGGATTGCTCCGAGGTCACAAAGGTGGTCTCAATCCCTATTAGTTACGTCAGTGAAAGCCGGACAAGAGTTGATTCCAGAAACCATGCAAAATAAAAATGATAGCCTAGACGTTTTCTCGCAAGTGGAAGTGTCAAGTGGTGTACAGACAGAAATCCATGGTCGAACGGCGCTTTCTCAACAACCAAAAGCCAAAAATAGATCGAAAAAACGCCTGAAACCTTTAACTAAAGTTCCAAAGCGGATAACTCCGAAACCACGCGGGCTGTCGCTAGAATCTCTCAGAAACGTCGCATCAGAAGGTAGACAAGCTTTGATTATAGAAACCATGCGAGACCCAATTGATTGCTTCGCCGATATCTCGCAGGCTGAAGTGTCGGGTGCTGTACAAACAGAAATCAGTCAAATGGAGATTTCTCAGGAACAGTTAAAAGCACATGACAGCTTAGCTGAGGTCTCGCAGGTTGAAGTGTCGGGGGGCATACACACAGAAATCCATGCTGAAACGAGGACTCAGGAACAGTCAAAAGCCAATGATAGGTCTGACAATCGCTCTGACGTAGCTTTACCTCAAGTCCCTAAGCGGATTGCTCCAAGGTCAGAGAGGCTGTCGCAATCTGTGCCCTTAATAGTCAGGTCGGTGACAGCCGGTCATGAGCCGTGCGCTGACTCGGTCCAAACACCAGAAAACCAAGATATCGCGCCGTCAGCCGCGCCCGCTGCCAGTGCGGAACTAGTCGTGTCACGGCGGCAGGCGGCCACGATGGACCAATCAGAAGGCAGCGCAGATAACGGTGAGTTAACATTCATATTTACCTTACCATTGCTGTTCTCTTTTCCATTTATAGACCACGAGTGGCTTTGAGCGTTCGCACATTGTGCCACTAGTGGCTGTGGCTGAGCGACTAAACGCGGCCACAAGTAGCGGCGCGCCACTCCCGTAGCTTGTGGTCCGAACAAGGCAACGAGCACGCCCGGTGTGCGCCGATGTCATACAAAATATATGAAAAGCTTCGCCGCAGCTTGTGGCGGCCACCAGTGGCCGAGCTCTGGCCGCTCTTAGTGGTATGATGTCACAGTATACTTAATAGCAGTAGTTTTTCTTTCGACAAAAGGTACATCGGGCGCGCGTATGTGTGCGCGCCGTGTACGGACGCACCACAAGCAAACATTTGCCAATGCCACAGTATGGAGTGCACTAACACAGACGCGCGGTCGTGCGTCTGTATAAATACGTGTCCCGCGCTCCCAAACGGCCGAACTCGTCCTACTTATTTGTCTTCATACTTTGCTAATGTGGTGCTCTTTAGTAGCCAGTCAGTATAATTTTTTGCTTTTTTGATTTTCAGCTTTTGGGTCAATAGCTACGGGTCATACTACCCGGGCGGTTCTCCCGCCATCGGAATCCGCTCGACAAAGCTCTCGCAGACCATCAAACTACACGGGACGCGGTTTATCACTGTCTTTTGTCCATTTCAACATGGATCCGCCAATGATAACTGCGCTTGCAGCTCTTAGATCCCGTTAAGAATAACGTAATAATAGCGGGAAACCGCCCGTGTAGTTTAAAGCGTCGGTTATCAGCGGCGGTTTGACGCTGCATGCGGCGGTCGTATTTCTCCCGCCTGTGAGCCGCGACGGGAAACCGCACAGTGAGGCACACAGCATACAACTTCATATTAAATTGTGTCCAGTGCGGTTCAGAAGCGGCTTCCCGCGGCGGGAGAACCGCCCGTGTAGTATGAGCCTTAGTTTTTCGATTCGTAACAGCTTTCGGGTCAATAGCTAAGGCGTGGACTATCCGTAGATCCCGACTCGCTATTCGGCTGGGACGCGGAGACCGTGGCTTCGCGCTGTTGGGCGCTGGGCCCCGGGTCCCAGGCCGGGGCGCTGTGCCTCGGCCCCACCAACCTCGTGGTGGCGCGGCGCTGGCTGCTGCTGTGCGACGCGGCGGTGCCCGCGCCGCTGTTCCGCCTGTGGGGGCTGCGGCCGCGCGTGCGCATCGAGCTGCCGGTCAGTGGCTTTAATATTGGGGCTGTAACTCATTGGGACACCATTGTGGCGCAACCGATCACACACCCTCTTTAAGGGAACACTTCGAGACCGTGCCATTTCCTGGCAGAAATGAGCTCACATTTCCGAGCAGTAGCGTGAGAAGTATGCCTGTATTGTGCTGTGTATTCGCAGGTTGAAAATGTCGACCAGGACGCCAGGCGGGCGCTCGCGCCGGCGCGCAAGTTTTCCGATGGAAAGGTCCTTCAAAAAGTGAGCGACGACCCGCTAATTTACACTAAGGTGAGCTTTGCCACAGTATGGCTGCGACTCCACAGAGGCGGAGACGAGCGGAGTCATATCTAATCTAGTTAATGTCAATGGTAACAGCGAACACTAATGTGATTGGCCGATCCCTCCCTCCACACCTCTCCGCTTCGCTCGACTCCGCTTCAGTGGAGCTGCAGCCTTAGTGTTTGCTGTTTCCATTGAAGCGGAGTGGAGACGAGACGTGGTTTTATACTAGGGCTTTTTTATTTAAAATGTCCTCTTAACTGGCAGCTATAACAGAACTGACGATTAGTGCCAAAGTCCATATATTTCACAGACTGACAGGTTAAACGGTATAAATTCGAACACAGCTCAAGTTTCGCTTAACCGTACATTTTAAAATAAATAAATAAATATTAGGGAACAATCTTACACAAATCGAACTAGGCCCATAGTAAGTTCAATAAGGCTTGTGTTATGGATACTAGACGACGATATATTTAATAGACACAAATACTTAAATACATAGAAAACATCCATGACTCAGGAACAAATATTCGTGCTCATCACACAAATAAATGGGTATCCCCTTATTTGGTATAAAATCAATCCGTATAAAATCACTTCGTCGAAATTCATTTCGGATAATGATTCATTTCGTATAAATTCAGATGGCATACAAATTAAAGTGTATAATTACATTTCGTATAAAATTCAAATGCTCTAAAGTCATCTTGTATAATTTCGTATGATATAACATTCATTTGATCGAAACGTTATTTGTTATAAGTATTATAAGGTATAACATTCATTTGCTCGAAACGTTATTTGTTATAAGTATTATAAGGTATAACATTCACGGGGTATAACTGTTAAAAGCTCTAATTTTTGTAAACCCTTAATATTATTGAAATGTGAGGCCCAGGTTTCACTGTAATGTATACAGGATGTCACTGTGATATATACAAAATGTCATTGTGATATAAACAGGGTGCCATTGCGTTATATACAAGGTGTCACTGTGATAGATACAGGATGTCACTGTCAGCAGAGAAAACATGTCTGTAAGCAGTGTAATTGAGATATACAGGGTGTCACTGTGATATATGATATATACAGGATGTCCCTGTGATATATACAGAGTGTCACTGTGTTAACTACAAGGTGTCACTGTAATGTATACAGGGTGTCACTGTGATATATATAGAATGTAATTGTGATATAAACAGGGTGCAATTGTGATAGATACAGGATGTCACTGTGATATATACAGAGTGTCACTGTGTTATATACAGGATGTCACTGTAATGTATTTTAAGTAATATTTGGTGTAATGTATATTTCAAAATATATCGCAGCTTAGTCATAATCTAGTCATATATATTTTTCCAAGTTCACATTTTTAAGCAATAAGCTTTTCCAAATTATACTGCTGTTTATGAATGACCCTAAAAACAAAACAGCTCCCAAAAATAGGTAGATTAGGGTTATTTTTTTTGATGACCCTAAAAACGAAACGCCTCCCAAAAATAGGTAGGTCAGGGTTTTTTTTTTGATGACCCTAAAAACGAAACGGCTCCCAAAATAGGTAGGTTAGGGTTATTTTTTTTTGATGACCCTAAAAACGAAACGGCTCCCAAAATAGGTAGGTTAGGGTTTTTTTTTGATGACCCTAAAAACGAAACGGCTCCCAAAATAGGTAGGTTAGGGTTATTTTTTTTGATGACCCTAAAAACGAAACGGCTCCCAAAAATAGGTAGGTTAGGGTTATTTTTTTAATGGCCCGAAAAACGAAACGGCTCCCAAAAATAGGTAGGTTAGGGTCATTTTTTTTTTGATGACCCTAAAAACGAAACGGCTCCCAAAATAGGTAGGTTAGGGTTATTTTTTTTTGATGACCCTAAAAACGAAACGGCTCCCAAAAATAGGTAGGTTAGGGTTATTTTTTTAATGGCCCTAAAAACGAAACGGCTCCCAAAAATAGGTAGGTTAGGGTCATTTTTTTTTGATGACCCTAAAAACGAAACGGCTCCCAAAAATAGGTAGGTTAGGGTTATTTTTTTTAATGGCCTTAAAAACGAAATGGCTCCCAAAAATAGGTAGGATAGGGTTATTTGATTTGATGACTCTAAAAACGAAACGGATCCCAAAAATATGTAGGTTAGGGTTATTCTTTTTGATGACCCTAAAAACGAAACGGCTCCCAAAAATAGGTAGTGTAGGGTTATTTTTTTTGATGACCCTAAAAACGAAACGGCTCCCAAAATAGGTAGGTTAGGGTTATTTTTTTTTATAACCCTAAAAACGAAACGGCTCCCAAAAATAGGTAGGTTAGGGTTATTTTTTTTTGATGACCCTAAAAACAAAACGGCTTCCAAAATAGGTAGGTTAGGGTTATTTTTTTTTTGATGACCCTAAAAACGAAACGGCTCCCAAAAATAGGTAGGTTAGGGTTATTTTTTTTGATGACCCTAAAAACAAAACGGCTCCCAAAATAGGTACCTACCTATTTTGGGAGCCGTTTTGTTTTTAGGTTAGGGTTATTTTTTTTGATGACCCTTAAAACGAAACGGCTCTCAAAAATAGGTAGGTTATCGACGACATCCTGTATCTATCACAGTGACATCCTGTATACATTACAGTGACACCCTGTATATAACATAGTGACACTATGTATATATCACAGTGACACCTAGTATATATCACAGTGACACCCTGTATATATCACAGTGACATCCTGTATCTATCACAGTGACACCCTGTATATAACACAGTGACACCCTGTATATAACACAGTGACACCCTGTACCTATCACAGTGACACCCTGTATCTATCACAGTTACACCCTGTATATAAAACAGTGACACCCTGTATATGCCCTGTATATGGAGCAGCCTGTATATGCTTTGATACGCAAGGGCGAAGGGGCTGCTCTTCCCGCAGCGGCGGAGCAGTTGCGGAGCCCGACCGACCGTTTTGTATACATTGTGATGATTAGATATTTTGAATGTTCTACGTTTTAAATATGCGATCAAGTAATTGTTATACAAAATGAATATTATGCGTAATAATTTTATACATCTTAAATGTTATGCATAATGATTTTATACATTTTGAATGTTAGACATATTGAAGAATAGAGATTTCGTATTTAGAGCTTTTTAATGTTATACAAAATGAATTTTAACCGAAATGAAAGATTATACGAAGTGATTTTATACGTTTTGAATTTATACGTTTTGATTTTATACCATTTAGTTTTATACGAAATAAGGTAGACCCAAATAAATGCCCTTACCGGGATTCGAACCCAGGACCTCTTGCTTCGTAGGCAGGGTCACTACCAACTAAGCTAAAGCGGTCGTCAAAAAAATACAAATAAAAATGCCCACTAATGTGATTGGTCGACCGTCTCGCCTTCGCTCCGCTCGTCTCCGCCTCAGTGGAGCCGCAGCCTAATAGCAGTAATATTTCTTCCGACTAACAAAAGGTACATCGCGCTGCTTGTATGTGTACGAACGCTTTTTTAGGGTTCCGTAGCCAAAATGGCAAAAACGGAACCCTTATAGTTTCATCGTGTCCGTCCGTCTGTCTGTCCGTATGTCACAGGCATTTTACTCAAAAACTACATGATGGATATTGATGAAATTTGGAATATAGCTGTCTTGTATGAGCCGCTACTTAGTTTGGTAGTTAAACAACTAAAATAAATATTTTTAGGGGGGGCACTCCATACATGTTACAGAAGCTAAAAAAAAAAAATTTCAGCAAATATCAACGTGTGGTATATAGTTCGACAGCTCTTTAAAAAACACTATAAGGTTTCAAAGGAATGTTTTTGATTAAGTGAATATATTTGGAAATAATCGCTCCGAAAGTTGCGTAAATTGTGTCCCCCCCCCTCTATCTTCTAAACCGTGGGTCCGAAAAATATAAAAAAAATTACAAAGATAACGCTCAATTAATACTTTCAACGAAAATTATTTTCAACAAGATCGGATTAACCGTTTTTGAGTTATTGCCGATAAACTGCGCTTCTCAACAAAAGGACGTAATTGCTATGAAGATACGCTCTTTTGTTGTTGTACTTTTTTACATCGTATTTTTTACCTTACAGTTACGGCTATGGAACCCTACACTGAGCATGGTCCGACATGCTCTTGGCCAGTTATTTTTTTTTTATTTAAACCTGAGAAACTCACAACCCACATCCGAGCATTGTGATTGTCGGGCCGGGTGGTTGGCCGTTGCGGTCACTGGGCTCGACACGCTCATCGGGCTGGGTAAGTGCCGGGGGGTGCCTGGAGTCGAACCAGGTCACCTGTCCCGGCTTACCACGATAGGTGTCGGGCTAGGTGGGGGCCTGTTCGCCTGGGGTCGAACCAGGTCGATGGGTACGAACGCACTACAAGCAAACTACATTGTCGGTAGTAAGTTTCGGCGTTGTTTGTCGTCAGTTGTGGGTGGCGGTGGGGTCTGCGCGGGAGTGCCAGAGCCTGCTGGAGCGCGGCGCGGAGCTGCACTTCTACTGTCTGCGCACGTGCAACCTCTACCTGCTGCATGCCGAGGTACGATACAGGCTAGGGTGATAAGAAAGGCCGAGAACGCAGAAGTTTGCGGCCCGAGCTGCAAGCGAGGGACGTAAATATGCGATCGAGGGCTTTATTACCTCCCGTGTTCTAACTAACGAGCTAACTATTATCAAGATGGTTGTTGAAAGCGAACCAGGCTCAGAGCCATACACTTCGTATATTTTCCTACATACAGTAGAACCCGTTTAATACGATTTCCCGCATAATACGCCATTTAACACCGGTCCCTGTGGCCTGTTTTCATACCTTTTTTTCCTTTTAATACGGTTACCCGTTTAAGACGCTTTTTTGCTAGGTCCTCAGAATCGTCTTAATCGGGTTGTACTGTATATTTTTTGTTTTACTTTCTCAACAAGGCTCCCTTTATGTTAGGGTATGCAATACCGGTACCGTTCTGGAAAACCGGGATCTTCGGTACTGGCCGATAATAGAACCGGGATTTCTTGGTGTTTTCGGTACTTTCGGGACGGGTCTTCAAAAACCCTGTCGATTCTTCAGTCCGATGAGATTCAGTTAGTTTTTTGATAAAATCTATTACACATCATTGCAGTAAAAGCACATCAATTAATATACTTAATTTAAGTAATAATCACAATTTTACGGACCAGGCGGGGCAGGCGGGGGTGAGTGGCCGCCGATGGCCTTTACTATACGGCCGCCATGTTTGGATAAAATTTCACTACGCGCTAGTTCGTTTTGAATTATACGTATTTTGTCACCATCTCTCTTACTATTTTAATTACGATGGACAGAACTCGATATATACCAGAAAATATGTTTTAAATGAAAAATGCTGCTTAAATGTGTTTCCCGAAAATACCGGGATTTTGATTTTCACGTCCCGGTTCTTTGCTCTGCTCAAAATACCTGGAAATCCCGGTACTTTCGGTTCCGGTATTTCCCGGGACCAAACACAACTTTATTTGATTCTACTTTACAGAGACAGGAGGAATCGCGCCGTACCCTCCTCTCGGGTCCCAAGGAGGTCAAGGAGGCGTTAGCCGCGCTGCTGCAGCTGCTGTTAGACTCCGCTCGCCCTTCCGCTTCCGCGACCGCCCCTGGTCAGGCTTTTGTGTCCGTCTCTGCTCCAACTCCCACTTATTTATCTTTATCCGCTTCCTCTTCTTCCGCGCCCGCCTCCGTCTTAGCGTCCCACGCTGATCCCGCTTCCACGCCCATCTCTGCTGCCACCTCGTTTGCTCTTTTATCCGCCACCGTGACCGCTCCCTCTGTCTCCTGCGCCTCTCTTGCCTCCACATCTATCGTCACCGTTCCCTCACCCTCCCACTCCCCCTTTCCCTCCCGCGACCCCTCGCCCTTCCGCGCCCTCTCACCCGCGTCTAAATCCTCTACCGACACCGCTCCCTCTCCATCCTGCGCTATGTCGCTATCTCCCCCTCCCACCAGCCCTCCATATACGGCATCAACCATTCCCGCTCCCGCCTCCACTTCCGGTCATGCCTCCGCCCCCGCCTTCGCTCCCGCCCCCGCCTCCGCCTCCGCTCCCGCTTCCGCCTCCGCTCCCGCTACCGACCCCGCTTCCGCTCCCGCCTCCGCTTCCGCTCCCGCCTCCGCTTCCGCTCCCGCCTCCGCTACATCAAATCCCCAGCTGCAACAGCCGACCGCTCAGCTCGCTGCGGACACAGAATCCGAGGTAAGCTACTAGGTATTTTTAACAGCCTTGAAAAATCAGTGTTCCGATTACTGGAAGACGGATCAATTTGGAAAATACTTTGTTTGTAGGAACCTAAACTAAATTTTAAGCTACCACTACAGCTATATCACGTGAAATAACGGTGTTCGCTAAGCACAAGCATTAATTACACTACTAAATAGGGGCACCAGCGCAGATATTGTAACCCTATTTTATAGTTACTGAAGACATTGACTTATTTCACCTCCGCAATCGCAGCCGCGAGCGTGTCCACTTCGCAAATATTTGTGGACAGAGAAATTACATTCTTGAACAATATACAGGGTGGAAATAGTACATTCTGTATCTAGGGCGGTAAGGAAGGAATTACAAATTTTAGAAAATCATTTAATGCAGTTTTGTTTGTTTTTAAAAGCAAAGGAATGTTTCCTTTCAGTAAAATGAGCTAACTAAAGGATTAAAGGTAGTACCCCTCCAGGGCCCATAGATTTTTTCCATCCTGTATGTTGTATACAGGCTGGCTCTGACGATGGGGCTTTAAATGTAGAGATTGATTCTTTTCGCTAAACTGAGATGGTTTTGTTTTGAAATATCAAATAATTTAAATTAAGATAGTTAATTCATCTTCGGAGTTCGATTCTGAAAGAAGTAAAATCTCACCTTTCGTAGTTTGTATGGAAAAAAATAGGATGTGGCGTGTTTTTAAAAGTTGCAAAACGAAAATAGCTCAGATTAAGGAGTAGAAACGACCCTTTCATTTAAAACCCCAGTGTTAGAGCCACTCTGTGAAGCCTATATTGCTGAAGAAGAATATATTGCTGCAATGAATTGCTTTAAATAAATTAGCTTATGAGTTCGAAAGCACTTTGTTGCTAGGCCTTTTTTTATAGCCTTTAGACTGGCAAACAGGCAGACGGCCAGAGATGTATAAGATACCCTAAATAAAGTATCTGAAATACAAGATGCAAGATACTTTACAAAAAAGTATTTCAGATACCAGATATAAATAGTTCTTTAAAAAGGTATCTGAAATACTAGATACAAAATACGTATCTTTCAAATACTTTTTAAAGATAAAATACTTTTGTAAAAGAACAACATTTAATTGAACATAATTTTTATTTGTTCGAGAAAACGATTTTCGAATGTGTTGATAACAAGGATCAGGCAAACGTGACAAGGCAAAATATGTTAAATATGAAGGTTGAGACTTTTAATCTTCATATTTTAATTGAGATTTGAGTAAATCCAAACATATTGTCGCTCAACTTCCTTCGATGAGGCCTCATGATCACGCCCCCCCCCCATAGGAGAAGAGCTGGGCAAACAGGTGTTATATTTTAGGATTTTTTTTATCGTAGGATAAGCATTTAAGCTCTTTAAGTTTGCATCTTTATTGTTGAGATAGGTACATATTTTATGCTAAGTTGGCAACGCTGGGACCTACAGGAGTCATGGTGGGACATACCGATGACATTTGTAGAAAGATAGTGTCGCCATCTGTAATTTTCATTTGGTTCCCGACAATATCGACTAAATTTTTGAACGATGCGCTGCGTTCAGTTGCGTTCGGAAAGAAAATCTGCGAAGCTTATTTTAGTAAAAGTATCTTAGGGAACAAAGTATCTTCAAAATACTAAGATACCAGGAAAATATATCTAAATATAAGATACAAAATAAAAAAATTAAAAAGTATTTCAAATACAAGATATAAATACGTATTTTGTATCTTGTATCTGTATTTCAGATACTTTTATCTAAGATACATCACATCTCTGCAGACGGCCCACCTGATGGAAAGTGGTCACCACCGCCTATAGACATTCGCAACACTAGATGCATTGCCAATGCGTTGCCAGTCTCGAAGAAATTTGATGACACCCTTTTTAAAAAATCCCATATTGTAGCGCAGTGGGAAAATCTTAGCAGGAAGTTCATTCCGGATCCTTATTGTACGCGCTAGAAAGGTTCTAGAGAACCGGCGCGTTGTTGAGTGTAGTGACTCAAGTTAATGGGGATGAACCGCCTGCCGATGACGAGTGGTGCGATGGTAGGATGACCTGAGGCCTACTTGAATAAAGAATATTTCGACTACAGCAGGAGGTGGATTTGGACGCGGACACCTCCCACTTCATCGCCCAGTACCGCCTCCCGCGCCGGACGGTGCTGGCGTTGACCCACGAGCTGCGGCCGTTACTGCCCCGCGACGACATACCGCTGGAGACCAGGGTGAGTAGTGTACAATGTAACCTAACCGTGCGGTGTGATAGGCTGGTTTTCGATAAACTGTACATATTAAAAGGGGTAAAATTTCAGCCAATTTTATCGGTAAAATTGATTTTAATTTTGTTTGTGGCCATTCATTTTTTAACCGACTTCCAAAAGAAGGCCGGTTCTCTATTCGTCTGAATGTTTTTTTTTTTTTTTTTTTTGTATGTTTGTTACGCGATTACTCGAAGACGGCTGGACCGATTTGAAAAATTCTTTTTTTGTTTGAAAGGGTATACTTCCGAAATGGTCCCATTGCAACCAAATCAGGATCTGATGATGGGATCCTGGAGAAACCGAGGGAACTCTTCAAATATTAGAGGCACACATATAGCGATTTCGGTATTTTTCGTAGTTTCTTGTCCATTTCTTACTAGCAATAAGTTTTTAGTGTTAACCGACTTCAAAAAAGGAACAAATGTTTATGTAGGTTTCTTCCCCGATTACTTAAAAACAGCTGGACCGATTTGGAAAATTATTTTTTTTGTTTGAAAGGGTATACTTCCGAGGTGATTCCATTGCAACCAAATCAGGATCTGATGATGGGATCTTGGAGAAATCGAGGGAACTCTTCAAATATTAGAGGCACACATATAGCGATTTTGGTATTTTTCTTAGTTTCTCGTGCACTTCTTATTAGATATAAGTTTCCAGTCTTAACCGACTTCAAAACAAAGATCAATTTTTATGTAGGTTTGTTCCCCGATTACTTGAGGCTAGACCGATTTGGAAAAATTTTCTTTTAACTAAATAGACTTTAGTCTATTTGGTTAAAATAGTATTTTTACAGCGCCACTAAAAATTTAAAAATAAAGTAAATTTTTAAAACAAAAAATAAAAACCGACTTCCAAAAACTTAAACTAAAAAGCAGAAAATAATATGTTAATTACCCGAAAGAAATGGATAATCAACGATTCATATATACATATACAGATATTTATAGTTTTTAACCTGCTTTTTTGAAGTCGGTGCCAGCTAAGGATAAAAGGAGCTCAGCATAGCCAGCTTTGCGTGGCAGGCACCGACTTCAAAAAAACAGGTTAAAAACTATAAATATCTGTATATGTATATATGAATCGTTGATTATCCATTTCTTTCGGGTAATTAACATATTATTTTCTGCTTTTTAGTTTAAGTTTTTGGAAGTCGGTTTTTATTTTTTGTTTTAAAAATTTACTTTTTTTACAGATTTTTAAACTTTTCAGTGAAATTTTGGGCAGCACCTACATTTGTTTGACGCGGTATAACTTTTGATCTAATTGTTTAAAATTGTAACATCCGATGTAACGTTTTGGTTTATTAATCATTTGACTTTTTTTGATTGACTTTGATGACGAAAAAGACTATAACAAGATTTCTGCTTGCTTGAGATGTGTCATGACTTTTGCATATTTCTTCAGAACAGTTTCTTGCAAAGGAGCTCGGTATTCGGCTTTGCAGCCTGAAGCTCATCCTTCGGGCTACCGAAAACGAGACTCAAATATGCCTTTGGCCAATAATCACCTTAACCCTCAAATGCATGGTGTAAGATGCAGCTTACATAAACAAAAAAAAACATTTTTGAAAACTAGAAATATTAAACCAAGTGCGGGTAGTTCGGAAAACCCGCGTGGCTAGAAGATGTTGACACCCGCCTCGCCAGTCCCTTCGCGACCATGGACGTCACGGCACGTCCGAAACGTCGAGGTAATATCATGTTTTTACGCGATTAAGTCCCGTTTTGTTATAATAATGAGTGAAAATCGTGAAAGTTTAAATCAATATTTTAGAAATATTTATTTTGTTCTTAAGATTAATTCTGCATGGAAAATGAACGTATTTTCATATTTATGACTCATTTTTGGCAAAATTGTATTAAAAAAAATTAAAAATAAAAATTATCTCACCTAAATTGAGCAAATAAATTTCATTTCATTTCATTTCAAAAAAGTTATTAGAGTTTTTGAGCAAAATGTCGGCAATTTTGAAAAAGTTATATTATATTTAAGGTTTTAATTGAGTGTGTTTAACGGTTTTTAACAAAATAAGTAATATTTTTTTAGTATAAGGTTGTAGGTTGTAGTAACGTTGTATCATAACGATTAAGTTTACTAAATTTAATAAAGTTCTCAGTCTATAAGTAAACAAAATTTGATCATGTAGAATCTAGCCTACATTTGATTGTTAGTGCAAAAATAACACAAAAAATTGCTACATATTTTTTATTTATTTTTCTAGTGTTTATTACGCCATTAGGTATCCACATATATTTTTTAGTAACAATAAAATCATGCATTTAAGGGTTAAAAAAACCGGGAATATTTGCTTTCGAGTGCAGTACAGTACGACTATAAGTGTTTGGCAGGTACTGATGTGCCTGAGGTTCCTCGCCACGGGCGCGGACCCGGGGAGCGTGGCGCGGGAGGTGGGCGACGCCCCCCACGCCCCGCACGCCCCCCACGCCCCCCACGCCCCGCGGGAGGAGGCGTGCGCGGCGGTGGCGCAGGTGGTCGACGCGCTCAATGATGACGAGGTGTATAGGAAATACGTGCGGTTTCCGGAAACGCCGAAGGAGAGGGCGCGAATCAAAAAAAGGTTAGCACTACCTATGCACTTGATGCCAAATGATGCATCCTATGACATTTCATTTTCTCCACTTGTATTCGTACACTTAAATCCGAAAATAATGGACCAAACTTATTACTTTCATATTATTATTACTATATATATTGTAATATTTTTTACACAAATTTACGTGCTATACCTAATTCCAAATAATGCCTCCATTACAATGGTATGGAGAAAGACCTGTCATAGGGATCATTCTCATTGCTTAGCGTGTAATGGTACCTGGCTCATAATACTTACAAAAAATTACACGTGGTCTTGGATGGGGGGGGAGGGTAGCGTTACAATCACCAAGTATCACCAAGAGGGAGGGGGCGGGGGTCAACAATGGTTTGATCACATGATTTCTGGATGAGCCCTAAAGTGTTAAACGAGTTGAATCTCGAACACCGTTTTTATAGAATTGTTATGTTTAGGTTCTACGAGTTGTTCCAGCTGCCGGGCGTGGTGGGCGCGCTGGGCGGCGCGCACGTGCCCGTCATGGCGCCCGCCGACCACGCCACAGACTACTACAACGGCCGGTTCCACTCGCTCAACGTTCAACTCGTGAGTGTAGTGCCCGGCATTAAACTATAGCCTGTCATTTTTAGTACATTACAAAACTACGGTGGTAATGCGAAGGCCGAGATCGCAGAAGTTTGCGGCCCGAGCTGCAAGCGAGGGACGTAAATATGAATTATTGAATAACCCCGTGTATTCCGTCAGTGAATATATGGGGATGACATTTGTTTAATTATAATTTTTTTTCTTTTTTTTTTAATAATTGACATTTATTTTTCCTGCACTGTTATTATTATTGCTCAATTTATTTTTATTTTAAATTTTAATGATATATGACATTCTGTATTTTTAAAAGAAAGAATCAGACATGTGAAAGAGCCCTTGAGGCCTACTTACAGAAATAAATTATTAGGGTTCCGTACCAAAATGGTAAAAAAGGAACCCTTATGGTGCGACTCTGTCTGTCTGTCTGTCTGACTGTCTGTCTGTCTGTCTGTCTGTCCGTCTGTCACAGCAAGATATCTCAGGATCTACTGATGCTATCGACTTGAAATTTGGAATAGTGTTAAGAACCGCTAACCCGAGCTTATAGGATGTAAAAAAAATCTTGTAACTTTTTTACTTTTTTTTTAAAGGGGTCCGTAATGAGACTTTGCAAATTGAAAGTAGGGCTATTATATCGAGTGAGGTATCAAATGAAAGGGCTTAATTTGTAGATTAAAACAGTATTTTTGTATTTTTTTTTAAATAAGTAGTTTTTGAATTATGGCGAAAAACGTTAAAAAAAATACCGTTCCCCCCCTATTATCTTCGAAGTTACTGAACAGAAAAATCTGTAATAATTACCAATTATTAATGTCATCCTATATATTACAGGAAAAATATAACGGTTTCCCTAACTTGCACTGTTTTTGAGAAATTTGCAAAAATCTTAACACATACTTATTTGCTCCTACTAAACTAATCGCCATATAGTTTTTCTTGAACTATTCATGTATCTACTTATGAGTTTGTACGGAACCCTCGGTGCGCGAGTCCGACTCGCACTTGGCCGGTTTTTTTCATTTCATTTGACTATTCCTGTTTTAACTTATACCTACTTTGTGTGTATTTTGACCTTGTTAATTGATTTTTTATTTTGTTTTATTATTATTATTATTTTATATTTTTATTTTCATTGTATAATTTGATTTTGTAAATTGTTTATTCCATTTAACTATCCCTGTTTTGACATATTCTTTGTGCTCAATTTATTCTTGCTTCTTGATTGATTTCAGATCTGTGACGCGACGCAAAACATACTAAGCGTGGACGCGGGGCTGCGCGGGGGCTCGCGGCGCGGGGAGGGGTGGGGGGACCACCACCTGCACCACCATCTCAAGTACCACCGGGGGAGGGGGGAGAAAGTCTGCCTGTTAGGTAGGTCACTTTATTTTAAAGGTGGGTTTAGACCAAACGAGCGAATGCTCATTCTACCCCCACTCTACTAAATTCGTTGTGTGTAAACAGAGACAGAGCATTCTTTCGTTGTTCTTCCTTATTTTGCTCGTGGAATGCTCGCTCGCTTGATGTAAACGACGGACGAGCGTACGAACAGTCGCCGAGCGCGTTCGCTCGTGTTCGGACCTGCTCGCTTCGGGAAGCGGTCTCTTCAAAGCGTTCTAGTGCTCGAGGGACTTGACCTATCGTTGTAATTATAGATTGGTCTCAAGAAAAATGTCCTCTAATGATAGAAGCTTACCAAAATGCCAGGTGTCTATGGGATCCGACTTTTGTAAATTATAAAAACACAATTCATAAAAATGATAATTATTTTTGTGTAATTGAGTCAGAATGATACATGAAGAACTTGCAATTATAATATCAGTCTCAGAGTCAGACATAGTGCACATAGTCCACAGACACCCGACGAATGAGCAACGGGCACTCGTTCGCCTGATCTAAACATCTCTAGAGCATATGCTCTCGAATTCTAATTCTTGGGTTGCAATCTTGCTAGCTGATATTCATGTGGTGTAAACGCTGAGAACGAACTCCTGTTTACACTAAAAGATCAAGAATGAATGCTCTACTCTGGTTCTAGCTCTTTGTTCGTTTGGTCTAAACCCATCTTAAGATGATGCTTGCTTTTTGACCCAGTCATTTCGAACATTCGAGGTCGCAAAAAATCGCACAACGCTGAATATGTTGGGATGTTGTTAGGATACATATAAGTAGTGTAAACTCAATTTTGCAGTTTCGAAAAAGTTGTGCTAAATGTATGGTGCTCGAAAAACACCGAAATTTTCGGTCATTTTTCAAATTTTGGTCTGTACCTTCTAAAAACCGGATTTTTGGATAAAATTGTCTATGACACTATTAAAGAAGATAAAATTCCCTACAATATGAGTGTAACATCAACTCTGCATGTTTAGAAAATGTTGAGATATAGCACTTCAAAACATTGCAAATTTTCCTAAAAAGTTCGAAATTGCACTTTCGGCTACCTCTCAAGCTGAATAGCAGCTGAAATACTGATCTTACAATGACAGTTAAATTTATGAAATTATAGAGTAATTATTGAACTTTATTTTAAGTATAATTTGAACCCTGTACTAGCGATAATTCTCTTGTTATCGGAAAAAAAACAAATCATTAGAGAACTCAGATTTCTTAGGAAAGAGTGCTCCTAAAGCAAATTGTTAGTATATTGCGCAGTTATTCATAGGAAGTCTTAAAAATTACTTTATATTTTTAAACATCATTCATTTAAAAAGTCCTGAGGGGCCATGATGATCGCGTACATGGCACATTATGTAAATGACAAAAGCATCGTCACATTTACATACGTGCGTAAATTCGAGTGTTGAATACTTTATTATTTATTTATACTGTGATATGTGCAACCATCATATGCCCGCTAAATTAGTCTTAAAAATACATTGTATGATCTTGGTCATAAAATGTCAAAATTAACGTGAACAGGACACCATGCTAAATCGTATTTATTGCAATAAGTTACAACTTATAAGTGAGTATGTAATTCCTACTGGAACATTCCATGAAAACATTTTTTTGTCGCTTACGTAATGCTATGATAGCAAACCCTAATATTTTTTTTAGTTACTAAGAAACACTACCAATCTTAAAGCCAAGTTTTGATATTGCCATACCGATATTCAGAGTTTAATTTTACTTGTAAAAAGTATTAAAAAGGTAGTGTCCCTGACGTAATGTTTCCGTGGAATGCTCCTACTGTGTTTGAGATAACACCTCTGCCCTTTTTGAGCCGAGAAAAATTTTGACTCGGCTTCCCGTTTCTTAACTATTACCCCACTCATAAGGATCTCATGCGGGGCTCCTTGTCCACCCAAATTTGTATTTTTCCCTATCTCCTACGACTTATTATGCACTCAGTGGTAGGTTATGTAGGAATATCGGGCAGTAACATCTTCCATTGGGGTTTAACCAAGGTGATGGACTTTGGCACTGTTAGAAGATCGTACACGTATTTCGTAACATTAGGTTGGTCATCTTGCCTACGTTACGCGTATTGTTAGCTTATCTAGAATATAATTTACGTATTTCACACAACTGCTGGCTATTCAGTCTCTCTATCGCAACTGCTTGATAGAGGTCATCTTTACTATTGAAATTAAAACATCAGGATGGATTGTAGCATAGTATTTGTTACAATTACTGATAGGCTATGGAGAAGAAAAAGCTCATGCCGGACAGCTAGGCTTAACCTTGTTCTCTGCAGAGTTTGTTAGGGGAAGACCTGAGGCTAATTACGAGTACATAGTAGAATACAAGGTAATATTATTAGTAAAAATCCATACAAACTGCTTGACTACTTAGCCATGCACATGATTTTGACGACTAGGTGTAATTCAGAAAAATACGACCATTTAGCCAATTGCGTAAAGGAAAGTCTAATATTATAAGTACTTACACAAAATAGGAGCATTATTAGACGCGGAAAACTGGTAGGTGTAAATGTATAACTACGTATAACTACACATATATGGTAGGTATACCTACCGATTGCGTGGCGTTTCGTTGACAAACGTTAAATCTAATATTTTATGTCATCGAAGATAACTTTTTGCCTGATTCCGTAAAATGCCAGCAATTCAAGGGTAACTACATAGCTACTCTTTAGTGTAAGTTATTGCGATAAATACCAATTTACATTGCGTCCTGCGAATCCTGCGATTCTATCACTGGAGTCAGCCGAGGACTCGCCATCACTTTACGTAAATTTTCACATTTATTTTTATAACTTAGATCTTACGATGTGTATCTAAGCCTAATTTAGCGGGCATATGATGGTTGCGCATATCACAGTATAAATAAATAATAAAGTATTCAATACTCTCGAATTTACGCACGTATGTAAATGTGACGATGCTTTTGTCATTTACATAATGTGCCATGTACGCGATCATCATGTCCCCTCAGGATTTTTTAAATGAATGATGTTTAAAAATATAAAGTCATTTTTAAAACTTCCTTACAATAACTGCGCAATATACTAACATTTGCTTTAGGAGCACTCTTTCCTAAGAAATCTGAGCTCTCTAATGATTTGGTTTTTTTCCGATAACAAGAGAATTATCGCTAGTACAGGGTTCAAATTATACTTAAAATAAAGCTCAATAATTGCTCTATAATTTTATATCCCAATTGTCATTGTAAGATCAGTATTTCAGCTGCTATTCAGCTTGAGAGATAGCTTAAAGTGCAATTTCAAACGGAAAGTAAATTTTTGGTCAGCCGTTATTAAAATTGATCCGCAAAAAAAAATAAGCAGTTAAATCATTTGGGCAGCATACAAAGATTTGGCTGGCAATAAATAAAATCGGGCGGCAACTCTTGTTCAGCAAACAGTTTAAAAACGGTTAACATTTTAACCAATATTAATCTGCTTTTTTTATCATTTGGCTGCCTAATAAACAGTCGAGCTGCAAAATAATTACTTGGGTAGCAAGATTTTACAATTGGTCAGCAGAGAGTTTAATTGAGATATACAGGGTGTCACTGTGATATATACTGGGTGTCACTGTGATATATACAGGGTGTCACTGTGTTATATACAGGGTGTCACTGTGATAGATACAGGATGTCACTGTGATATATACAGGGTGTCACTGAGTTATATACAGGGTGTCACTGTAATGTATACAGGGTGTCACTGTGATAGATACAGGATGTCACTGTGATATATACAGGGTGTCACTGTGTTATATGTATACAGGGTGTCACTGTAATGTATACAGGATGTTACTGTGATATATACAGAATGTCATTGTTATATATACAGGGTGCCATTGTGTTATATACAGGGTGTCACTGTGATAGATACAGGATGTCACTGTCAGCAGAGAAAACATGTCTGTAAGCAGTTTAATTGAAATATACAGGGTTTCACTGTGATATATACTGGGTGTCACTGTGATATATACAGGGTGTCACTATGTTATATACAGGGTGTCACTGTGATAGATACAGGATGTCACTGTGATATATACAGGGTGTCACTGTGTTATATACAGGGTGTCACTGTAATGTATACAGGGTGTCACTCTAAAAACGAAACAGCTCCCAAAAATAGGTAGGTTAGGGTTATTTTTTTTTTATGACCCTAAAACGAAACGGTTCCCAAAAATAGGTAGGTTAGGGTTATTTTTTTTGATGACCCTAAAAACGAAAGTGACACCCTGTATACATTACAGTGACACCCTGTATATAACACAGTGACACTATGTATATATCACAGTGACACCCTGTATATATCACAGTGACACCGTGTATATATTACAGTTACATCCTGTATCTATCACAGTTACACCCTGTATATAACACAGTGACACCCTGTATATATCACAGTGACACCCTGTATATATCACAGTGACACCTGCTACTTGACAGCTGACAATTACCGAATGACAAAATGCGCACACGATTGGCGGCAGAATAGTTGCGCCCAGTTAGGTTTTATTGCCCCCTTTTTTTTGATGAACAAAATGAAATATTTTGCTTACCTACTGATTGCTTACCAAAATTTGATTTACCGTAGATCGCTTAATGCAGCTCAAATATTTAATTTGCTGACCAAAATAATTTAGAGCAGATCAGTATATCATTAATTGCAGCCTGATTTATAAATGTTTGCTTACCATAAGTTGCTTACCAACTAGCTATTTTGGCTGACCAAATACATATTTCTGCTGACCAAAATATGAATATTTTGCTGATCGATTAAATGATACCCATTTCAAACTTTTTAGGTAAATTTACAATTTTTTGAAGTGCTATATCTCAACATTTTCTAAACATACAGAGTTGATGTTACATTCATATTGTAGGGAATTTTATCTTCTTTAATAGTGTCATAGACAATTTTATCCAAAAATCCGGTTTTTAGAAGGTAAAGACCAAAATCTGAAAAATGACCGAAAATTTCGGTGTTTTTCGAGCACCATACATTTAGCACAACTTTTTCGAAACTGCAAAATTGAGTTTACACTACTTATATGTATCCTAACAATATCCCAACATATTCAGCGTTGTGCGATTATTTGCGACCTCACCCAGATTTTTATGTTCGCCACGACGGGGGTATTTTGGAGCCTCCGCACGTTGAATGAATGAATGAATGATCGTTTATTCACAAGAATATATGGTCATAAGCTGCGGGTTTGGTTTTTTGGTCCGGCCAGTGACTTGGTTCGATCCCAGTGAAAGTCACGGCCCCCACCGAGTCCGATTTTGCTACATCCAGTAAGGATTGAAATAATGAAAAAAATACGTTTATTTAGCACAAACTTACTAAACATTTACATTATTAATATAATAAAAAACCGGTCAAGTGCGAGTCGGACTCGCGCACCGAGGGTTCCGTATAAACTAATAAGTAGACCAACCTTACGACTAACAGCAACCCTGCCTTAAACCCGCTTTAGCTCTATTCAACCAGGAAAAATCTTAACAGCGCGATGCAGCGTATGCTACAGCGACATCTATTGATACTAAATAGCGCGTAAATTTTACTTGTAATTTAAATTTAAGGGTGGATTTCACAGCGTTTCAAATGCCGTCATCACCAATCCCGAAATTTCGACTATTCACTTTAAGAATGTATCCCATTCTTTTGATAAAATCAGAAAATAGTACCTACTATTTTCACGTTTTGATCAAAAATTATGTAATTTTTAAAAAGATGTCATCATAATATCGGGATTGGTGATGACGGCGGTTGAAACGCTCTGAAATCCACCCTTAAACGTTACTTTTTGTTATTGGCTGATTGAAATAATTGTTTGTCAACTAAGTTAGTTCTCATGTATCATTTTTAGCCACAAGCTACCTTATTTTAGATTTGTGTCCCTAGATGGCGCTAGTGGTATTTCATTTTTATACTCCTATTATAGAGTTTTTAATAATTATTGTTACTTTATGTTTTTTTCCCGATGCCTGATGAGTGATCATTGTATTTAATAGACATTTTTTATATAATCTGAAATAAATCATCGCTTAGTTTTGCTACTCTCCGCTAGATGGCTCTCGTAGGGAGGGTAGAACTAATATGTTAAGATTTTTGTAAATTTTTAAAAAGTATTTAAGTTAGGAAGAGAAAATATAACGGTTGAACAAATGAAACAACTGTTCGTCCCGAGTGGTTTATTGAGGTGACAAAAAATAATATCGTTAAACGTTTTATGAAATTTAGAAAAATCTTAACAGCGCGTTCTAGACTCGAGCTGTTGAGGGATACACTACATCTAGTGTCGAGTCGAGAAACTACAATTTGTCAAGAGACAAAAGTAAACATGACAAAAGAAAAGACAGGTCACGTCCTCTATTCACGTAAATATAAACTAAAAGTGAAATAATGAGTTCATGGCGGGACATCTGTTATCAATTATGATAACTATAAATACCTACTATACTTTTATACATAACAACTGTTCGTCCCGAGTGGTTTATTGAGGTGACAAAAAATAATATCGTTAAACGTTTTATGAAATTTAGAAAAATCTTAACAGCGCGTTCTAGACTCGAGCTGTTGAGGGATACACTACATCTAGTGTCGAGTCGAGAAACTACAATTTGTCAAGAGACAAAAGTAAACATGACAAAAGAAAAGACAGGTCACGTCCTCTATTCACGTAAATATAAACTAAAAGTGAAATAATGAGTTCATGGCGGGACATCTGTTATCAATTATGATAACTATAAATACCTACTATACTTTTATACATACCGCCCACTAAGGAGCGTCTCACGTCCTTAAGCAAACCGCCCACTGTGAAGCCTTTAGTTTAGGTTAATATATAAGATGCTTCCTCAGTGAGTAATATGTAAACAAAATATTAAAATCGTATTAAATGAACTTATCGAAGCACCTATTCAAAATATGCTTGGTTAAACAACAAAAACTTAATATTCAATAATACTTAACAGCTATTTCCAAACATTCTCGTCCTATTCGACACATAAAATAACAAAATATACCTTATGAACAGTTAACAATTGTTCTTCAATTAATGTAACAGTGTGAGAATCACATATAAGAATAAATGAATTACACAATAGTTCAATTACTTAGTCGCTAATTGGGAGAACACAGAGTTTCGAAATTGGGCGTTTCATTAATGAATCTTTAGTGCGAAGCGTTACTACACGCGTGATGTTATCCAAACCAGGATGCTTGTTTACAATTCTACCGAATAACCATCGACTAGGTGGAAGACCGTCTTC
This sequence comes from Eudemis profundana, assembly GCA_947034925.1. Lineage (NCBI taxonomy): Eukaryota > Metazoa > Arthropoda > Insecta > Lepidoptera > Tortricidae > Eudemis > Eudemis profundana. Next base: position 11,843,308 of record OX344815.1, on the reverse strand, counting down.
CATGATCAATACAACGTCCCCGACGTTAGGTTCAGGGGTTTGGTAAGACCATTTATATCTATGCAAGAATCGAGTGAGATATTCGTGTGACCAACGACGCCAAAAGTCCTGGATCATCCGCTGTGTAAGCTGCCACCTTCGCAAGCTACCCACGTTTGAGTACAAATAATCACGGTCCGGCGCTGTGACCAAAGGTTCTCCCACTAAAAAATGTCCCGGGGTCAATACATTTATGTTATTTGGATCATTGTCAAGACGAGATAATGGTCGTGAGTTCAAGCACGCTTCGATCTGAGCTAGCACGGTAGCCATTTCTTCGTAAGTCAGGGTTGTGTCTCCAATGACTCGTTTCAAATGGTATTTCACTGATTTTATACCGGCCTCCCATAGACCGCCAAAATTAGGGGCGTGTGGTGGTATGAAATGCCATATGGTTCCGTTTGTTGCCAGAGCTTCAGCAATCTCTGTGGACAAATTCGAATTTTCTGCGTTGAGCAATAGTTTGAGTTCCTTGGAGGCACCTAGAAAGTTTGTGCCGTTGTCGCTCCATATCTCCCGACAAGGTCCCCGGCGCGCTACCATTCTTTTGAATGCTTGCAAGAACCCTTCAGTAGTAAGGCTGCTGACCACTTCTATATGAACGGCACGTGTGGACATACATACAAAGAGACAGATGTATCCCTTGAATGATTTATGGCCCCGACCACCGGAAGTTCTCAGGTTGATAGGACCGGCGTAATCTACCCCACTAAACATGAATGGGCGAGTAGGAGTGACCCTTGCGGCTGGCAACTGTCCCATTAATTGCACTCTTTTTGTTGCAGAGTGTCGCAAGCAGGCAATACATTTCCGAAAAAAGGCGTTTACAACATCCTTTGAACCTACAATCCAGTACTTGGAATTAATATAATTTTGCATGAGTTGAGGTGGACCATGACACGTTTTTATGTGTGCGTCAGCAACGACGAGGTGCGTCAATTTTGATTTCTTGGGCAAAATTATTGGATGTTTTCTATTGTTGCTGAATTGTGGTGTGTTTTCTAAACGGCCGCCGACTCGCATAATGTTATTTTCATCTAAAAATGGGTTTAACGATTTCAAGTTAGAGCTTCGTGGTATTTGACTGTCTTTACCATCTAAAGTTTTGTATTCAGTCTCAAAATTCTCTATTTGGCATTGTCTAATGCATACATTCAAGGCTTCTCGCAGTTCTTGACTAGTTAGGTACTTTGGTGTAGGACTATCTCCTTTGGTTTTAACTAGAGCAAAGAACCGCCTGCAGTAGGATATGACCCTGATTAATCTAGTCAAAGACGAGAATCTGTTCCATATGTGATCAAACTCTACGATAACATGGCAAACCCTGACTGCTTCAAGATCCGTCACAGCTTCCTTGAGTCTATCGTATGCGATTTGTTCTTGTTTTAAGAAGTCTGGTCCGTTAAACCACATGGTGGTTTTCAAAAGTTCCGAAGGATGTAAACCTCTCGATGCACAATCCGCGGGATTGAGTTTCGATGGAACATGAGACCATTGGCTTGAGTCTAAAGTGGTAAGGATCTCCGATACCCTGTTCGCAACAAAGGTTTTCCATTTATTAGGGTGGCTATTCAACCACGCGAGAACCACGGTTGAATCTGTCCAAGCATGAATGTGGTTCTTATCTACCTTTAGATGTTCAGCGATCTCAGCCAACAGCCTAGTCAAAAGCACGGCTCCGCAAAGTTCAAGCCTGGGTATGGATACTTGCTTTATGGGTGATACCCTTGTTTTAGCCGAGACTAAAGTGACCCTGATGTTTCCTGTTTCATCCGTCACCCGAAGATACACCACCGCCGCGAATGCTATCTTAGATGCATCGCTAAATCCGTGAAGTTCTAGTTTCTGATCGGATCCCATTGTGTTCATCCACCTTGGAATGTGAACATTGGTTAATAACGCCAACTCTTCGCGGTAAGTAGTCCATTCACATAATAAGTTGTTTGGAACCTCTTCATCCCAGGTTATTCCAGCTAACCACAGTTTCTGAATCATGTTTTTTGCTAAAATCACACTTGGTGCTACCCATCCCAGTGGATCAAACAATCTGGAAATGTCAGAAATTATGTTTCTTTTGGTTACAGGTGTCTTCAACGTGGGGAGCGTCACAGTGTATTGAAAATCGTCGCGTTTCCGATTCCAGGTAAGTCCCAATATTTTTATTACTTCGTCCTGCTTTATTTTAACTTTATCTTCCTGTTCATTATCTTGATTGTCTGTCTTAATCCTTTCCAACAACGTATTGCTGTTCGTTGCCCACTTTTGCAGACTAAATCCCGCTTTTCCTAGTAGTTCATTCATTTGTTTATAAATCTCAAATCCTTCATCATCATTTTGACATCCAGTCATGAGATCGTCTACGTAAAATTCTGTTAGCACCCTTTCAGCAGCTAGCGGATAATTCTGTCCTTCATCGTGTGCTACTTGTTGTAAGGCCTTCACTGCTTGATAAGGTGCACTTGCTGTGCCAAATGTGACCCTTTGTATTCTGTAGTGCTGTAGTTCTAAGGTCGGATCATCTCTCCACAGAATTCTTTGAAAGTCCGCGTCTTCTTCCTTGACTTTCACTTGTCTGTACATTTTCACTATGTCAGAGACTAAACAAATTGGATATAGCCTCCAGCGCAGAACTAAGTGTCTTAGATCAGGTTGCAGCCTTGGTCCGACCATTAGATCGTCATTTAACGAAACCCCATTTTTTCCTTTGCAGGATGCATCGAATACTACTCTCACCTTAGTAGTTTCTCGGTCCTGTTTCACCACTGCGTGATGTGGTAAGTATACAGCCTTTGTTTCATCTCTCTCATTGTCAGGTACCTTTTCCATGTGCCCCAACTGTAAATATTCCTCTATTACCTCCTTGTATTTTGACTTCAACTCTGTGTTTTTATTCAACCGATTTTCTAGAGAATAAAATCTGTTTTCAGCCACTTCTCTCGATTTACCATAGATGCAGCCTGGATTGTCATCATGAAACGGGAGCTTGACGATGTATCTACCATCTTCATCTCTGGCAGTAGTAGAGGTAAATAATTCTTCGCATTTTCTTTCTTCATGTGTCCATCTAGTGTGATCCTTGTCCGATGATGTGTCAGTTTCTAATTCCCAAAATTTCTTGAGAAGGTCATCTTCATTGACATGAGTATGTAATACTATCACATTGGAGCTTTCATTATTTGACCTTACCACTCCAGACAAAATCAAACCCAGAGAAGTAGCCTGGGCTACTAGTGTTCCCTGCTCATTCTTCTTAATGCCCTCCGCAATTATCTGACTGTACACCTCAGCACCTAACAACAAGTCAATTTTGTTAGGTGTGTGATAATTCGGATCGGCTAGTTGTAGTCCTTGTAAATCTATTGAGTTCAGTTGCACCACTTTCTTAGCAGGCAGAAGTGTAGTGACCGAACTCAGTACAAATGCCTTCACCGAAAGCTTCACTTCCGGGAGCACCAATGATCGTAAATACAGTGTGACCATTGATTTGGATCGAATGTTATTTTCACCGCCTAGGCCCGCAATGTTTCCATTGATTGTTTCCTTTTTCAGACCGAGGTATTGGGCCGTAGCTTCAGTAATGAAGGATGCTTGAGACCCTTGGTCGAGCAGCGCGCGGACCGTGTAATACTCCCCGTTTTTCGACTGGGCACTAACTAACGCAGTCGCTAGCAGTACCTGATTATTGTTGCCTGAAGAAAAACAGGAAGTGACGACTGCAGGTTGTGAATCGTCCGCAGGTGTCTCATCACCTTCATCAAGTGTACCGACATTACTAGTACCCTGCACAGCTTTGATTGGAGCAGTACTAGTCTCTAAACCACCCTTGGGATGAAGCAGCGAATGGTGGCGACGCTTACAGACTCGACAGGGAGTGGGGTTCTGACACACTTTAGCTGAGTGAAATCCGCCTAAACAATTGAAACATAAACCCTTGGTTTGGACAAACTCACGTCGTGCGTCAACATCCAGCCTTGCAAATTGTTTGCAAAAGTTTATTCTGTGTGGTTCCGAACAGAGTGGGCATTGACTGCTTTGGGCTACGTGGAACACTCGCGGTTTCAAAGTGTTGGGAATCGAGTTGTTGCTAACCGGTTTCCTTGTTTCCACAAATTCCAACGCTCTGAAACGGTTTGTGCAAAACGTTTTAAATTGTGCAAACGTAGGAAGCTCATTTGTGCCCAAATCCACCGAAGCCGTCAATTCCCACTGCTTCCTAGTCTCGGGATCTAGCTTGAGAGTTAGCAAGTGGATAATCATCACGTCCCAGGTACTGACGTCGATGCCGATATTGTTTAAAGCATTTAAGCAGTCAGTACTGGTGTCCACGAGTTCCTTTAAGAAACTTGCTGACTCACAGGCGCTGTTCCGTTGAGACAAGAAGCGTTTTAGTATAGTTTGACAAATAAACCTCTTGTTGTCATATCTTTCCTTTAATGAATTCCAACCTATTGTGTAATTAGCATCTGAAATCGGTGTTTGGCGGAGTAGCTGTTCCGCCTCTCCGGTTAGGTAGCCTTTCAGATAGTGCATCTTTTGTACGTTATCGAGTGCATCATTGTGATGGATTAACGACTCGAAAAGATCACGGAAGGTGACCCATTCGGTGTATTTGCCGGAAAAGGTGGGGATAATAATTTTGGGTAATTTAATGGCCATGTGTTTGTTTGAATTCTTTTCGGTCGAAACTGTAAGAGGTGTCTCTGGTGAGGCCTTTGGAATGAATGTCTCAGCAGCCGCCAATAACGTAACCTTATATTCGAGGTAAAGTGAATCTGTCACGTCATGAACACTCTTTTTTACGTAAGCGCTTGACTTGTATTCGTCTGAACTGGCGTACAACTCCGAGAGCTGTTCGTGACGGGCAGAGAATCTTTGCCACATTTCCTCTAATCTTTGAAGTCGCACTTCAATATAATGTTTCGTTATGCGGTCCTTTGGAGACTTCTTGTAATTTGTGAAGGCACTGTTTATTTGGTTACACCCTTCAATTTGAATTTCAAGCAATGTTTCCATTGGGACGGCCATTTTGATGTTGATGTTAATTTAAGTTTGTGTTAAAGTTAATCAAACAATCTGTATCAATCACTAAGAGGTTAAATATGAATGACCAATTCCGAAAAAAAATTAAAGTTCACATGATAAATCCCGAAAAAATTTGAAGTCCATAGAATAAAATCTGAAAATTTTGCAAGTCCATATAATAAAATCCGAAAAAATTACAAGTCTATAGAATAAATTTTGAAAATTTTACAAGTGTATAGAATAAATTTTGAAAATTTTACAAGTCCATAGGAAGAATTTCTGAAAATTTTACAAGTGTTTGACACTTAGTCAAATTTTGGCATGGATTCCCCGTCCATACAAGTTTCTTAGGCTAAAATTCTAAGTCTAAACTAAGCTAAATTTTTCTAAGTTAAATTACAACTGAAGATAGAGTTCAATTTTGAACAATTATTTTTTATTTGAAGTTAATCCCTTTTTCTTCTCGATGAACTGAAGGTTCAAATTTGCACTATCACTTTTGACGTCACTTTTGTTAATAAGGTTCAAATTCGCCTAAATATTTTAATGAAAAGTAACTCACAGTTTTTTGGTTATTTTGACACTCCACTTGTCACCACTTAATACCGTTTCCGGTGATCCTTCCGTGACCGCTGTCACGGCGGTGGGCTCGTTGCTGCCGTGGGCCTCCTTCCAGGGCACCCTCCGCTGCTGGCTGCTCCTGGCTGCAGGACGATCCGCTCGTCCCTGCTGCTTTGCCCCGTACAGCAACCCACTGACTTTGGGTGCTTCCCTTTAGATCCGTAAAAAGCCACCACTACTGAACCTGCTGGAAATCCAGCTCTCGAAGGACCATGAACAAATGAAACAACTGTTCGTCCCGAGTGGTTTATTGAGGTGACAAAAAATAATATCGTTAAACGTTTTATGAAATTTAGAAAAATCTTAACAGCGCGTTCTAGACTCGAGCTGTTGAGGGATACACTACATCTAGTGTCGAGTCGAGAAACTACAATTTGTCAAGAGACAAAAGTAAACATGACAAAAGAAAAGACAGGTCACGTCCTCTATTCACGTAAATATAAACTAAAAATGAAATAATGAGTTCATGGCGGGACATCTGTTATCAATTATGATAACTATAAATACCTACTATACTTTTATACAACGGTCTTCCTAATAATAATAATAATCCTAATAAGTAGATACATGAATAGTTCAAGAAAAACTGTATGGCGATTAGTTTAGTAGGAGCAAATAAGTATGTGTTATGATTTTTGCAAATTTCTCAAAAACGGTGCAAGTGAGGAAAACCGTTATATTTTTCCTGTAATATTTAGGACGACATTAATAATTGGTAATTATGACACATTTTTCTGATCAGTAACTTCGGAGATAATAGGGGGGGAATGGTATTTTCTTAAACTTTTTTCGCCATAAATCAAAAACTATTTATTTAAAAAAAAAAAAAAAGCTCTTTCATTTGATACCCCACTCGATATATAAGCCCTACTTTCAATTTTGAAAATCCCATTACGGAGCCCTTTAAAATAAAACCGGTCAAGTGCGAGTCGGACTCGCGCACCGAGGGTTCCGTACAAACTCGTAAGTAGATACGTGAATAGTTCAAGAAAAACTGTATGGCGGTTAGCTTAGTAGGAGCAAATAAGTATGTGTACGATTTTTGAAAATTTCTAAAAAACGATGCAATTTAGGAAAACCAATTTATTTTTCCTGTAATATTTAGGATGATATTAATAATTGGTAATTATTACAGATTTTTCTGTTCAGTAACTTCGAAGATAATAGGGGGGGAATGGTATTTTTTTGAACGTTTTTGGTCATAAATCAAAAAGTACAAAATTAAGAAAAAAAACAAAAATAGTTTTGGAATGTACAAATTAAGCCCTTTCATTTGATATCCTACTCAATATAATTAGCTCTACTTTTGTTTTTCCACATCCCATTTCGGACCCCTTTAAAAAAAAAGTAAAAAAGGTATAAGATTTTTTTTCAATCCAATAGGCTCGAGTAAGCGACTTTTAACACTATTCCAAGTTTCAAGTCGATAGCATCAGTAGATCCTGAGATATCTTGCTGTGACAGACGGACAGACAGACAGACAGACAGACAGACAGACAGACAGACAAAGTCGCACCATAAGGGTTCCTTTTTTACCATTTTGGTACGGAACCCTAAAAAAAGTAAAAAAGGTACAAGATTTTTTTTATGTCCAATAAGCTCGGGTTAGCGACTTTTAACACTATTCCAAATTTCAAACCGATAGCAGCAGTAGTTCCTGAGATATCTGGCTGTGACAGACGGACAGACAGACAGACAGACAGACAGACAGACAGACAGACAGAGTCGCACCATAAGGGTTCCTTTTTTACCGTTTTGGTACGGAACCCTAAAAATGCTAAAACGATTGCCACTCAGATTGCAAGTTAGGTTTCAAAAAAAACAAAAGGCGCGCGGTGGGCATGCTCGTGCCTTTGTTCGGGCCACGAACAAGGGAGTACAGCGCCCAGTGGCCCTATGTGCGACCGCTCTTAGGATTCCGTACCCGAAGTTGCTAACGGGACCCCATTGCTATGATTCTGCTATCTGTCTGTCTGTCCAACTGTCACAGTGCTGTATTTATTTTATTTATTTGGGACATCAACAGCATTACAATTCAGAAATATACAGACACAATTATTAAAACACAAAGCCAATTACAGATGTCCACTAAGGAACTTGAACTGATATATGTAGAGAATAGACATCTTCTAGACAAGCATGCTACATCTTACTCACTCGTCACTTAACATCAGGTGCGATCGGAGTCAAATGCTTATCTATCACACATAAAAATATGAAGATTTCACGGAATGTGTATGTATGTGTGTGTGCCTATTTCTATTGCCGCTGTAACAAATTATAAAAACAAAATGGCGTCCCCATATATGTCTTTGGCGTTTTCTACTCTACGGTGGTTTGGAACCCTTCATATACGAATTCAACTCGCTTTTGGCCGATTTTTTTATTCTACAACCTTTATATCCTGCTAAGGCTCAGGATCCTACTCCTACTCGTAGGAATAATTAACATTATTAATCAGACCCAGCTCTTTCAACAGTTGTGAAGTCATTGCGTACCATGGTCCTGCCATTAGTGTAGTTAGTATAGGTCCTATAATTCAAGACTTATAGAAAGCCCATGGTCTTCTCTGTACCACTTATTCAAATAAAATCATTTGCCCAAAAAACTGTCAATACATTGATTACAAACACACCCAGAAACTATTTACTAGGTCTGAATTAGTATAGAATAATAATACTACTGGTAGGACCATGGTCCACAGTCACTATGAGCGTCACTTTGCTTTAGGTCTTAGGAGGATAAAACTAATCTCAAAAAGGATCTCATTTACAATATTCGTTTGGATGAATTAAATTTAAATGTTTAAATTGCGGCTACTCAGAGATGTTTTCAAAAACACAAATATATCGTCGTCTAGTATCCATAACACAAGCCTTATTGAGCTTACTATGGGACTAGTTCGATTTGTGTAAGATTGTCCTCTAATTTATTTATTTATTATTATTTATTATAAAAACAACATAGGGTGACGGCACCAGTAATGGACAGGAACCAATTATGGACATTTTTTAACGGACACAATTTTTTAGACTATCAACACTATGTTCAGATAACTGATGGCCATAACTGACTTCTGACGATGTATGAACATTAGAGTCTGGCTAATGAAAGATGAGACTGACATTTATTCCAAACTTTTTAAATGGCGACATTATACAAACGTCAAATGTGTCAAACGTCATTAGATTTCTGAGGATAGTATGCTGTGGTGATTTTGATACTCAATATGCAACATAAGAAAGTAAGTTTCCGAAAATACTTACTGAATTGTTTTTGCTTTTCTTTCCGTGGCTAATGTGGGGAGTAAATATATATCATAAATAAACACTAACACTCTAATAAAAGCTATGTACTTACCAATTTTCACTAAAATCGGAAGAATTAAAAAGGTGACAACAACTCAAAAATCGGCTCAAGTATCATTACCGTTTTTGTCACCCTATAAACAGTGTTGCAACCCGTTGTTTTTTTAAATTTGCCGCTATTTTTTAGTCTCATCTTTCATTAGCCAGACTCTACTTAATAAACGAATATGAATATGAATATGAAAAGTCTATGAATAGTCGGCTATAAGCCCTATGTTTACTGTCCATTGCTGGGCACTACTGTGCTAAACGTGTCCATGATTGGTGCCATCACCCTAACTGACTAAACTGGTTGACACCTACTGTCATTAAGAATCTCTTTTCATCACACTTGCTCGAACATGGTGTCATTAAACGTAGGTTCCGCGGGCCGTAAATGACCTATTACGCCCTAGGGATAATGGTTTTCTTTTTAAATTTGAAACGCTGGTTCTGTTTTACTCTTATTTGTCATGGTCAAAGGAAACGTTAACTTACTTTTTTAACTTTTATCACTGAAATATTTATTTAAAGATGACTGTTATTGCAAATACATGTAAACACATATTTCGGTAACAATAATTAAATGTTTAAATAATGTATTTCAGTATTTTGCAAATATAAAATCAACTAAAAGGGCCGTGTTAGGTCTTTACCGCTATGGATTCCAAACGTGACTTGACATTCGCATTGTCTATGGACATATGTCACTAATGTCACTGTCTATTTTCAGATTTTCTTGTCATACTGGGGCGATTAGTAAGGTTATATTATTAAGATTTCCTCACAAGTGTGATGAAAAACATTGTGTGTGCCACGGGCGGTAAAGGAATTACAAACGAGTGTTTGTTATAAGCCCGAGGTGAAACCGAGGGCTTTAATAACACGAGTTTCTTACCGCCCTAGATACACAATATACTAATAAGTATCAACTAGTCTAGTCACTTGTGGTGTTTGCCATCCCTTAAATTAATTCACGACGTGTTTATGGTCCTTAGCTGATGGTGGTTACCCGCAACTCGTCACCCTGCTAACCCCATTACGGGACCCCTCGGACCCCGCGACACAACGATACTCGAGCATACATACCGAAGCACTGACAAGTATCGACCAATGCATACACGCCTTCAAAGCCAGGTGGCGTTGTCTATCCATAGACAGCGAAACGACTTTAGCAACACCGGCCATCGCCGCGAAGGTCATCAAAGCGTGTGCTGTGTTGCATAATATTGCGAATCGGGTGCATGCTGAAGTGCCGAGTTGGGAGGGGGGGAGAGAAGAGGAACCCGAGTGGAGGGAGGGGAACTGCTCGGTGGAGGAGAGTAGGGGGCGCTTGAGGCGGAACGAGGTTATACAGCAGCTCGAGAAAGAGTATAAAGGTTGGCTATTTGACATTTTTTTTTTCTGTGATATGTTATAGAAACACATGCAATAGACGTGACGTCACGAGACACTTAAAAGTAAAGTGGCTTTTTCCGCACGCTACGCGTACGGAAAAAGCCGCTTTCTGGCCAAGTGTAGACATAAAATGATGTACACAACACGGGGGGTAATAAAGAAAGCCCTTGGTCGCATATTTACGTCCCTCGCTTGCAGCGCGGGCCGCAAACTTCTGCGATCTCGGCCTTTCTCTGTATCACCACCCTAGTTGTGTAATCCCACTTAATATTATAAATGCGAAAGTTTGTGAATACGTTTGGATGTTTGTTACTAAATAACGGGGTAACGACTGGATGGATTGAGCTGAAATTTGGCATGCAAGTAGACCAAGTCCTGGATTGAAACATAGGATACATTATATCCCGGTAAACAGTTCCTTTGGGACGATAACGGGAACGACGCGGGCGAAGCCGCGGGAAAATGCTAGTATTATAAATGCGAAAGTTTGTGAATACGTTTGGATGTTTGTTACTAAATAACGGGGTAACGACTGGATGGATTGAGCTGAAATTTGGCATGCAAGTAGACCAGGTCCTGGTTTGAAACATAGGATAATTTATAGCCCGGTTAAGAGGAAACAGTAAGGCCGAGAGAATTGAAAATTAGGTATTTGTAAAATGTGTCGCTGTCCCGCACTGCTCGCCCCTCCCCCGCAGAGCGCGATAGAGACAACTGCAGCTTGGACCGAAATAGTACTTTTTGATACAAGTGCGGAAAGTATGTCATTTTTCACGAGTCCCGAGGTGTCTTGGCCCGAGCCGTAAGGCGAGGGACAAGACTCGGGACGAGTGGAAATGACACTTCCGCACGTGTATCAAACGACGTTTTTTAATACATTTGCGAAAAATTACAACGAAAATGAAATGATTGAATGATTAAGAGACAAATTTGTTTATTTTTTGGCCTCATAAAAATGGAGCACTCAATTGGAACACTTATTAAGAGTCACGTTGAGTATCCTGACCACATTGTAGATGCCTGATATTTCTTAGATAATTCAAGAAAGTAGGCCATAAGTACATTTTCTGAGAATGACGCCGTTCGATTTTCTCGTTTCCAGTCAATGAATTGCTCATAGACGGCCAGATATTCCTCCTTCGACTTCTCTGGTAAAATAATGAATAGTAGTTGCCGTTGACACCTTTGCTAGTATATCTCGTGGTGTTGAATTTATTTCAAAATCGTCTGAATCGCTCATTTTTCACAAAAGTGTTATCAAACTAATGCGTGATAATTAATAATTACAAAATTACAATCATGAATGAAAATGGCGGGAATAAAACAAAATGTGTTACTTTTAATTGCGAACTTTTTCCAACGTGGCAGCGTTTGTCACCATTCAGCCAAATAAAAATAAACTATTTTGGGAACAGACAAACGTTCTAAGATAATTTAACTGCATTTAAAAATGGAAAAAAGCAATAAATATTTATGTATGTATGTATGTATGTATGTAAACACTTTATTGCACATAAAATCATACAGAAGCAGTACAAAAATCAATGGTTATGTACAAAGGCGAGCTTATCCCTGTAAGGGATCTCTTCCAGCTAACCTTTGAGCAGATGAGAAAGAATAACTAATACCACAGAAGATAGACAAACTAACAAACTTGATTCATTTACTTACACAAAGAAAATAGGGCAAGTTTTGAATACACATAAAAACCCAACATAAATACATGACCAATTATACATATCAGATATAACCTAACTACATATATAAACATATGCTACTAAATAAATAAATAGATATACATACCTATAATATATACATATATATATATATATACATATATACACATATCAAGTATTCAACCGTATCAGAAAAAAAAAAAATAATAATAAGGTAAACCTTTTTCGTCAGGAGTCTGAGAGCCATATCTTTTTTAACTTCTCCTTAAATGATGCAACAGATTGAGATTGCCTCACGGCCACTGGTAGTGAGTTCCATAATTTCACGGCATGGACTGTGAAGGATTTCCTATATGTGCGTGACTTAGTTGGTGGAATAGCCAGAGAGAGATTGGCACTGGATCGCAGTCGATGGCCACTACCGACAGCCATATAGGTAAATCTTTCGGAAAGATAGGAGGGGGAAGCAGGATTAAATAACACGTTGAAAAGCAATGACAGAACATGCACATCCCTGCGACGACGGATCGGAAGCCAACCGAGCTGTGATCGGAACTGAGACACGTGGTCAAATTTCCGCAGACCAAATATGTACCTTATGCAAACATTTTGCAATCGTTCTAACTTGTCAAGTAGCTCTTCTGTAAGGTCCAGAAACGCAATGTCACCATAGTCAAGAAGAGGGAGTAGGAGAGATTGGGCAAGAGAAATTTTGGTGTCTATCGGAAGGAAATTTTGCAGACGCTTCAAAGAATGAAGTGACGCAAACAATTTCCTGCTGTTCCTGCAATTTAAATACTTAATAGCTCATTAATTTCCAAGTAAAATGTAATCTTTAGTGCCGGAAAGCTAGTTGTCATTTATAAAACTCGAACAGCCTGCACCATATTATCTTATCTGTGACAATTTTTATTTTTTGGGTCTCGCATAATACTAGTATTATGCGAGACCGCTGACTAAACTACTCATTGGTAATACTCAAGAAGCATACTTTTTAAACTATTTTAATATTAGATAACAGTTTAATTGTTTATAATAAAAACAATCAAACGTTATATATGTGGATTTAATATTTTAAACGTATCACAAATGTATACTTTCATTCAATGTCCACTGACGTAATAAAAACAAAGAACGTATTTGACCATTAGTTGGATGTATGTATTTGAACAACAGTAAATTAAAAAAAATGGGAAATAAAAAGCACTAGTTCGCAAAATCGAACTTTGCGCACGATATACAGCTACAAAAAGTACCACTTTTTGAGCAAGTGTATTAAAAATACCTTTTTAAAATTTCATGAAAACAACGTTTCGTAGTCCCCTGATTTCTTCCCCAAAACTTAACCTATTTAACTAATTTTTTCATTAAACATTAAAGATAGGCTTTGGCCGTGTTCCTATGTTTTCCTTTTTTTTAATAATCTAGTCAAATTTGTTTTCTGGATGTGTGAACACAGCGGAAAATCTGGCATTTTTTTCAGGTTTTTGAAGGTTAATATCTCTTTTGAGAATCAATTTATCGTAAAAAGGAAAACATAGGAACATATCAGTAGTAGCCATAGATTTTTGGACAAAAAATGATTGCTCTACTGGCATTATCCAGGGAGGAAACAGGGGACTACGTTTGTATGGAAAAACTGCCCTCCTGTTTCCTCTTAAGAGTTCCCTTGGGATATAAACGGGTATAACGCGGGCGAAGCCGCGGGTAAATGCTAGTGTACTTTAATAGTAATTATAATTTATATCTACAATAATAATGTAAAATAGGCTACTAGACTCATATCAAATTTGGTGCAATAAATGATTATTTTCTGTAGTATTTGTTTAAGAAATCAATATTTTTCGATTACGGTTTATTAAAAGTGTTTGACGGCTGCATAGTTTTAATTGAAAAATTGTTTTTTTTTTTTATTTTGAACTCTGAAAACGGTGTCGGCCATGATGTGACGTCACAGGAGCGTAATCTAACTTCATGTCGAACCTTATGCGAGTGAAACTCGCCATGTAGCTTTGCTTTGCTGTGACATTGACATAAGCGACTTGGTGTTTTGTTGAGATCGTGATCGTAATCGTTTCGTTTCGATTGATCGATTAGTATTAGCGTTCCCCATAAACGCTGGATAAATGTCAAATGTTAGTTTTCGGTTGGAATGGTTTTGGAATCGGAATGGTAATTATTTTATCGATAAACTATCTGAATGTAGTTAAGTAACTAACACTACTATGATTGTCGCAGCTCGATGTGGGCGCGCGCAGCTGCCGGAGGTGTTGCCGGACATGACGCGGCTGCTCGAGGAGCTGCGGCGCGGCCGCACGCAGCGCACCGCACTGCTGCGCCGCATGACCACCGAGGACCGAGAGCCGCCTGATACTGACACGGAATAATCTAGCCGTGAGTGTGGCACCGAGGACCGGGACATTTAAAGTGAAACTACAGGTCGATTCACAAGAGCCGGCACGAATGGATTGAACGAGTGAATGAAAATGTTTATGAGTGCGTCACAAAATGATTAAGTACTTACAGGTTGATTCGATAGGTAAGCGATAATCGTGTTTTTAGACTATCGTCTCATAAGTTCGTATCCCAGTCTGCATTGTGTATCTTACGAATGAACGACAAAAAAATCTATGTACACACAATCGCAATCTTGTTTGCACACTGACGCCGTGAAGCGCGGAAATTGCATCGAACCTCTAAATTACGTATCAGTTTCGAATATTTTCCATGATTTCGTAGATTGCGGCATCAGAGTGAAAACAGGGTATAAATTAAATAAAAACTCCATGATAGTAGAATATTTAAAATCGAACTGTCAAGTTTACCTTTCTGCCGTATCTTGTACCTGCTTAGTCTTACTAATGTGCAGATTATATGTATCTTTTTCTTGAATAATAAAGAAGTACATAACATACTTGTTTACAAAATATCTGGATCTTCCCGTATAAGAACGTCACTCAACAGTGACAAGTGACATTACTTTCGTTCAATCCATTCGTGCCAGCTCTTGTGAATCGACCTATAGTAAAGGTAGAAAAAAAGGAACTTGATAGTGTGCCAGTGCGCTCTCGCTCTGTCAACGCCGAGAGTCCGCGATCCCGAAATGTGTTGACACTGTTGACGTAAATTCGTAAAAAGTGAACGGACAAGTGTCAGCGCTTACGTCGTTCTATCCACGTACGATGAACCTTGCTAGCTAGTTATTAGTCCTGTTTCTTGTAGGTATACTATTGTTTACGAAGTCCAGCCCACTACTAAATAACTATGTTTTTTAAACCGGGACAATTTGCTTATCGACCGGGACGCCGGGACGGGTGTCCCTCGAGATCCCTAACGTCGTTTGTCCTAAAGTCACTTGCCGTAACTGTTTTGTCCTAATGGGTAGTTGTCCTAACGATCAGTTGTCATAATATGGTTTTTCCATAATGTTATTGTTGCCATAATACTCTCTTGTCCGAACCTTTTTTGCCATAACTATTAATATCCCTAGTGTTATTTTGCATATTCCTCGCGATCCCTAGCATCGTTTGTCCTAAAATAACTTGGGCTAACTGTTTTGTCCTAATGGGTATTTGGCCTATCGATCAGTTGGTATAGTAAGTTTTATCCATAATGCTATTTTTGCCATAATACTCTTTTGTCCGATGCATTTTTGTCATAATTATTAATATCCCTAATGTTATTTTGCATATTCTTCGTTATCCCTATCATCGTTTGTCCTAAGATTGTAATATGGACAAACGATGATAGGGATAACGAAGAATATGCAAAATAACATATTATACATGTATAATATGTTAAAAACTTACAAAGGCAGAAGGACAAAGGGGGGACGGGGGGGCGGAGCCCCCCACAAGGGGGGCTCGGGGGGCGAAGCCCCCCGCATGAAAGAAAAACTCAAAACAAAGGTTCAATTAGGTAAAAAAAGTAGGTTAGGTTAGGTTTGAACTGCGTCCCCCAACAAAAACGAACTGCTACCAGAAAAGTAGGTTAGGTTAGGTTTGAACTGCGTCCCCCAACAAAAACGAACTGCTACCAGTAAAGTAGGTTAGGTTAGGTTTGAACTGCGTCCCCCAACACAAACGAACTGCTACCAGAAAAGTAGGTTAGGGTAGGTATGTTGTATATTAAGGCTTCAAATAAAATTATGTCAATATGTGTAATATTTTATTTTACAAAACATTTTTTAATTTGTGGTAATGTATAGTGACAAAAAAGATATAAATAATTTTATGCCACACCTGGCTATAAAGTGGCCAAGTGTAGACATAAAATTATGTACACAACACGGGAAGTAATAAAAAAAAGCCCTAGATCGCATATTTACATCCCTCGCTTGCAGCTCGGGCCGCAAACTTCTGCAATCTTGGGCTTTCTTTGTATTACCACCCTAGTTATGTAATGTACTATTGACATTGTGACATAGTAATGGGATTTTTTTTTCGTGCTTTTTATAATCATCAACCATACTTCTCACAGCGTTCGGTTCATGATTATGTTGTAATGTTCCCTGGGACATGAGTAAATGCATACCTTTTTCAGAATCCAGCTTAGTAATAATCCTCACTTTGCATTCATAGTTCTTGTTTTTCCTCTGTTCACAAACCCAATAGTATTTCTCCTTAACGACACGATTTTTTTCAAATGCATATCCGTCCGCAAACAGTTTATTTCCACCTTTAGTAGATTTAAATACTTCATAATAAATTTCTTGTGATTCAGACATTTTTGTGCAAGTTACAATTAATCATTAGATATTAATACTGAGAGATCCGAGAAGAAGTAATACTACACTTATTGTCAGTTAATTTATTTACCTACCGACAAACTAAATCAATTGAAACTTCTAAGAACAATTGTATAGCAATATTCTGCACTGGCGTGAACTGCGCCATAAGTGCAGGCGCATGTCAAAAGTTATTTTAGTTTTCGATAAGATTTTGAACTATGACTGTGTGTGTGTGTGTACTTAAATATAAACAATCTATAGAAAAGGAGCATTGATTAGATACTGTTCATTAGCTTAGGATAGGGTTATTGGCACGGACATATAAAATTCGGGCAATTAGAATACGGGAAAAGAATCATGAGGACAAATAAAATTCGGGCAATTACAATTAGGGAAAAGAATCATGAGGACAAATAATGTTAGGTTATTCAATGATAGGATAAACCACATTAGCCCATATTAAGTTAGGGAAAATGACAATTAGGACGTGTGATCTTTAGGGTTTATTAGTAATTATAATAAATGACAATTCGGCAAAAAGGCATTAGCATAAATAATCGATATGACAAATGGCATTAGGGAAAAAAAAATTAGGGCACAAAAATTTCATCAATATGATGTGAGGGAATCAAATATTAGGGCATGTGAGTGTTAGGACAAATGATCATTATGACAAACAAAAAAATTTAGGGATCCCGATATAGATCCCGCCGGGACACCATGCTTCATCGGGACATGTCCCGGCGTACCGGGACGTATGGCAACCCTATTATAGGATTATTTTTCAGGGGGGCCTGGCGCCTGAGTTGCCATTATTTAGGTGTTCATTGTGGAATAGGCAAGACGACTAAAAAAACTGTGTGTAACTGTCACAAAATTATGAAATGATGAATGAATGTGACGTGATATGTGGATGGTGTCCTTGTGTCGTGCTCAGGCAAAAGGTACCCTACTATAGGGAACGTGCACGAACTATAGGTGGCACTGGCAGCACTAAACGACAAAAGAGACACGAGCGGACAATAAAGGAAATTTTTGTCCCTGTCAAATGAAACTGTCAATGTCAATGATAATATGTAAGTGTCAACGTCAAATATAGTAAGTCGTAGCTACACTGACGTTAATCGTCCTTCAACGCGATAAATTAACGGCGTTTTCGTCAATGTGGCCCCAGCATGAAAGGGTATATGATTTAGTTTGGCGGCACCAGTTGGCAGCACCTTCGTCGTGCACGTTCCCTATAGTCTATTTCAAACCGATGCTTTTTGCCTGAAAACTTGCAGTAGGTCTGATTGATTTATGAAAACTTGACTGATTGTGATTTGTATATGATTTTTATATTTTTGAATAGTTTTTTAGTTAGGTATGAAGTCATTATAATGGGGCGTTTCGAGTCGGTCGGATCTCCATACAAGTATAAAGAGGGTCATCATTTGCTCCCACGACGTCAATTATGTTTGGCACGCATTTTATAGTTTAATCCTTTTTATTAGCGCGAAACAACATGAATTATCAAAAAACAAAAATATATATTTATTTATTTATTTAAACTTTATTGCAAAATACAAGAAAGTACAAATAGCGGTACTTTCTTGTATTTCCACAGGTTGCTTCGTATGTCAACAGAAGCTACCTTGTACATATATCGCTTTTTGTTAAATTCGAAGAAAAAAATTACCTTTCATACAAAATAAATAAATATTGAGTTGATAACCATTTTAAAAGACACTTCTGAGTTAGTGAATGTTGGAATTATGACAGCTCATTCATACTGGTTGGTGATTAAATTAAGATTATGAATATTTTAAAAACGGTATGAGTTACAAGATTAGTTTCTAGAGAAATTAACTTGATTAGATCTCGAGAAAGTGCCCTCGAAGTTAACGGAAATCAATAAAAACACGATGTACAGTCGCCATGAGGTATATCTGATGGCGACTGTATATGCTTTTACGTCACACCTGGCCCTAAAGTGGCAATAACCGCCCGCTACGCGTGCGGAAAATCCCACTTCGGGAGACGTAAAATTTTGTTCTTACCACGGGCAGTAATAAAGAAAGCCTCTGATTGCATATTTATCGCCCTTGCCTTCGGCTCGGGCGTCAAATACCTGTGATACCTGCTGTTTTACCGCCCTAGGTAAGTAACGTACTATTATCAAAGAAACGTTTGGTTTCAAATTATGCTAATAGATGGAGTTGACCTTAAATGGCGGTCTGCACGTCAATTCGGGTTAGTACCGAATCGTCCATGTAGCAAAATGTGCAATGACGCAAATTGACTAAAAAGTGAAGTGTCCAGTGGTCCAATAAGCATTTTGCCCAATTAACATAACGTTCATAACACAGAACATCAAAATAGCAATTCGTATGTGTAGCATAATGTCCAAATTACATAATGTTATAATAGTATTTTATGCAACAGTTGTATAAGAAGGTTCAAAAAATGCGAATTGCGTGAGTTGCGATACGAGCCGCGAATGCGGCGAGTATCGCAAATAGAGACGCAATGAGCGTTTTTTGACTTAATTATACAACGTTGCATACAATACTTTTTCTACGACTAGGTTAAAATATAAAATACATGGACGTCACGCGTGTCTCGTCCGGTCTCTCCGAGTGTGTACAGCCGGCATGACAGTTGTGTTTATGGTAAACTTTTTTTTGATATGGCTGGTGACACGATGTGACGATAATTAAAATACTTTTTAGGGTTCCGTACCAAAATGGTAAAAAAGGAACCCTTATGGTGCGACTCTGTCTGTCTGTCTGTCTGTCTGTCTGTCCGTCTGTCACAGCCAGATATCTCAGGAACTACTGATGCTATCGATTTGAAATTTGGAATAGTGTTAAAAGTAGCTAACCCGAGCCTATTGGACATAAAAAATATCTTGTACCTTTTTTACTTTTTTTTTAAAAGGCTCCGTAATGGGACTTTGAAAATTGAAAGTAGGGCTATTATATTGAGTGGGGTATCAAATGAAAGGGCTTAATTTGTAGATTA